>CM068833.1:14247672-14405172 GCA_028554795.2 Sinohyriopsis cumingii
TATTTTGCTTTTTTTTTATATCCCCGTCTTAGGACGGGCAATTAACATAATCTTGTATAGAAACACCCACATTTGTCTTTACGTGTGTAATAGCTGCCGAACAACTGGTCGCCAGTTGGAAACTCGCGGTGGCAACCCACAATTGTTAATACATTTTGCATTTTTATCTTCAAACTTTCTGTTAAACACGCTCATCTCGATTTCTTTTCTTTTCTTTAAGTTTTCTTTATTTTCCTACGACGGGCAATAAACCTAGTACTTTGATAAAGTTCTATAGACGACGCGGAAGGTCCTCTCTGTTTATGCATACGTCTGAAAGGGTCATACTTTGATAAAAGTTCTATAGACGATGCGAAGGTCCTCTCTGTTGATGCATACGTCAGAAAGGGTCATAAGTTTTGATAAAATTTCTATAGACGACGCGGAAGGTCCTCTCTGTTGATGCAAACATTAGCAAGGGTCATAATTTGATAAAGTTCTATCAGGACAGTATTTTTTAGTACAAGTAATAAGATTGAAATTTTATCTAAATTGTATAAAAAGTAATTTTAGATTAAATTATATTGAAAGTAATTTTTTATTAAAATATAATGAGATTAAATCCATTTATTTCGGTATTACAATTATATACTATTTAAAAAAGATTGCGCCCGTGTGAGCGGAAATGGAAACCCTTTTATACATACATTTCTCTTGTATCATAGAGTCAGCAAAAACTACACTCGCTAACTTGTGTAAGTACCGCATTGCGGAAACCTAAAATTCTCAAGCTATAAGCTTAGTGGTATAATTGTCTGTCTAATGACGTACATAGACCCAGACGATAGTCTGTAAGAAGCTATGAAGCCTCACTTTGAGATTCTGGTGAACACAAGAACCTGGCATATATCCATATTTGGTTTTGTCCTCAGAAACTGATATAAAAAGCGTCAAATCCACGCACACGCCAGTTTGTTCGCCAGAGACTCAAACAGTCTTCTGTCTTTACAAGTAAGATTATAGTCAATATACAATTTTTCATATAGTAGAAGGATTTTTAGTGTTGTAAGGATTTTTAGTGTTAAGATGTTAATCTAACATCAGTATGTTTAAACATTAGATTATTTTAATATTTCCTTACTATTCTTTAATATAATGTATTGGAAAGTTTAATTGTTTGAAGAACTTATATTTACTTGTAATTATATTATTGATTATAGTAAAAAGCAACGTTAGCTAAAAACTTCACACTCAGTAACAGTTAATTTAGAAATAAAATACTCTTTAAATAATAGAGTTTAATATGTTGACATTTTAGAATAAATTCAGTAAAATATATTTCAATTACGGTATTAGTCTGAAATATTGAATTTTAGATTATTTAGCTATGGTGAAATTATTCGATATTTAATTATATTCTAAAGGGCAAAAATTATACAATGTATGATGTTGGTAAGTGAAAGAATATCATAGTTTTATATGTATCTCTTATATCCGTAATTTCAGCTTACGTAGATTGATATTGGAATGGTATTGTATACGTTGAATATTTCAATAAAGTTTGTTCGCCAGAAACTCAAACAGGCTTCTGTCTTTACAGCATCCCAAGTACATCTCGCCAGCCAAAGAGTCCCCAAGATGTAGCTGTATTTACACCGTTATGAGTGGCACCCTCTTTCAAGAGAGCCCATAACTCTTTTCTTCTCTCTGTCTCTCTCGCCATGGGCAAAGTCATTTCTTAAACGATGATTAATTCCTTCTCACAGCAAGAAATGAGAAGAAGGTTATGATAAACAATCTTTATTCATAACAGTTCTATAGACGACGCAGAAGGTCCTCTCTGGAGATGCACAAGTCAGAAAGTGTCACAATTTGCTGAGCCTTTATAGGCGCCTGTCAGATTTACTTATTATAATCTCGATTTTAATCGGTTTGGACAAATCTTGAACTGGATACTGTTGACAAAACCTGCTAACCAGATTTATTCCCATACGATCAATCCGATTCCTTCGAATTTTGTTGTTGTTGTGCAAAAACGAAACAACAAGGCATTTGTCATGATGTATGCATTTAACATGGGCTATCACAGATGACAAAAACTTGAGAATGGCAGCTAACCTATATATCATTAATTTCACGCATATATCAACTTCTATCTCAATCCATTTTGTTGATAAATTTGTTAAGATCAAAACTAGTAGAAATAATGGTCCTATACACGTCTGTAGGGACATACGGTAATGCCGACCACGATAACATTTATATCATTATAATTTTTGCCCCTGTATTGTATAGAAGAGTGTCGTGGGAACAAAGCGTACTGAAGACCGTCATGATATTCATCTGCGATTTTTTTTAATGTATGTGTATTTGCTATACAGATGCCATTTTACAGTTACCGGCGATTTACAGTAAACAAGCAGTGCCCGATATAATCAAAATATCCAAGCACTGTCATTTCTTTTATGGCTTAGAAACGTCAGAGACTCGCGACACTTTTAATTCGAATTTCTGTCAATATTTATAAAATGGAAATGACAATGTCAAAAACAAAATCTTATTCTTCTCGAGTTCACGAACAGCAAAAAGAGAAATTAAAATTAGCTATTTTGATGACCGATAACTTGTGAATGTGTACAACGGACTATATGAAGCCTACACTGAGCTTATGGACAACGATAACTTATGATTGTGTACAACGGACTATATGAAGCCTACAGTGAACTTATGGACAACGATAACTTGTGATTGTGTAGAACGGACTATATGAAGCCTACACTGAGCTTATGGACACCGATAACTTGTGACTGTGTACAACGGACTATATGAAGCCTACACTGAACTTATGAACAACGATAACTTGTGAATGTGTAGAACGGACTATATGAAGCCTACACTGAGCTTATGGACACCGATAACTTATGATTGTGTACAACGGACCATATGAAGCCTACACTGAACTTATGGACAACGATAACTTATCATTGTGCAGAACGGACTATATGAAGCCTACAATGAGCTTATGGACACCGATAACTTATGATTGTGTACAACGGACTATATGAAGCCTACACTGAACTTATGGACAACGATAACTTGTGACTGTGTACAACGGACTATATGAAGCCTACACTGAGCTTATGGACACCGATAACTTATGATTGTGTAGAACGGACTATATGAAGCCTACACTGAACTTATGGACAACGATAACTTGTGATTGTGTAGAACGGACTATATGAAGCCTACAATGAGCTTATGGACACCGATAACTTGTGATTGTGTACAACGGACTATATGAAGCCTACACTGAACTTATGAACAACGATAACTTGTGAATGTGTACAACGGACTATATGAAGCCTACACTGAGCTTATGGACACCGATAACTTACGATTGTGTACAACGGACTATATGAAGCCTACACTGAACTTATGGACAACGATAACTTATCATTGTGTAGAACGGACTATATGAAGCCTACACTGAACTTAAGGACAACGATAACTTGTGACTGTGTACAACGGACTATATGAAGCCTACACTGAACTTATGGACAACGATAACTTGTGACTGTGTACAACGGACTATATGAAGCCTACACTGAACTTATGGACACCGATAACTTATGATTGTGTACAACGGACTATATGAAGCCTACACTGAACTTATGGACAACGATAACTTATGATTGTGTACAACGGACTATACGAAGCCTACACTGAACTTATGGACACCGATAACTTATGATTGTGTACAACGGACTATATGAAGCCTACACTGAACTTATGGACAACGATAACTTATGATTGTGTACAACGGACTATATGAAGCCTACACTGAACTTATGGACAACGATAACTTGTGACTGTGTACAACGGACTATATTAAGCCTACACTGAACTTATGGACAACGATAACTTGTGACTGTGTACAACGGACTAAATGAAGCCTACACTGAACTTATGGACACCGATAACTTATGATTGTTTACAACGGACTATATGAAGCCTACACTGAACTTATGGACAACGATAACTTGTGACTGTGTACAACGGACTATATGAAGCCTACACTGAGCTTATGGACAACGATAACTTATGATTGTGTACAACGGACTATATGAACCCTACAGTGAACTTATGGACAACGATAACTTGTGATTGTGTAGAACGGACTATATGAAGCCTACACTGAGCTTATGGACACCGATAACTTGTGACTGTGTACAACGGACTATATGAAGCCTACACTGAACTTATGAACAACGATAACTTGTGAATGTGTAGAACGGACTATATGAAGCCTACACTGAGCTTATGGACACCGATAACTTATGATTGTGTACAACGGACCATATGAAGCCTACACTGAACTTATGGACAACGATAACTTATCATTGTGCAGAACGGACTATATGAAGCCTACAGTGAGCTTATGGACACCGATAACTTATGATTGTGTACAACGGACTATATGAAGCCTACACTGAACTTATGGACAACGATAACTTGTGACTGTGTACAACGGACTATATGAAGCCTACACTGAGCTTATGGACACCGATAACTTATGATTGTGTAGAACGGACTATATGAAGCCTACACTGAACTTATGGACAACGATAACTTATCATTGTGTAGAACGGACTATATGAAGCCTACAATGAGCTTATGGACACCGATAACTTGTGATTGTGTACAACGGACTATATGAAGCCTACATTGAACTTATGAACAACGATAACTTGTGAATGTGTACAACGGACTATATGAAGCCTACACTGAACTTATGGACACCGATAACTTACGATTGTGTACAACGGACTATATGAAGCCTATACTGAACTTATGGACAACGATAACTTATCATTGTGTAGAACGGACTATATGAAGCCTACAATGAGCTTATGGACAACGATATCTTATGATTGTGTACAACGGACTATATGAAGCCTACACTGAACTTATGGACAACGATAACTTGTGACTGTGTACAACGGACTATATGAAGCCTACACTGAACTTATGGACACCGATAACTTATGATTGTGTACAACGGACTATATGAAGCCTACACTGAACTTATGGACAACGATAACTTGTGACTGTGTACAACGGATTATATGAAGCCTACACTGAACTTATGGACACCGATAACTTATGATTGTGTACAACGGACTATATGAAGCCTACACTGAACTTATGGACAACGATAACTTTTGATTGTGTACAACGGACTATACGAAGCCTACACTGAACTTATGGACACCGATAACTTATGATTGTGTAGAACGGACTATATGAAGCCTACACTGAACTTCTGGACAACGATAACTTATGATTGTGTACAACGGACTATATGAAGCCTACAATGAACTTATGGACAACGATAACTTGTGATTGTGTACAACGGACTATATGAAGCCTACACTGAGCTTATGGACAACGATAACTTATGATTGTGTACAACGGACTATATGAAGCCTACACTGAACTTATGGACAACGATAACTTATCATTGTGCAGAACGGACTATATGAAGCCTACACTGAGCTTATGGACACCGATAACTTGTGACTGTGTACAACGGACTATATGAAGCCTACACTGAACTTATGGACAACGATAACTTATGATTGTGTACAACGGACTATATGAAGCCTACACTGAACTTATGGACACCGATAACTTATGATTGTGTAGAACGGACTATATGAAGCCTACACTGAACTTATGGACAACGATAACTTATGATTGTGTACAACGGACTATATGAAGCCTACACTGAACTTATGGACACCGATAACTTATGATTGTGTACAACGGACTATATGAAGCCTACACTGAACTTATGGACACCGATAACTTATGATTGTGTAGAACGGACTATATGAAGCCTACACTGAACTTATGGACACCGATAACTTATGATTGTGTAGAACGGACTATATGAAGCCTACACTGAACTTATGGACAACGATAACTTATGATTGTGTACAACGGACTATATGAAGCCTACACTGAACTTATGGACACCGATAACTTATGATTGTGTAGAATGGACTATATGAAGCCTACACTGAACTTATGGACAACGGTAACTTATCATTGTGTAGAACGGACTATATGAAGCCTACAATGAGCTTATGGACAACGAGCAAGATGCAGCGTCCGGATACCTTGATCGCATAATCCATATTTGTTTGCAGTAAATCGCCGTTAGCAGTATATATCGACATACAAAAGTAGCTGGATAGACTTGATACAGGTGTCGACCAATTTCAGTTTTACTTCAGTTTACCTACCATGCTGGCAGAGGTGATCTTTTGTACCCCAACATCGAGGGATTCCGTTCCTGTCAGTACAGACCACTGGACAACGAGAACCTACGGATACACATAAGAAACCACAGTTAGAACATGACCCTGGGTAACGAGAACCCACATACGCATAAGAAGCAATGGTTTGAACATGAGTCTAGACAAGGAGAACCTACATATGTGCATAAAAGTCCATGGTTAGAACTTGACCCTGGACAACGAGAACCTACGGATACGCATAAGAAGCCATGGTTGGACCTTGTTATAACAGTAGTAGCAGAAGTAGTCGCAGATAACGTAAATGTATTTGTAGTGGCCGTGAGGTTAGTATTATTATTATTGGTAGTAGTAGTAGTAATTGCAATAAGTCATGTTCCTATTAAGTACTGTCAATTTAAGGATACCTATATTTTTACTATTTAACAAACAATAATATTATTTTCATTCATTTGTACTTTTTGAAATCCAAATCTTAAAATGGCAAATTTATTTTAATGAATTATATATTTTGCATTTTATTTGTTTTATTCAAATATTCATATTGTTTTTATCTCCAGACATTTCATTACGTTTTGTGCGTACCAGTAAACTGGTAGTCTTTATTCTGTGTTATGGTGATGTGTTTTGTTTTTCAAAGGACGACACGAAGAGAAAATCAGAAGTTAAAACAGGTGGTTTTTAATGTAGAAACAAGCGTGTTCCGGAGACACACATACGTAAGGTGGCTTTCTATAGGGCCATCGGTTACAAGACTACGTAAGGTGGCTTTCTCTAGGGCCATCACTTACAAGACTACATTGAAAATGAGCCATCTAATTACTTAAACAGCTGGATAAAAACAAGAAAGTATCACCCAAGCTCTTCAACAAAACTCCAGATAGCTCTTATTGGCCATCCAGATGAATTTCTGCTTGCTGTTTCGTTTTGGACAATATTTTCCCTCTCTGAGAATGCCAGAGATGGTTGTCAAACTCTTGCATAGATTTATGAAGCCCACGTTTATCCAAGGAAAAACCGGAAAGGACTTGTCATTCATGGAACATAGTGATAATAACCAAATGCCTGAGGAGGAACTGCTTCTCGATGATAAAGTAAGGAACATTTGGTAACGTTAACACCAGAAAGCACCATTAAGAGTTATATGTTTCTTTACCCATCCAAGCGGAAATTCTACTGCAAAACGTCCTTTTTGTAAGTAAACTCCAAACAAGATTAGGGTGTCTTAATCCAGTGAAGAGATACAAATGTCAAACGAATATGTAATTGCAATTCATGAGGTAACCAGACAGCTTGAATCAAACCTTGATATAACAGCAGAGACAAATGGGTGGAACTGCTAAGACAGACACCATAATTGCAGCATTTTTAGCGGCAGCAGTAGTAGCAAGAACTGATTCGACGTATTGTTTTGGTCAGAAATGTTCTATTTTACGTCACATAGGTTTGTGCTGGCCATGCTAAATAGGCGTACAGTTTGGTGTACGCATATATATTCTAAATAAAAGATATAGTACAGTAATTCTATTTGCATAAACGACCAAGAAGTCGCTTTTAAATCCACGTAGCAACTAAAAGACTGTCACTATAAGTGGTAAGCCTCAAGCTTTCCACTAGTGCCTACTTTATTTCCCAACTCTCATTTTTGTTGTTCGAGTCCCGTTGATTTGCAGATCTGTTCTACTATATTCGGTTGCACGCCACAATCCCTGCATATGCAACAACTTTCCTACTTGTCTTTAGAGAAGTGGCGCTGACGTCCCCCTCCAGCATGATGTCAGTTGTTATGCGCGGGGTGACGTCAAAGGTTCTGATTTCGTAGGATAAAGGAAACTCCAAGAGAAATATCTACTTTGATTTATACTAGTGCATTTTCTCGTGCCACACGCGCTCTCAAATGTAAGCAGTATACGTTCAGACCCGACCTTGCATAATGCAATGAAAGCAGTACGTGCTTAGATCAGACCTCGTATAATGTAATATAAGCAGTATATGCTAAGACCGGACCTCGTAAAATGTAACATAAGCAGTATATGCTAAGACCGGGCCTAGCATAATGTAATATAAGCAGTATATGCTAAGTCCGGACCTCGTATAATGTAATATAAGCAGTATATGCTAAGACCGGGCCTAGCATAATGTAATATAAGCAGTATATGCTAAGTCCGGACCTCGTATAATGTAATATAAGCAGTATATGCTAAGACCGGGCCTAGCATAATGTAATATAAGCAGTATATGCTAAGACCGGACCTCGTATAATGTAATACAATCAGTATATATGCTCAGACCAGACTCAGACCAGACCTCGCATAATGTAATACAAGCAGTATATATGCTCAGACCAGACCTCGCATAATGTAATACAATCAGTATATATGCTCAGACCAGACCTCGCATAATTTAATATAAGCAGTATATATGCTCAGGAAAGACCTCGCATAATGTAATATAAGCAGTATATATGCTCAGACCAGACCTCGCATAATATAATACAATCAGTATATATGCTCAGACCAGACCTCGCATAATGTAATATAAGCAGTAAATGCCCAGGTCAGATGTAACATAATACGCAGGCAAACCAGAGTCTAGTAAACACAGTCTTTAACATATCAATCAAGTAAAAATAGTCTTTTTACCATCCACTTAGACCATAAATATCGATATTTCAGTAACTGGACAGATTTTCCATAATGTAAGTCATTCTTTTTTTCCAACCATTTTTTAAGTAATCTGTTTTTATTGGATACTTTTCAAGTAATGGAAGAGAGTATTTTTAAACTGTATCTATCCCGAAAAATAATGTAAGTCAAAAAGTGGGTCACCTACAATTGCTTATATCCGCTAAGTTCACACACACACACACACACACACACACATACATATATATATCACAGAATTTCCATTTTGTATCCTACCTAGAATCAACGCTATGCTATAATAAGAAAGGGAAATAAAACAATTAATAGGTTTATTAATATCTAACTAGGTAATATTTTGTTCATAAATACAAAAGCGCTATCCTGATCGTTGAGAGAGAGAGAGAGAGAGAGAGAGAGAGAGGCGGTTAGACAACATAAAGAATCACGATATGTTTGTGTACATACAGTCTTTCGAAAATGCATCCTTCGCAAATGTCACTGGGTTTTCGTTTCCGGACACAATTGCATCCCAAGCGATTGTGTCCACGTGACACAGCAGCGGGTTCTGACCGAAGTAGACCTTGCCCCTTGATATCTCTGGAAACGAAAAATGAAATAAATCGAGGACGGCAGTGGGTCATGGGGGGAAATTTTACTTTTACCAGATATATATGTTGAGCCCTAAGAAACTGCTGAGTTATGTTTTAAAAATATGTAGCATTCTCATTCATAATAAAGGTTCAAATTTGAAAAACGTGGCTGCTTATGTCGGCCATTCGACCCAAAAACATGGTTTCCTATGTCGGCCCTTTGACAAAACCAACCTTATTGCTCATATCGGCTTTTCGACAAACAATTCCGTCTAGTATAGCAGCCCGTAATCGACAAACAATTTGTGACATTGACAACGAAGATTTTACCTGTTATTCGTGAATAAAACTTGACCTTGAAAAAGACCGAGCGCTAAAGTAACAGATTCAAAGTGTTCAAACAATATCCCTTTAAAGTTTCAGTCCTGAGTAAATGCAACGAGTATTCCATGTCTAAAGGCAGCATCCCTACATAATTTGAAGAAAACAAATACTCATCAAAAGGACTCTACCAATAGCACATAAAAGGAATGAGGTTAACCTTTGATCTTCTGACTCATTATTACTAGTAAGCTACACCTGTACCAAAGGGCAAATAACTCCTGTGAAAGATTAAGATGCTTAAAAGATGGATTAAAGAGCATCAATTTGTTGACAGGAACTGTCTATACTCACCGCTGAGAACAGGCAGATGTAGCTCCCTCAACCCTACACTCTGTTTTTCATCTGAACCCTCTGAGGTCAAGGCCACGATCAGCCCGTACTCTTCACCCTTCAAGGTCATCGTGTTATCGGCCCGAATCAATCTGAGGCTCGTTAGGGGGATCGTCTCCACCTGCAGTAACCCTAACAACACATAACCCGTCACAATTCGGATAGTGGCCAGGAAGCTGAGGTCGTAGGTCATGTTGCCCGAGTTCAGATTGGTGATTTCAAGGTTCCCCTGTACGTACGTACAGTCCTTGTACCGGCGACGAATAGACTCGTAGTGAAACTCCGGTCCCCCCGAAATGCTGAAACCCATATTGGTCCCGTAACATTCTGAAAAGGTTAATCATTGGATGAAATTAGGCACACCTGAGTGCCGAGGATACACGTCTCATATTAATGATATTTACACTGTCGTAATGTACAACATTTTAATGCAGTAAAATGAACAGGATCGAAGGGGGGCAGGGAGTGTTGCTGATGGCGACACATAATTGTCATTACCTTGTGATTTTCACAGTGGTCGCGGTAGGTCTACATGTCAAAATAATATTTTTAAGTTCAAGATTTTCTTTGGACAGTTCTAGAAAGAAAACAAAGTGATGTAGAAATTCGCAGACGAGACTTAGCATTCGGAACCATTGGTTTCCATATAAAATATTGACATGATTATCAGCACAAATGAAATTATATTGCTTCTCAAGTTTTCTCCATTCATTTTGATCCTGGCTGGTTGCCAAACTCATAGTTAAAATCGACCTTTATGACATACTGGCCGCCATGTATCTTGTGCTGAAAATGGCGTTAAACCCTACAACAACAACGCCTTATTATTCCTACAGGACAAGCCCGGTTTGCATATTCTGGTCAACTCGGGCTAAATTGCAAAATAGCTAAGTTTTGATTTAAGTAAGCAAACAATAGAGCCGGTGTGACTAATGAACATAATCCTTATCCTTGCATTGATCTTGTGAAAACGACTGCCCTTCAGACATACTGCAAAGAAACCATGTTCGACAGTGTGCGTATGTAAGCACCCGCAATTGATTGCCAAATAAACGATGCCTATTTTGTTGTTATTTACGATGCCATGGACTTCATTTTAACTGTTCAAATCTGCAGTCACAAGTTACCGTACACGTGGCAACTGTTTTTCCCACGTTTTATGCCCCACCTTATTTCCTTAGGTTTAAGTCTTAATCCATGTAACACTGTTTGCTGAATAAAATATTTATTCTGAACTAGTTCTTTAAGGGCACATATACTGCGTGGTATATTTTGTTTTATTCCTTGTTTTAATTTAATCATAGCGATTAAACTTTACATATACGGTAGAGGAATGTCAGGTGTTAACTGACCGAGTTTCTTTGGCGGAAATGGAGATGAGATTTTGTTTGCAGCGAAAATTTCACAGTGATCATTCGTTTAAGCTAATTGGTGATAATTTTTTTTTTTTTTTACTATAGTACTGTTGTAGTTGTTTAAAAATATCTGAAATTTACTTGAATAATGTTTAATCTTCACGTACTATTTACTGAAGAAAAACAAAACTGTTGTGGGATTGCATACGTTATATCTATTTATAAATGGTTTGGGGTTGGGCTGTTTTCTTCTCACAAATGAAAAATTGACAGACATAATGTAATAATCGGGACTTCGCTGAGGTAGATGAGGAAATACCCCCAAAATCGGGAGGTATTTCTCCCGACTTAAGAGTTGACAGGTATGAACTGTCCGGGCTTGTGGAATTTCAGTCAGGGCTTGAGTTTATTTAAGTCACCAGCCAGGGGCCTGTGCCTAAAAAAATTCGTTTAGCACTGACCAGTACAGTACATAAACTATTATATCAGACAGCAGGTTCAACTTCTGAATGTGCAACCTAAATGTGGTCTCCTCCTGTCTGCCTCGCTCGTCATGTTTATGTTTGTATTCGAGGACTGGCTAGTATTGCGTCACGGGACCACGTGATCTGTCGTCTCATCAAAACTCGGAAAAACTCGGCAATTTACGGAATCGTGGTATCTTCCACACAATATAATCACTACCCGCTTACGATATTTAATTTATAAACATGACAGTCGAATTAAAATCTCTAGATAATTACATACGTAAAAGGAAAATTTTGATTTCTGGTCTCCTTTAACGTAAACAAGTTTAATTGTTCCATCGCTAAAGCCTGATCACCAAACGATTTTAAAAATGAAAAGCATCAAAGATGTAGTAATGCACAAAACTTAGCAATTTCATTCATCAATTAATAATTTCTAATTTGATTGTCGCAGTGGGTTCCTACCACTGTGGACTTAATGACGTTTCAAACCAAACGGAAGCTCTCGATGTAAACAAGCAGACGGACTGCTCGCTGTATTTTTCTAGTGTCTAGAACAGTCTATTTTAGTAAAAGCAAATTTGTCGTCTACGTCCAATTTTTGCAGTTTATAGTTTTTAATATTTCTAAAACAAAATGTTCGAATGTAATGGATAAACTCTTGTATACATGTGTTTAAAGAAATGATAATCCCTAATTTACAGATTAACTGAGATTATCAAAGACACGAACACTATCACATATGTTGCTTGAAGGCGTTGACTCTCTCATGCGAATATGGCGATCTATTTTCTAAGATACTCCCGTTGGATTTGAAATGCCAACAAATTGACAATGTTTGTGGCCTGCTGGTGTCAATCGTCTTAGAAATGATAAATTGACAAATGAAATGCCTAGGTTTTTTTTCCTGCATTTTGTTTATTCTTGATGCCTTTTGTTTTTAAAATCGGCAGGGGATTCAAGCAAACGGGAGGGTTTTGCGAATAATATAACCGGTTTCTACTAGCCCATGGGTTATTAATTGAGATGAAGGGCATATTGCCATTGAGGGACCAGCTGGGTTTGGGAGTATTAGTGCGATAAAGTTGGGTTTAAGAGTATCATTGAGTGGCCTGCTGGGTTTGAAGGTAATTATGCACGTAACAACCCTTGCCTTGCTACGGAAGATTATAAACTTCGTGGCTTCTTGTTAACTGAGGTTCTGTTATTTGTCTCTTATGAGGTAGAAAAAGAGGTAATGTCTGAAGACAGGAAGGGAGGGAGATAGATACGTAGATGGATGGGGAGGAACTTAGAGCGGTGGCTTTGTAGGGTATACACATCAATGTTCAGGCAAATGTGGGTTCTTAATAGACGGGTGGTCAACCGGGATATCTTTAGCATTGGGGCATTTTAAAAAATAATACTTGAACCAAGATGCATTTGTTGTTTTTCTGCAAATAATTTATTTATTTATTATTTTGGTCAAGTGATAATGCATATTAATACTTTGTATCTCGCGTTACAGAAACGTAAAATACAAGGAATTGATAGAAAATAACACTATCATACACTGAGCTGATCCGAAAAGGCGCTCGGGGGCGAGGGGTGGGGGTGGAAGAAACAAATAATGACTAAAAGAATTACAGTTCGGACAAAGAGGCAACGCTGGAGATAGATGAGGACACAGTCGGATTGACGAATGGAAGGAGATATAGAACAGAAAGTGATAAATAGGTAGGTAGATATGTGGGCAGGTAAGTAGACTGGTGAGCAGATAAGGAAGTTGAACAGGTATTTAGAAAATAGGGGCCAATCAGAATATCTCTCTCTCTCTCTCTCTCTCTCTCTCTCTCTCTCGCGCGCGCGCGCGCTAACTGGTCAAGTGGCTTTGGCGAATATCTAAACAGACAAAATTTCCGAAAGCGAAAATATTCACATGCATACCAAGAAGGCAAATAACAATTTCATGTATATTTTCCCCTGCTCTATCGTTCCCCACAAATTTCAAAAAGGCTAAGGACCCCAATACTGCGTTCACTTTCGGTATAACAAATTCTTCTTAATTAAAAATAATTTAAAACAATCTAAAAAAAAATAATGATACAGACATTTTTTTGGGGGGGGGGGTTTAAAACGTGGGATTTCTTATATGTTTAAGTGTTGCTGTGAAGGGTTTATATATGTGTGTGGATTTTTAACGTAGCTTTAAAAAAGGGTTTAGTCATCGCTACGATGCCTGCAGTGTAGCAGTTTATAGTGATGTCTAGCATTGGAGCATCGTGATGCAGACATGTAGCATGATGTCCCCCACGGGCATCATGCGCAGGCATGTAGCATGATGTTCCCCACCCAGTCACATTATCCTGACACCAGGCCGACCAGTCCCAACACTAACTTCTTAATGTTGAATGCCAAGCGAGGTGGCTGTTAGTACCATTTTTAGAAGTCTTTGGTATGACTCACATCGGGTTCGAACCCGCGATCTTCCACATCCGATGAGGACGCTCTAGCCACTAAGGCCAGCAGAGCGGTCAATAGGTTTATAAGACTGACAGCGCTGTTCATGAAGGTACCGTTCATACCCGTGCAGTTTATATTTACATTTGCAATGTGTGTACCGATTTTCATGGGTATAAAATGAGTGCAACCGCAAACAACATAGACCCTGATATGCAGTTACATAATGCACAGGCATATCAGGGTCTATGCTGATTGTTCCACTGATTACTGGTAACAAGCTGCGTGGACCAAGATCTGTCAGACCATTATATGCCAGATTATCTGGGTATGTGCAATTGCAGTTGGATTCGACTTATAAGCGAGTATAGACGGTATGCATTTCATCTCAAATCCGCGGTCACAAAAAATGACTTTTGAATTAAAGTGGGTGACCAGCCTAAATTAAAATGAAGGACTCGATATAACATTTTACATAACTCTGTCCTTTTGGAAGATAGGAGAAGACTAGGCTAGTGAAAGCAGACACATGCCTTGATCAAAACCTTCTCGCAACTTCCTAATTTTTATTGTTGATTATCCTGGAAAGGAAATGCAGTCTGCCTATTACAGTCCGTTCAAAAGCTGAGTATTATTCTGTTGTTTTTTTATAATGAACACTTGTGTTATGAAATGGCAGTGAAAATTGCAGGAATTTTATTTCTTTTAATTTTAAGACAATAAATAAATAAATAAATGCATATAAAATGTGCCGACCTTAAGAAAAATGAAAATGTCAAGATCTGTAATGGCATCTCGAACCTCTCGTAATTGTTCACTCACCTTTCTCGAGAGATGATACTTTGGTGTCGATGATTTCCACAGCCGAAGTCAGAGTGATGAAACAGTGTAACACTGTCAGGAATAATTCATTTAACTTCATTGTTATCGTAACGTCCGCGTCATTAAAATTCCAGACAAACACCACTTTGTTTCAACACATCAGCTTGTTTTCTTGAAGGGAAGAATTTTAATCACGTGACTTGAGTACCAGATCCAGCAGGAACTACATACTTATATTACAACTGCCCTGGATTTAACTCGTTGCTATGGTGATAAGACGTAGGTTCAATACGTGTACCTTGTTTAAGAGCCTGGCAGTTGATAAGTGCAAGTAAACCTTTTTTAATTAACTCTTTCTCTTTCTCTCTCTCTCTCTCTCTCTCTCTCTCTCTCAAACACACACACATAAACACAAACATTCACACACACACACACACACACACACACACACACGCGCGCGCTTGAACTTTTGTCCATTTATATCTTGCATGTATTGGTATTTTGAACAAATATTATTATTATTTCTGTTATTATTATTATTATTATTATTATTCGCACTTCACTTTTTAATAAAAGAAATGAAGGGGTCAGTTACATTGGAATTTTTGTCAGTTAATGATCACAGCGACTCCACCTTTTTATTCTTTCTTCTTTCTTTCTTTCTTTCTTTCTTTCTTTCTTTCAACAAAGTCTCTCACAGTCATACAACTTTTAATTTTTATTATTATTATTATTATTATTATTCGTCGTCGTCGTCGTCGTAGTAGTAGTAGTAGTAAATGTTAGTGTTGTTGTGGTAGTAGTAGCACAATTATTATTATTATTATTATTATTATTATTTGATAGCTATTTCAGATTCCGACCATCCATCTCGGTCACTCATTGAAATATCGACCTCTTATTTGTAACTTAAGCCTTCCTTATTTTAAATTTCTCACAAACAAGCGTTTTGTCCATTTGTTCGTGTGTTCTTTACGCATTATTTGCACCCTATTTTACATATATCCATGGAAGTTCATATGTGGATGCACCTAAATGAATGTAACATAACCATACAAAATTAGGTCGCTGTAACCTCATTTCAAGTTTAAGTGACTATCGTATTGTATTCCATTGTTCGTTACACCCTCAACTTCATGAATTATATTACATGTAGACTCATCAGATTTTGCTAATGGAAACATCAATTTCAACACAGGTAACTGTAACCTGGTTTTCTATATTGAGGTACATGTGTCTGTAGCTGTATGTTCATTACATTTAGGCTCATCAGAGTCTTTCTGAATAAAGTCCAGGCGGATTAATCGACTGTACCAAACGTAGGTCACAGTGTGTCATTTTGTTGATGTTGAAACTTTCGCCTAATTTCATTTACACACTTTACAACTGTTATGTATATTTGATTTAATTATATCTGATTTAATATATAATTATTTCAATTTAATTGTTTGTCAGTTTTAATTTTTTATTATATTTTTCATTACATGATATTGTAATGTAAATTTATTTAGAGATGATACTTTTACAGAAATTAGTTTGACCTTGACTGTTAGTTTATAAACACCATGTGTTGATCTAAATCCTCACCTTGTTTCAAAATTTGTAGCAAACATCGTAAACAAGTTCTATTTTATTTTAAAATGATTGGTTGTTTTCGAGGTCATGATGGGATTTTGCCTTTAAGATGTAAACAATTTTGTTTATTTTTTATTTCTTAGAGTAAAACGATTGGTTTTCGTCATGGTAACACTGGGTAAACGTGATCTGTAACAAGTACTTGCTTCTATAACCTTCCAGAAGATGATGACGTGACCCCTTGTTTACGTTTTAGAAAGATCATATAACCCATGTTTTGGAGAATTAATCTCAGTAGAAGCTGGGCTGTTAAACAGTATGCTGTGTGTTGTGCTGTTTTGAGTTATTTTAAATTACTTGGTTTGGAGTTATTTCAAATTACTTGGAGTCAAAAGGATTAGTTCTGTTATTTTTCAGGAAAATACGTGTGCTCGTGTAATTTTGTGGAACAAGGAAAGTTATTTTTTTTAAAGACAATTTATTCAGCTATCCGAAACCGGAGTAATAATTCTTGTTTCTAAAAGGAACTGTAGACTTCAACACTACAGATTGCATCATACGTCATCGTCTTCCATCTTAGATTCTTCGTCTGGATTATAACATGAAATCAGTAGAACATTTTGTTGATAGGACTTCACAAAATTGTATTCTTTGATTATTTTTGGATTAGTTTTGGATTTGATTCTATAAAACCGTAAGTTCATATTTTTTTATTTTTTACAGAATTGTTTCCAGCGAAATAAATTAATGTATTTTTTAAAGCTTGTTGTTTTCACTCTTTCTATTCGAGCCTAAACACGTGACATAAGACAGCTAATATATGTATGGATTTGAAGGATAGTAATTTGGCCATACGAATAGTAGATCACTGTGACATGATGTTCATTCTTCAGTGACTTGTGTATTTTTTGCCACTTGTTCTTTACATGTTCATTAGCTTGAAACCTGTTTCATCTCCACCCACGATAATTGGTTGCAGATGCATCTTTAGAGGAGGAACGCAATCACATCAAAATTAAGCCACTCTTACCTAATGCCACAATTTGATTGTTGTTTGTATTTTGGTTTGTGTTTAAACCCTATTAAATCGTGACTAATAAAACTTTGAAATGTTGAGTCATCTCGTTTGAGAAACACTTCATTCTGCAGCAATATTTCCTTTCTTCACGTGACGATTGAGTCGTAATATTAACTTGGATTCACAACCAGTCAGTGATGGCTCTAATCCCAGCAAGACCAGACTGAATCGACTGTCATGGATTATCTCTATGCCAGGCATATGCCTCGGCGTCAGTCTGTTATAGTCCGTTCCAATAAGAGTTATTACCTAACATACTTCACTTAGCGCGCATAAACAATAAAGCGGAATAAAAATAAAGATGAATCAACTCAACCGTTTAACCCAGATGAGGCAAAGAATCTCCGAATTTCTTAGACAAATGAGGTGTGCCAATATCCACCGAAAAAAAACAACAACACAATTTATTCCATGAGCCAGATGAGTGATGGACGTGGGCCTGGAAAGTCAAAGAGAGGGAAGCGAATGTGACGTGCGGGAGACTAATAAACACCATATCCAGATGTTAATAGGCACTTTGGAGAAAGAAATGTGAAAATTACAAATTTGTGTTTACCCCATATTGTTTTTCTTTTGTGGGGTGGGTGGGGAGGGGGTAAAATTGACTCTGAAAGAGTACCAATAATGTGTACAATGATGCTTTATTTCAAATCTTGAGAATACATTTTTGTTCGAATTTAATGTCAATGATTTCACATCTAAGGTTTTCCACACTTTCCTTTCCTTTCTATTCTCCGATCGCCGGAAAAGCACTGACGTAAGCCTCGCACATTTGACTGTTTGGATAAGTACCTTCCGGGCATTCTTTCACACACTTGTTGCCAAAATGATAGTGTTTGCACATCTATATTAAAAGGAAGGTTAAATTAAAGGTCTATGCACCATTAATTAAATCGATTAAATCAATCGTAATGCCTCGATTACTATTCCAATTTATATTACCCCGGACACACACACACACACGCGCGCGCGCGCAGGCACTGCTACGGGGGGGGGGGGGGCTGCATTGACTATCTGGGTTTGATTCCATAACTTAGTTATATGTTTATGACCATTAGAAAGATTGCATTGAAAAATGTTGATCACTGTTCCGGGGTAAAATAACCGATTTTTCATAAGAGAATATGTTCTACAAATTACTAAAAACTACTAGAAAATAACTTAATTATATGAAGATATGAAAAGAATCTTTGAAATATAAAAGCCAATATTTTGACACCTATTATCTTTGATATGAGAAACTTGGAAGCTGTAATTATTCTAATTATTGGAATTATTATTATTTTCATTATTATTATTATTATTATTATTATTCGTGCTTTCTTTTTTCCAACAGTTCCGCGCACAGAGAGAGAGAGAGAGAGAGAGAGAGAGAGAGAGAGAGAGAGAGAGAGAGAATGGGGTGGGGCTAGAGTTATAAAGGACTCTACATCCACATTACACATGGGCTTCACTTTATTCGGAGCTGACTGGAATATATTATAGAAAAGAATGTTACATTAAAGCGAGGCTAGTGCTGTTTCGAAATAAATTGATTTTTCGAGCAGCTGTCATTAGAAGAATACGGTATCTGTGAGTCCTTTATGTGATCAGGGCCAATGTCTAATATGCAGAATACGGTATCTGTGGTTACTTGTAGACATGTAGCATGATGTCCCACCCAGTCACATTATTCTGACACCAGGCCTACTAGTCCAAACCTCTTAATGCTGAGCGCCTAGCAAGGCAGCAGTTTGTACCATTTTTGTAAGTGTTTGGTATGATTCGGCCGGGGTTCGAACCGCAACCTTCCGCATCCGAAGCGGACGCTCTAATCACTAGGCTAAGGGAGCGGTTATTAATTTTAGGTGAACATCAGTTTATTCAAGTTGTTTCGGACTTGATTGAAACATATCCCCACTTTTGGCAAGATATCGTGTGGACAATTTAATAAATTATTAATCGATCATCGATCGTTAGCACGATTATGAATTTTGTCCAGTACCCCAAACCTAGCATAACTATCGGTTCGGCAATTTCATTGGCTTGCTGAATTCGCTGTCCATGCATCCTAATTGTAACGCAGTGAAGCTAACATGTTTGTACGATGTTTATAGTGCTAGATTATATGTGTAACAAGAAACTGGGTCGAAGGTACCTGCCCCTCAATTAAAAAATGATGTTGTAGAATTAGTTTGTAATTCTTCACGAACACATTTCTCTTCAGAATGTCACAATATCATCAATGTATCATTCTTCTTTATCATGCAGATTTCGAACTTCATCCTTACTTTTTTCACAAATGCAACATTTATTTGTTGAATTTGAAAGATTGTATCTTCATCTATGAACATTATAAGTTTCGTATATTCCTTCTGTGAACACGATAAGTTTCGTATCTTTCCTATGTGAACACCATACGTTTCCTATCTTTTCTCTGTGAACACCATTGGTTTTATATCTTTCCTCTGTGAACACCTTAAGTTTCCTATCATTCCTCTGTGAACACCATTGGTTTTATATCTTTCCTCTGTGAACACCTTAAGTTTTATATCTTTTATCTGTGAACACAATACGTTTAATATCTTTCCTCTGTGAACACCATATGTTTTATATTTTTTCTCCGTGAATACCATTGGTTTTATGTCTTTCCTCTGTGAACACCATAGGTTTTATGTCTTTCCTCTGTGAACACCATAGGTTTTGTGTATTTCCCCTGTGAACACCATAGGTTTTATGTCATTCCTCTGTGAACACCATATGTTTTATATTTTTTCTCCGTGAATACCATTGGTTTTATGTCTTTCCTCTGTGAACCCCATAGGTTTTATGTCTTTCCTCTGTGAACACCATAGGTTTTGTGTATTTCCCCTGTGAACACCATAGGTTTTATGTCATTCCTCTGTGAACACCATAGGTTTTATATCTTTCTTCTGCGAACATCATATGTTTTATATATTTCCTTTGTGAACACCATAGGTTTTATGTCTTTCCTCATACACTAGTTGTAAGTTTTACTCAGCAGATCCCAAAATAATATAAACAATTATCGGATATCTTTTCGTCTCAAATTCACTTTTTACACGTACAGTTGAACTTACAATACACGTTGCATACAGTTTTATTGTCACTAATACAAGTTTTTACGTTGAATACCGTCTTTAGTTTCCAACTGATACAAGATTTTACATTGGAAACCGTCTTTAGTTTTCCCATTGATGCAAGATTTTATGTTGAATACCGTCTGTGGTTTACAAATTGAAGCATTATTTTTAACGGTCTTAACACATTTAAATACACATGTACACGAGTTTCCACTCAACGGTTTACATATATGTCTTTGTTCAGTGTTCAACTCTCTCAAATGTTCATCATAGTTTCGCTAATTTCCTATTCAAATTTGGTACGTAAAAGGTCAGAAGAACCACCGACGTACGGGAAGCTACTGGCAAGCTTTCTCACATACCCATATTTGCCGAGCCCGAGATTCGAACCCACGCGGATTTTCATAAGTGTAATCATTAGGTCCAATTGAGCTTTCACAGAACTAAAGTGTTTAATTTTTCTCCCAATGATTTTGTCTTCCAACTTGACCTAGTGTCATTGAAAAATGGATACAAATATGTAGTCTTGTAGACATACAATCTCTATATCATTTCAATTGTTTTTAACCAACCTCTTAGCCTTGTTGTTATGATTTTATTTAAATTATGTGTAATCGTCCTGCTTCATTCTTTTGTCGTTGAAAACTTGTAGGGATTTAACTTTTTGTCACATTTGTAGTTATGATATTAGTACGTGAGTAAAGAAGTCTTCAAGGTGACTTTCATTTATTTTTGTACCAATTTTCCGATACATTATTTATATATAGTTTTTGCATGTGTATTTGTCTTTAACATGTAGCATTTGACCTTTTCGTAAATATAGCAAAGGCAAATCTACTCTCTCTCTCTCTCTCTTAAAAAATATGGAGTTGCTCGTCCGGGGAAAGGATTCATCGATGTTTTATTTTGGTGTTTTTGTTTTTGTTGTTGTTGTTGTTTTATTACGATTAATTCGGAGGGACTTTGCCGCAGGTTTCTTAAGTTCAATCAGTCGTAATGTCAGCGAATCACTTCAGCTACATCACGTAATTAAACCCTTATTGGAGTTCAAAGGTCAAAACGAAATGACGGAAATCCAACCTGTAGGCAAAGTGAAACTACTTCAGATAATTTAAATTGCACCACAGTCTCACATGCTTTGTAATCTGAATGAATGTAAATTCAAGTCTCTTGGCACTGACTTGATGTCATATGCAAATTCAAGTATTTTCGCACTGACTCGATGTCATATGTAAACTCAAGTCTCTTGGCACTTTTTTAATGTCACACATACATTCAAGTATATTGGCACTGCTTTGATGTCATATGTAAATTCAAATCTCTTGGCACTGATTTGATGTCATATGTAAATTCAAGTGTCTTAGCACTGACTTAATGCCATACGTAAATTCACATCTCTTGGCACTGACTTGATGTTCTACTCCCTTTGACTCAGGACCAATCAACCTAATTACGCTATCACACTTTAAGGACGAATCGACGAGAGAGAGAGAGAGAGAGAGAGAGAGAGCACTTATGTTCAATTTATAATAATAATAATAATAATAATAATTGACGGCAGGCAGGAATCAGACAGGCGACTATTCGAAATGTAATTCCGCGCTGTATGTTACCAACAGACTAAAATTAAATTACACAAACTTTACATGTATATATTTATATTCAATATTCTCTTCTTTCCACACAAACCAAAGCAACTGCCATAGAAGATCAAGATCCTTCGTTTTATTTAATCCGGATACGTGACTTTTTAGTTTCCAATTATAACTTTGTATCATCTTTGTTTGAGTGATAATTCAATTAAACAGCACGTCGGCGCTAAATGAATATTGATTTTTGTAATACAATATCCACCTAGTTTTCCTGATCCGTCAAAAATCGATTTTTATTTATTTTAGCGTTGTTATATGCCTATTCGCTCGGATTGGTGTTGTCATATGCCTATACGTACGGGTTAATGTTGTTATATGCCTTAAGTCCGGTTTGGTATTGGTATAAGCCTATCCGTACGGTTTGGTGTTGTTATATGAATAAACGTGCGATTTGGTGTTGTTAAATGTTATACGTACGGTTTGGTGTTGTTAAATGCCTATACGTACGGTTTGGTGTTGTTATATGCCTATACGTACGGTTTGGTGTTGTTATATGCCTATACGTACGGTTTGGTGTTGTTATATGCCTATACGTACGGTTTGGTGTTGTTATATGCCTATACGTACGGTTTGGTGTTGTTATAAGCCCATCCGTACGGTTTGGTGTTGTTATATGAATAAACGTGCGATTTGGTGTTGTTAAATGTTATACGTACGGTTTGGTGTTGTTAAATGCCTATACGTACGGTTTGGTGTTGTTAAATGCCTATACGTACGGTTTGGTGTTGTTAAATGCCTATACGTACGGTTTGGTGTTGTTAAATGCCTATACGTACGGTTTGGTGTTGTTAAATGCCTATACGTACGGTTTGGTGTTGTTATATGAATAAACGTGCGATTTGATGTTGTTAAATGCCTATACGTACGGTTTGGTGTTTTTATCCTCCTATACATATGGTTTGGTGTTGTTATATGCCTATACGTACGGTTTGGTGTTGTTATATGAATAAACGTGCGATTTGATGTTGTTAAATGCCTATACGTACGGTTTGGTGTTGTTATATGCCTATACGTACGGTTTGGTGTTGTTATACACCTATACGTATGGTTTGGTGTTAAATTATAAATACCGATAAGTATGGTTTGGTGTTTTGCATTAGGAATTGAACCTTCGGTACAATCTTTCGTTTTAATGAGGTTTGATGATTTAGCATTTCAATTAATTTTAGTAAGATATCGAATACCATGTCTATTGTATAAAATGACAATATGTATTTTAGCAAGATAACAAAGAGCATTATTCGTGTATAGAAATGACACTACATATTTTAATAACATATATCAAATATCATTATCAGTGTATTAAATGACACTACATACTTTAGCAAGATATCAAATAGCATTATCAGTGTATTAAATGACACTATATACTTTAGTAGGATATCAAATAGCATTATCAGTGTATAAGATGACACTATTAAGTTCAGCAAGATATCCAATAACATTATTAGTGTATAAAATGACAGTATCTATTTAGTAATATATCAGATAGCATTACTAGTGAAAAAATGACAATATAAAGTCCATTTATTTTAGTAAGATGAAATGAAATTATTAGTGTATACTTTGGCACTAGTGGAGTTTGAAATTCTATTTCTTGACGTATTTATTTATTGTTAAAAAAAGATCGTACTATTGTTAATTTTTACTATGAAGCACTACATTAGTTTTGAGCACCATTACCGCTCACCGTTGTACGTGGCTGAGCTTGGATTGAGGCACGTGACCGATACGCTGTAAGGATAATACGTAATTGATGAATTATTCAAAGTTGTCACTTTTGGCGCGTGAATGAAGAATTTTGCCCCTTCTTCACAATTGTCCGACAAATATTTTACTAGTTCATAAAACAAATATCATTGCGATGACGTATCACCTGTGTCTGTCTTGCACAATTTTAATACTAAAACTTTAACATTTTACTCCAAAGCCGCTGCTGCCGCCATTAAAGTTTTTTCTATGTATCACCATATTTATGCAGGTGGGACAAAAGAGCTTAGAACCTCACCGTGCAATCCGTAGTAAATGGTCCGGTGCAGCCAATAGCACACTCAGGGTGACAACAGCTCAAAAATATGCTGTCATAGCAACGACCTTGACATATCGGCTCACACTCTGGTTGTCGAACTTTCAAAATATAAATAAATAAATAAATAAATAAATACGCAACCATTGACGACTTTTAAATCAAATGAGGAAATTTGAACAAATATATCTATATACTTAGCGTCTTATGATGTTTCTAGAACACATATTCAGAGTTTACCAATGTCAGACTCAGTCCAATAATATCAACACAGTTTGACTGTCACCAGTTTTAGCCCATAAGTACGAAATTGCGGAGAAAACCGTATGCATTCACCCATTATAGTACTAGTTGTCGATTCTTGTCATTGTCATCGTTAGCTTAAGATTTACTAAGTTTCAGTTTTCTCCTGTCCGCAACCAAGTAAACTTATGGTATGACACTTTGTCCGTCACGAATCATCCGTCCGTCAATAATTTATGGTTACCAGTCTAGAACCTATTTTCTGACCTGATATTGATGAAACTTTGAATGTGGGCTTATAGTAAAGTATGATTTTGCAAAACTTCGTTAATGTGTATTGATGAGAAGTTTTTGCATTCTATTGGCTGAGCTTGCTATCACTATTGATGCATTATTTCTGTTTCCAATTTGATCAAACTCGGAATACGGACATGTATCTTCAAGGTTTCTGATTATTATGATGATAAACTAGATGTGACTATTTTAATGGGAGATATTCCTTCGGATTTGTTGAGTTCTTATTAGTTTGAAGGTCATATGTCTGATTCGAGCTTGATTAAACTTTGAATTCTGACTTATATCTTCAAAATCTCAGATGATTACGACAGTGAGCATGACCAACGCACCTTATTAGGGCGATCTTGTCGCTGATTGGTTCAGTTTGTTACAACAGTGGAGGCCATGGTACAATCTTGATCAAAATTAAGCTTATGTGATCAAGATCTTGAACGAGTTCCATAATGAGCAAGATCTATGCATACAGATGAGGTTGACTTGGTTCTGATTGGTTGAGCTTCGACTGATGATATTTTTCGTCATCAAATTTTGACCAAACTTGGTAAACAAACTAATATCACCAAGATTTTGGATGTTGTTTATTGTTATGTTAATTATTCATGAGATATGCATATCAATGAGGTGATATTGAGTCTGATTGGCTGAATTTGATACCAGACAAGAGCCCGTATTTTTTAATAGAGCTTTGATCAAACCTAGTAAATAGGCTTGTATCGTGCTCATTTTGTATGTATAGTATTAGGACCGAGCTCCACGCATAATGTGATCTTGGATCTGATTGGTCGTGCTTGTCGACACTCTAAAATCTCCGTTCATGGGCATATCTTTTAGAATCTATCTTGTAAAATAGTCTCATGAAAATATGATAGGTGATTTTTATTATGAGCAAGCACTATTCATGTGTATTTAGTAATCTTGTTTCTAGCTGATCTTTCAACCATTCTGTGGATCTAATTTAGAAGCAGTTTTGCTTAATCCTGGTCGATACGCCAATACATTATCGTGGTTTTGACAGGTTTTGAAATAAGTAAAATCGTTCATCTCTGTTTATATTTTCATTCGACGATGATAAAACTTGGCAGATAGGTTCATATCACCAAGATCTTCAAGTTCGAGAGAAAGAGAGAGCACTCAGCTATGAGCGAGGCAGACCAAGGTGTACCATCAACATAATGCGGCTGTATATCAGGATGTACGATGTTCTTCTTATGGTCTCCTTGTATAGTTTGATATTCCGGCACATTTTGAAAGGACACATATGGAACTTAATGGTTCGCATTTTGATGAATAGTATACACTGAGGAATACAATTACCATGACAGCATTTTGATGAATAGTATACACCGAGGAATACAACTACCATGACAGCACTTTGATGAATAGTATACACTGAGGAATACAATTACCATGACAGCACTTTGATGAATAGTATACACCGAGGAATACAATTACCATGACATCACTTTGATGAATAGTATACACTGAGGAATACAATTACCATGACAGCACTTTTATTATGTTTCCGTTGCTTTGTGCTGTTTAACCTGTGTTGAAATCATATTTGTGCATGCTTGCTGATAGATAGTAAACGATGGTACCGAATTTGACTGACTCTGCATGGATTTACAGAGAGAGAGAGAGAGAGAGAGAGAGAGAGAGAGAGAGAGAGAGAGAGAGAGAGACCTTCTTGGCACATATATTCACTGTTGCTCCAACATCTTTTCTCCTTGCAGGTGCTGGGACACGGAGGACCTTAAAGATCAAATGTTAATAATTGTGAATAATAATGCAGGGCATTCTGATTCGGAGGTCCTTGGATATAACATGCAAATAATGTAGGCATTAGGATACGGAGGTCCTTGAAGCTAGCATGTTAATTCGTATGCATTAAGAAGGCATTAAAGATAACATGTTAATAATGGTTGAATTAAGGCAATGAATTCATTGAAGATAATAATTTAATAATGTCAGCATTGGGACACCGAGGGCCTGTAAGATAACATGTTAATATTGCATGCATGAGGAGTTGGGTCCTTGCAGATAACAATTTAATAATAATGCAGGCATTTTGACACGGAAGGCCTTATAGATAACATGTTAATAATGCAGTCATGAGGAGGGGGTCCTTGAAGATAACATGTTAATAATAATTCCGTCATTATGAGACGGAAGGCCTTAAAGACAACATGTTAATAATGGTATCATTAAAACACAGAGGGCCTTGAAGATAACATGTTAATAATAATACAGGCATTTCGACCTGGAAATATTAAAGATAACATGTTAATAATAATACAGGCATTTTGACACGCAGGACTTTAAAGATAACATGTTAATAATGGTAGCTTTAAGACAGGGAAAGGATGAAAGATAACATGTTAATAATGTTGGCACGAGGACACCGATTAATATGACGATAATATGCTGATAAGACATGGAACCCATTTATAAAGGACACCAATGAGAACATTTAACTTCGGCATTGATCCGTCAAACTGATTGTTTCACATTAGATTGTTTCATCTGTCTTGGCATTTCTGCGCACGTAAGGTTTGCGTCTCTAATATTGAAGCAAAACGCATACCGAATTCGACCAACTGACGAAAATAAAATACTGCAATGCTTACCATTTGAAAAGAAGCAATTGTCACCAAAATATTCTGTTCAAAATAATATTAATTTTGGGCACACGGGATACCATTCACTTGTTTCATGACTCGCGATATGTCGGCCTATTCTGCGCACAGCTTTGAAAAGATGTAATGTTTAGCCATCGGGCCATAGAAATGAAATGTATTACTTTGGACTGTTTCTGTCAGCAGTTCAGTCGAGTAATTAGGTCAGGTTTATAGCTAGTTTTACAAAATTCAACATACAAATGTCAATAAATGGCAAGAGATATTATGCAAACTAAACCGATCTTGTAAAAAAAATTGTAACGTTCAAAGTTTTATAAAAATAAGCTGTTATGTGGAAGAGAAACAACAACGAAAAGGATGAAATGTGTTTACAGCGTTGTTTATGGGGAAAAATTACTAAAGAATTTAGAAACAGACTATATGCCGGGGAATTTTCTGAGAATCCAGTTCTATCGGAAAGTTGATACGTTGGGTAGCAGACGATTTTGTACGTGTAGAACAACTTCTTGCAAAATTGGAAACTTGAATTAAGATGCAGAATTTTTTAAGGTATACATTTCCACCTTTTATATAATGTATTTTTTCTGTATGATTATAAAAGATACATAGTAAATAGGATTTTATGGGTTACAGGTTCAAGAAGGTCAAGGAGTGGGTCTTCAGGTTGACATTTAGAAATTACATTTTCATATGCATTTCGAGTCGAAATTTTGGATATTTTTGTACGCTTTATGAATATCACTTTTCTTAATTAAAGAACGGTCGCTCTTTCTTGTGATACAATGTTTACAGAAATGACGTATCGTTGCGCAGAATTACCCCATACACCAACTATTGTCTTTCTGTGTGTCCAGGCTGCCGTACAAGAGCTCGCGAGATCGAAAATTGCGGCGGCATTCCACATGTTTTTACTTACATTTTGTATTTTTATGTTCAAACTCTCTATTAAAATGGCGCGTCCCGATTTTTCATTATTTTAACATTTTTTCATTCCCGTCCTAGGACGGGCGTATGCATTAACTTCCATTCCATATGCTGATTTTGTTTTTTCCCTTTTAATCCCGCCTTTAATTTCCAAAATACAACGACTGAGTCATTTCAAGAGCTATTTTGAATCATAGAAGGTTGTCTGCCTTTTAAAATAGGATTTTTGAAAATGAAATACTTACAGTTTTTGGAATACCCTCCATCTTCGATGATAACAGAGTTCTTGCTTTTGTCATCCACGATGTCACTCCATAATATTGTGTTGATGAAACAAAGTTCTCTGTTTGCTCGAAAGAACACTTTTCCGTTAGATATCTCTGCAAAAAAACAAACCACACTTTGCCGTTAATTATCCCTGCCAAAAACACTTCGCCGTTATATATCTCTGCAAAGAACACTTTACCGTTATATATTTCTGTAAAGAAAGCTAGACACAGAATGCATGGCAAATACCTGATTTTTTTTAAACGTTACACACACAACCTGCTCCCATCCATACCCAGGGTTGTGCCTGCGACTTCATACACTCAGCTTCATACTCGACTTTGACCCTCCCGCACCCCACATAACTTGCCCCAACACTGTAATTATCATCTTGGTTAAGCGTCATACCAAACAGCCATTTTCTGAAGTTTCATATAAGCGGAGTTTAGGTTTAAAGCGAACATCAGATGCTTGGATGCTGATGCTGATGGGCAAACGGAGTGACCAATCAAACTATATTGCTAAAATGAGTAGCCTTTTCATACGAAAATTCTAAATTTGTTACATCTGTAAAAACCCAATTTTTTTTTGTTAAACTTGGGATGATGGACATAATTTACCTGTTGGTTATTTATTTATTTATCTTCGCATAATGTCTTTTTCGAATACGTCTTAGCGGTCTAAACACAACCTTGTGCGCTGATCGAAAGTTACATAAACAGAATCATAATCATCTTCATGAGAAAAAACAACTGCCCTTATCTTTTTTAATCCAACAATAGGATATATACCAAGCTATTTCATTGAAGGAACTTTGCAGCGCTACATAACATCGTTTTCTTTCTTGTTTATCTTTTCCTAAAAATTTTTTTTCCTTCTTTCGATTACATCTGTTTTATTATACTGGTTACCGATAATGTTCCCTGATTACAAATATTGTTCACTGGTTATTCACTGATTACAAATATTGTTCACTGGTTATTCACTGATTACAAATATTGTTCACTAATTAATTATTCACTGATTACAAATGTTCACTGATTATTCACTGATTACAGATGTTGTTCCCTGATTACAAATGTTGTTCACTGATTATTCACTGATTACAAATGTTGTTCACTAATTACAAATAGTATTCAAAGATTACAGATATTGTTTACTGATTACAGACATTCTTCACTGATTACAAATGTTGTTCACTGATTATTCACTGATTACAAATGTTGTTCACTGATAAATCACTGATTACAAATGTTGTTCATTAATTACAAATATTATTCAAAGATTACAGATATTGTTTACAGATTACATACATTCTTCACTGATTACAAATGATGTTCACTGATTATTCACTGATTACAAATGTTGTTCACTGGTAAATCACTGATTACAAATGTTGTTCACTAATTATAAATAGTATTCAAAGATTACAGATACTGTTTACTGATTACAGACATTGTTCACTGGTTACAAATATTGTTCACTGATTATTCACTGATTACAAATGTTGTTCACTGATTATTCACTGATTACAAATGTTGTTCACTAATTACAAATAGTATTTAAAGATTACAGATATTGTTTACTGATTTCAGACATTGTTCACTGATTACAAATATTAGTAGTGAAAGGGGCTACTATAGGGACAATGGGAATTAGCATTACAGACCCCCCCCCCCCCCCGGGTCACTATAGGGACTATGTAAATTTAACATGGGGAAAATTGCTGGGTCACTATAGGGACAAGGGAATTTAACATGGGGAATAGAGTTTGGGTTTGTTTAGGGACAAGGGGAATTTAACATGGGGAATAGAGTTTGGGTTTGTTTAGGGACAAGGGGAATTTAACATGGGAGAAAAAAAACTACTTTAGGGACAAGGGGAATTTAACATGGGATTGTTTTAAAAAAATTTTTTAAAAAAGGGTAGGCAATTGAAAGTCAATCTCTTTTCGAGACCTATGAGTGGCCCTGAAAAGGGCATTTGGGTTTCTTCTTCTTCTTCTATTTCCTCCACTTCTTCATCCATCCCCTTATCTTGCCTAATAATCCTTTCTTCTTCTTTTTTATATCTGACTCTGGTAACCAGTCAGGATGGCCCAACTCTCTAAACTTGGTCTGTATCTTCATCCAATTGTTGTTAAGTCTCTCAAACTCTTCCTTTTTCTTTTTTATTTCCTCATCTTTTCTTTCTTCCCTCCATCTCTCTTTAATCTTCTCTACTTCTTCCTCCATTACTTTTCTCATCAGATCTTCCCCTTTCTTCATCTTGTCCAACCCCCATTTTACATTCCTCCACTCTGTCCAGTACAATATCTTTTCTCGGAAGCACCGGACTTGGATGACATGATCCAGTGCTTCCTTCAAACTTCCCACTCTGAAGTAAGGTGGGTTAATGAAGCCTCTTGACTTATTGAATTCTTCTTCTATCATCCCTGCTATGATATCTCTTGCTGTCTTTAGGCCTTGAACTTGACTGGTTACCAAGTCTTTCATATCTCCATGCCTCCATTCCTCTTCTATTCTTCCTACAACATATTCTACATCCATTATCCAAAAATAGATGTTTCTCAATAGATTAAATAAAACTGATACTTGAGTCATTTTGTCTCAGTTATTCCTTAGAATGGTGCGAACGACGAACCTTGTGGGTTCTTATAGTTAAAGCGCGGACGTGATGGAAAACATCCCCCTAAAACAAAATTGATATTACCTAGATTATCACTTAAAACGCGCGGACGTGAAGGAAAACATCCCCTACTTTTCTCATTTCATATGATCTACTATTCACTTACGTGAAACAGCAATAAACAATCCCCAAATCTACTATCCACACACCCAAAGCATTAAAATGAAACCCTAATCTACTATTCACACTAACCAACTTAAGCTCTTACATAGCCTCAATAATCTACTATCCACACTAACCTACGTGAGCGCTTACAAAGACACACACACATAAAAAAACACACTCACACAAATAAAAAGAGTCAGCGTTTGTATTCACACTACTCTACATACACACACATTGGCAAATTGATTACTATTTCTTTTCTAAAGGTTTGGGTAGCCCTGAAAAGGGCTGTTTGTTTTTGAACTCCAGTGACACCTGGTTAATGATGGCACCTTCCAGGCCTGGCACCACACACACATCTTCTTCCCCAGTCTCCTTTTACCTTTTTTCTTGGGAGTGTTGAGGCGGGATAAGTGGCTTCAGAATCCCAATTTTCTGTCTCTGGGATTCTGAAATTTCTTCTCTCCTTTTCCTCCTCTTCTTTTTTTCTTCTTTCCTCCTCCTCTTTCATCCTTCCCTCTTCGACAATGGCCTCCGCGGCCAGTTCATTTAGTATGCGCCTAGCATATTCCAGGTGCATCTGGAGTTCTAGAAGCTTTACAATTCTGGTATTCATTGTCTTGTTAACGAATGAACAGGGTAGCTAGACTGCCCAGCGATTTTCAATTTATACTAAAAGCGCGGACGTGAAGGAAAACAACCCCTAAAAACAAAATTGATCTTACCTAGATCATGACCAAACAACGCGCGGACCTAAAAGAAACACTCACTCACTTTTTTATACTGCCCATCACTATTCTAAAAAATTTTATTAAACAAATAATATACTATCCACATACGCAAATCAATCAAACCCCAAATCTACTCTCCACGCACATCAAACAGCAAAAAAACATGATCATAATCTACTATCCACACTAACACATACACTCACATCACAAAAGAGTCAGTGTTTATATTCACACTACTCTACCTACACACATTGGCAAATCGATTGTTATTTCTTTTCTAGAGTATTGGGTAGCCCTGAAAAGGGCTGTTTTTTGTTTGCTATGGCAATCTTTTAGTTTCTAAGAATGCGACGTCCTCTGAGGATAGACTTTCTGACGATAGGTCTGCTTCTTCGGAAAGAGAAGAAGAACTCTTTGGTGTCGATACGACAATCGACAAAGCCTCTGTCAGGTTCAGGTTGCTGCTGCTGCTGCTGCTGTTGTTGTTGCTGTTGCTGCTGTCTCTGAAGTCTGTACTTCTCTGTCCATTCTTCTTTCTCCCTGTTCACTTCTTCTCTGAAGAGCTCTTCTACCGGGTCTTCAGTGACTTTTAGCATTCTCACATTCTCTATCTCTTCTGGCTTCGGTATCAGACTGTGTCTGACCCTGTGCAAATTCACATAGGCTTCGTTTAGCTTAGCTAGTTTGGAACACATCTACGTAGGAGGATGAGTCGACAATGGATGGTTAGACTGGAAACTACCCCGGTTCTTAAAGTCAAAGCGCGGACGTGAAGGAAAACATCCCTCCACGGTTTTCGAGCCGGAATGTTCAATGAGTGCCATGAGAGGGATAGTAAGAAGTCAAAGAGCATGAATCAACATTCTTATAGCCAAACAAAAGACAAAGGCATTTTTTTCAAAACACAACATTTTTTTAATTCAAAATCAGTTAACACTAACCAACAACTCTAACATTTTTAACAATAATCCAACAATATAACATCAAACATTTTGTTTCAAATGACAAACATTTTTTTTTCCAACTCACACATTATTTTGGACAGGACTGACAACGTTGTGAATGAAATTGTGATTTCCACTGTTGGAAGTCATTAGGCCATTGATGGACACTACGTTTCCTAGCTTGAGACAAAAGATAAGCATAATGGTCACATAACCATTGATTTACTTTCACATCGTTTCTAGAAGAAGAACGAGGATCAAAATGAGTCACTAAATGTTCTAAAGAATAGCCCAGGCTGCGATGATGCAGAAAATACACACAATATTGTCCACACACCAAGGAATCTGTGCCTTGTAATTTCACATCATTGAATCGTGTGGTCTGAGCATTTCTTCTCATAAAGTCAATGATATCGTCTTCCAAAGGGGGCAATCCATACGAATCAAAATATTCCACACATCCTTCTTGAGGAAAGTAGACGGCTACCCAGTGGGTTCCTGGGAGATGACTGTCGTCTGTGTTGATGACATAAGCTTGATGGTCTTGAGGTTTGCGATGAGGGAGTTCATCTTTAGCACAGACGACATGATTCCATGAAGCCGTGTACGAACTGTGGTTCAAAAGATAATAAAGTTCCCAGGTATCCATTGATTTGTGTGGTTTTCTTCTTCACAGGTAATGATAAATGATCAATTCGATCCTGACTTTTTGCTTGAAAATGTCTGACAAGTAAAAGGCGTTTAGCTTCGTCTCCCCACTCTGATTCAGGACAGCTTCGATACGGTGAATCTCTTGAGTGGTTAATGGTGGACAAGAATGTTCACGCAAGTCTTTATACCACTGATGCAACACGACTTCGTCCGAGATGAGACTCCAAGCTTCGTTCAGATACTCGTCCAGTTTTTCTTCTTGACTCAGCATCAGGCATTTATCGTGTTGAATTTTACTGGGATGATCATTTTGACATCCATAGCAATCTTTCTTGATCAATTCCGTCATTTTTTCGACCAAGTGTTTGGCAAAACAGGAGACTAAATGGGCTTCTTGTTCTGGCCATCTCGACTTCATCATGACAACTTCTTCGTCTTTGTCTTGGGATTCTTCCACGGTCTCCTCACATTCCATGTCCAAAGTTTCTCCACTAGGTAAAGAGGGATAACAGTCTTCCATGGCTTCTAATAATCTAGAATGACTTCTCTCAAACTGTTGATTTCTATCGTATTGTCGAATTCTGCATACAGGATGACGTTCAACGTTGGATCAGCAGGGTCTCGGTTTGCAAACTGAATTTCCACACGAATCTGGCCGGATTTTATAGGGTGGAAATGTCCCACGTCGCTGCCTTGGTCTGGAGTGAAATCAAAACCCCACAAAGCATAGCCTCCTGCATAATCCTCGTACGTAATGCCATGACTGGTGTTGGTTCCTAACTGTCCCGTGGCTTCGTACAGGGACAAGTACGATCTCAAGTAATTGTTCTGGGTAAAGTTAGGCTCAAAGGGTCGGGTACACAAGGCCTTGCCGTCGCGACTGACTTCAATCTTGGACACGCCAAAGTGTCGAAACTCAAAAGGATTTTCGCTGTGAAGTCCATTGAAAGCTGAATTCCTGACGATACCAACGATCAAACGTTTGGGTAACTGTCCTTGGAACAGATGATCTTCGATCATGGATCGCTGTCCAACAGGAATGGTGAACGTTTTCACTTCTACGCGTCGTATCGGATACTTGGCGGTCGTTCTGCTCAACGTCTGACTGACGTCGTTTCCCACTTTAGGTAACACTTCCACACGACGCACGTAAAGTCGGGCTTCTTGGATGAAAGTTTTGTATTCATTGGCATGGGCCATCAAATGGAAAGCGGCACTGCTACGATTCAGTCTCAGACGGATATCCACTCCGTTCAGCAAATACTTTTCTTGTAACCACATGTCCAAATGCAAGCGATCCATCAGTTCTAAACTTCGCTCTTGCAGAATTTTATTTCTACGTGTGTTAAACCCCACATTGTGAGCATGCCCATCTTCTGTCAGGGCTGTGTCGTTAAACGTGTTTGCACCGGCCGTGTCAGGTTTCCATACTACGCAAGCATCCAGATGAGTATTCTTGGCTTCTTTTCCGTACGTCAAGAGATTTTCCAGGTAGGCACGATAAGGGTAAGTATCCATGCTGCTGCTGACCAGTTTGTTATTCAAGTATAAGTCCACTTCACTGAACAAGGAATGCATGAAATTGTTGACAGGAGCTACTCTATCATTGGCTCCAGGATTGGTGTTGTCCGTTTTGATCACTTTGACTTTCAAGTACAGGTAACTGCTATTCAGATCGATGTAATCTTCGGGCTGACCTTTGATGTCAAACTCGATGGGAGCAGAATCCGTCAAAGAGGAGACCGGGTGAAATTCCACCCATTGGGATTCTTGCATGGTCATCATGGTGGGCGTCATGGCAAACAGATCCAGTTCCGACTTGGAACAAGCGCAAGACTCTCGGTGCATCATTTTTTTTTGTTCTTTCTCAATAATCGAAAACGTCTAAGTCTCGAACGGTTCTTCTTTTCTTTGTCTTTCTAGTTTTGGACGTGTGAAGTCTGGTGAAAGGGTGTTTTCTTCGTCGTCTCTTTCTGCCTTGTCCTTGCTGAATGCCTGACTCGGTAGCGTGCAGGGCATTTATAGGTGTTTCTCGTCGGCCCAAAAGGTCTTTACCCGTTTGCAGCAAGACATTTTTGCCTGCCCTCATGAAAGCTTCTTTGGGGTTTTGTTTGTCGATGATGACATTTTGGAGAAATTCTTTACCTTGTGTCAGTGCCGCATCTTTCAAGGCGTGCAATCCGCGTGTCACCATCGGTTTCAACACCGGGGCCACCGAACGAAAAGCCGATTTTAACATATCTCCTAAACCGTGTCCTCGCTGTTGAGCAACCCCTCGGTACACTGGATACATGACTTACGAGTCGTGAGAGAACCGTTTTCAAAAATGGAGTTTCACCGTGACTTTTCCTTTGGTGAATGGAATATTTTGTCCCAGATCTCCTTTTATAGCAATGTTGACCGTGTCCAAATAAGACTTGCTGACCGGCAAATAGTGAGGATGTACAAATTCGCGGTGAACGTGGTAAGTGTTTCCACCTTTCTCGTCAGCGTTCGTGGCAGAATCTACTTTGAAAGGAATGACACGCAGTAACGGCACAGAGGTGTGTCCCAGCACGTTGTACTCCACCACATCGGAGTACACAAACATCAAATTCAGTCCTTGGCTCAATTCTACCGGGGCACGAAATAACTTGCTAAGAGACTCGTTGTCGTAAATGATTGGTAATTCGGTTTTCTTGATCATGTCCATTCTCATGTTCATGTCTCCGCCCAACATGTCAAACAATTCAGGACAAAAGAAAATGGACACGATTTTACTCCCGTCAAATTTCATCAAGAAGCGACGAGCTGTTTTGTGGTATTCCAGGGTGACACTTTTTTTTGACACTTTCCAAAGCTTTCAGAAACACGACATTAAATTTGGAGGTAATGGTGCTGACCAAATGTTGACCACTAAAATAATAGCCTGGGGGAACGATCAACTGGTAGGTCCACTTTTGAGTTTTGTCATTATAGGTTCTATTGTCATATTTGACATGGGTATTCAAGTACTGTTGCATTTGCTCGTCATGAACTTCCACCGTAAAAAATTTTGATTGGGAAGGACATTGAGGACTTGGGTCGGGTGAATGATTTCCACTAAAGCCACTTCCCAATGGGCTTCGTGATCTAATGGGATGGCCTGAGGTAATTTGGCCGTGTAACAGCACAACGTGTTCTTGGGAAACACCTCCATGGAACTGTCACTGGGTAAGGTTAAGTAAAATTGGTTTTGGTGACTCATAATTCCAGAGTTCTGTGGCTGTCCGAGGGGTTACTGGACGTCAGAGGCGTGTCTCCGCCCAAAATAGGGTTGTTGTTGTTGTTGTTGTTGGAGTGGTGACTGGCACTGACACTGGACACTAGGTTCCCGTGGTTCCCGTTCGAGGTGAATTTCAGGGAGGGATTGGGAAGCAGGTAACCGATGCAGCTGCTCAATAAAATGGTCCACAATTGTTTGTCTCCTTGTTGCAAACTTAAATTGGCAATGGCTTCCCCGATGACACAATACACCACAAAGATTTCGCAGAAAAAGACGATTTGCGTTTTAGGCACACGTTCTCCACACCACACCCACAAGGGTTGTTTTTGTAAATCTTGCACAGAAGAACTAGGTGAAGGAGTGGTCGACGTAGCTGCGTCTGTGTGAAAGGGCATGATGGTCACTTCTTTTTATAGTCGATGACTTGCGAAGCGTCGATCCAAGAATCAAAACTGGGTGGATATCCTTTCCAACGTACTTTGACTTCTTTGACACGTCGTTTGCCCACTTTACGGGTTCTGCGTTCGAGAATGCTTTCGATGTCGTACACTTCGTCTTCTTTTTTGGTGACACGTTGTAACTCGGGCAAATAAAACGTTCCTTTGAGCACTTCTCCGTTCATGTCTTCCAATTTATAGACGGTAGGATGACGGCCATGCACTCGTCCAGTGACACGAAACAATTCGGTCGTCCAGTTAGGTAAGTAACCTTTGTCAAAAGTGCGTTTGGTTTTGCCAATGCGCACCCAATCTCCTACGGTCAACTCTCCACTTTTCTTGGGGACAGCCCTCGTCGGGGACGTACCAAACAGGCGCTCAAACACCAGCACTTCGTTCTCGGGAGTCACTTCTTGCGGGGCACGTCCAATGCTTCGATGGTAAGATTGGTTGTACGCTTGCACCAGGTGCGGTAAGATGTCGATGTACTTCAGAGTGTGGTGATGCGTAAAATATTTCCACATGCGTTCTTTCAAAGTGCGTTGAAAACGTTCCACGATGCTTACTTAATGAATGTCACGTTTCTTTAATTCTTTTTGGAAAGCTTGGTTCAGAAATTCGGTACCTTTGTCCGTTTGCCATCGAAGAGGGTGACGACCGCTTTGTTTCAACACCCGTTGCAGGGCTCGCACTAACTCGCTGCTCGATTTGGAAGTCAAGGGCACGACCCAGGCAAATTTGGAAAAGACGTCGATGACACAAAACAAATATTTATAGCCGCGATTGTAGCTGGCCAAATGAGAGACATCGGCTAAATCGGCTTGCCATTGATGATCGATGCCTTCCACTCGGGTGCGACTTCTGGAAAATTTGCGTCGAATGGGTTTGTGTAAAGTGTAGGTAGCTTGTTCTTGTAACCATCGTTGCACTTGAGGTAAACGGAGACTTTTCAGTCGCGTTTTGGCAGCACGATACAATTTTTGAACTCCTGCGTAACCTGCAGGATGGGAGGGATCGTAGTAAATGCTGGCTAAGACTTTTTCCATTTTTTTGTGTTTGTTTGTGTGTTAATAAGTCACCCACTCTTCGGTGATGCTACTTTGGGTGGGTCGAAAGGGTGGTTTGGAAACGGATTTACGTGTCCGATGGGCTACGGGAGTAGAAGTCGAAGGTAGTGGTGGTGGAGGTGGCAATGGAATGGCTTTGGTCTTCTTTTCTTTTTTCACTTCTGGTTTCCCTTCTTTCTTTTTCACTTCTGTCGAAGGAGGAGTGGACATCATTTTTTTAACCCAAGCTTTCATTTCTTCTCGTTGGGGTATGGGGGACGGGGTCAACAAGGATGCTGCAATCTTACTCGAAATGGGAGCTGCTGACGGTGTTTGAAACACTTCTCGCATCTCTTCTTCCTCAGGTCTTCGTGGGGTAGCATCTCTGGTGACCCCTGGGGATGGTAGTAGTGGTGGTGGTAGTGATGATGGTGCTGAACTTTTCAACAAGGTCTTAAAATCTTTCAGAGTGGGTAGAGCTGTTTCGTCTAAAGCTTTCTGGTGAAAGAGTTGCAGTCGTTGCAAGAGTTGACCGTACTTTTGCGATTTTTCTGTTTCGGACAAATCTTGGCGATCCATCAAGGACTGCAATTCGTGTTGTAACTGGGACATCTAGCTCAAATGGGGATTGGGAGGTAAATGCGGGGTGCGTTCTTCTTGCCAACGATGGTATTCCATCCATCGTTTGTAAGGCACTAAAGCTAGTTTTCGTCCTTCCATGGGGTTGTCAGGGGTCGATTCTGAGATCTTGGGACTTCCGAGGGCCTTTTTATCTTGCTCCCACCAGTCCTCCCAACATGGTTCCCAAGACTCCTTTCAGTAAGGGGCCTAATAAGAGGGGTAAAATGCCTCCACGTTGGACCAACATCTTCTTCTTTTGACGAATGGGAATTTTCTTTTGAACCATTTGGCGAAGAACGTGACGATGTTTGCCTAAGCATTGTTTCTGGTGTTTGGACAAAGGGATCGTGCCTTTCAAGACATTCAAACAACATTCGCACACGGTATCGATGACCTCTTTGGAGGCTGTTTGAATGAGTTTTTTCGTAGAGGTGGAGAAGCTTTGGACAGGACAGATAACATGTCCCCATGTTTGACTAAACGAGGAGGCAGTCCTTTTCTTTTCTTTCCTTGGGGCTGTTTAGAAGAGGGATGTTTTCTGGAGGGTGACATCTTTGAGTCTTCAGCACCAAAAACACTGATACCCCGACTTGGTCACAGGCCTTTTTTATACTGGAACGCGTCGCCACTGATTGTCTTTACGTCGTATCAACTTCAGGACAGGCATGACACGTCGTGCAGGGGTACGCAACGGACTAAACCGAGCCAGTTCTTGCTTGGACAAATCCAGTAAACTTTGTAACATGTCCGATCTTTCTTGGACTTTGATTTTGGGAGAAGGTACTTTGTGAGCAGCAGTCACTGCCACTAAATTGGAGGGTCCTGCCACTGGGGAAGTTCTTGGGGTCATCAACGGAGAAGTTCTTGGTGTGATCAACGTCTCCAAGTACTCTTCAGTTCTTGGTGTCATCAACGGAGAAGTGGATGAACGTGAGGCTGCCGGAGACGCAGTCACCGCCGTGGCAGGTCGTGGTTTGCGAGTGTAAGGTTGCGTCCTGGCCGAAGTGCCTCTCTTGCGACTAGTTTTCTTCTGTGGGCTTTTCTTTTTCTGGGGACTTTTTCTCTGTTTCTTTTTCTGGGGGCTTCTTTTCTTTTTCCGGGGTGGTGTCTGGTAAGAGGAGGGTCCTGCCACTGGAGAAGTTCTCCTTGGGGACCTGGTCTTTTTCTTCTTCTTGGAGCTTCGTTTGACTTTTCTCTTGGGGAGAAGTTTGGGGGCATTAGGATCCCATCTTAAGAGAGAGCGAATGATGACCCCTCCTAGAGTATCGCTCCCTCCAGGTTTCAAAATGATTTGTTTTTTGGTTTGAGTGTCGATGCGGGGATCGGCCAGTTGGGTGAAAGCGACTTTGTTTCGATCAAAAATGCGTTTGGTTTGAAGAGGAATCTGAATGATTTCTGGGAGTAATTGACGTGCCGTCACCGTGAACCATCGTAAGACTTCTTTGAGACTAGCTTCTAAGACACGAGCTCGTATTTGTGGATTTTTTTCTCGACTGATGCCATACAAGGCACGAATCAATTTGACGGGAAGATGCGACTGAAGGGACGTCATGTTCAAAATGTGTGTGAGACAGACGAAAAGGGTCTGAGGTTTTTATAGATTTTTTGTGCAGTGAAATTAAGTCGAGGACGGAGACGTGTACAGGACAGGCCCTCCGTCTTGGCACCAGTGGTGAAACAAGTGGGTACGAAATCGCAAATCCTCGGGGGTCGTAGGTTTCAAATCGACGAGTAAATAGGCGTGTGGAGTTTGAGTGGCATCGTCGTACGCCTGAGTCAGCCAAGGCGTTCCTAACTGTTTGGCTAAGACTTGCACTTGCGATTTATCTCGAGGGCTTTTAAACAAGACCACGAATGCGCATTGAGACTGATGGTGCGATGGGCTTTACTTTGTTGAAACAAATTTTGGGTGATGTAAACGACACTGGCATTACGGTGATGCCCTTTGCGCGTGAACCACAGTTTAATTTCTTCTTCGTCTTCTCCTAACATGTCGTCAAAAATGACCAAATGGGTTTGACGGGAGTCAGAGACGATGCCGTCGTCTTCTTTAGGAATGCCTTCCACAAACACGATGGAATCGCCTTGACTTTCTCGCAAGAGGCTGTACGCCGATTGCCACTCTTTGTAACACCACACGATGCGTTGAGGTGGACGATCGATCAAATGATGTTTATGTTCGATCAATCGTTTGACGAATTCGGTTTTGCCTGAACCGCTAGGTCCAGCAACGAGCATGTTAAAGGGATGGCGAAGATACAAAGCCTCCCAAGTGGCACGATCTAAGTGTTCGTCGATGACTTTGACAGTGAGGAAGAGGGAGCAGAGACAGCAGAAGTAGCCATAGTGTCAGGAATGTCACTTGTGACACGAAAACAAACAAGACGAGAGTTTATATACTTTTTTTCAGAACACGTTTATTGAATGTTTTAAACATGAATACGAAAGACAAAAATACATAAAAGCCAAAGGCTTAAGTACAACGATAAAAGGCACATGAAAATCATTAACGTGGAATAAAAACAAGTGTCTGTACAACATGTTTTGGGTAAAGTTCTGACCAGTTCTATAGGGGGTAAGGTCACACAATTGTCCACCCGAAAGGGTCTTTCAGGCCTGTCCACGACAGTCCTGTCCTGGGTGACGGGTTCTTCTGGCACCGTCACTAACACAGGTTGAAAAGTAACTTTTTTCTTTGGACGTTGAAAGGAAGGATCACAACTCTCGTGCATACTGGGCCACTTCTTGGGTCCAAGCCTCAAAACCCCTCTTTTTCCAGTCACGGACATCTGTCCAATGGGGGTGTAAGTCACAAGCTACACACACATCGTCATATACGTCTTGGGTAGCTAAAAGTTGACGAATCGTTTTTTCCCGTAGAGGTCGAGAAGTATCCAGATGAAAACGTAAGGCTTTGAGCAAAAGGAGTCTCTCGTGAACATTTAAAGGCACCACTTTCATGTTGAATGGGGTGGTAAATACTGTTCGTAAAGAGTCTACAAGGAACCGGCTGGTAAACGAAATCCCAGAAAACAAGTCACTAAGACACACATCACTTGTCGACCCAAATTGAATGGATACAGTTCTTGTAATAATCGATGGTAATGATCCACGGTTTGAATATGGTCATTGAGTTCCTTCCAAGGAATCTGTTCAATTACATACGACGTAAGTCGTGGCATGGCAGCCTGTTTTTATAGTCTCTTTGTTTCGGAAACAATACACATACTTTCTAGCCAGAGATCTTCGTTCTCCAGTGGGGAATCTAAATCTTGCATACTGTAACCTAAACTTCAAAGTTTGTTTAGATGTTTCCTCTTCCGCTAAGTATATTCCACGTAAAATATGTTGGTAATCCTTTAACTTGTCTTCCTCAATGCGTTGCACTAGTTGAATCTCGAAGTAACCAAAATGATCAACACGTGGATCATCGGGGGCCTGGAAGTATTGAACAAGGTCTGACCACTGAAACAATTTCTGACGAATCAGTTCTCTTATACCATTCAGGTACCAGTGGTTAAACATCTGGTGACGTAACGGATGCAATTGTTCTTTACGTTTCACTTGTATTTTGACCAGCTCTCAGTAAATGCGTTCTCTCAACTCCACAGGCAAAGCACGAATGTTCTCTTGTAAAGTATCCATGAATAGGTCAGTCCGTACAATTCACAATCTTCTCCTAGAGCAAAAGTAATCCACATAGTGAGTAATTTCTGGCCACTGCCGTTCAGGGTAACGTCCAAGAATGTCACTGAACTCTTTTGATGTAAACGGTCTAGAGTGATACAATAGGACGAATGCACACTTGACCCAAAGAAATCTAACACACTGGTTGCCTTTCTTCACTTTCCTCTTATGAATTTCTCGACACAAAAGTTCTACAGCGACCCATTGAGATTTCACTCTGGCAAACTCCTGCCAAACTTCTTTGTAAATCTTCTCTTGCAGTTCTTTAGGTAATGATTCAATATCGTTTTTGAAATGAAGTTTAAATACTGGTCTCGGTGATGTCCAACATTTGACTCCTAACCAATCTGGTTTCTTCTTCGTCAACGACATGGTAAGTTACTTCAATGTCTCGGTCGCACTGAAGGTAAGTAATGACAATTCGGTGACCATCGAGCATGTTCTACGTAGGCCGAATCTTGTGGTTCCCAGTGGTGAAGTGACACGACGCAACTGAAGCACTTGACTTTATCTCCTTCGCCCAAGTAGAACAATCCGGCTCTGGCTAATTCTTCGGGGGTCGGTCCTCCCAGATACTTAGGCCATTTTCCTTTGAACGATTGAAGAAGATTTTCAAAGTCGCAGTATTCCGACAAACGCACAGGAAACGAATATTCGTCTTTCACAGGTTCGTTTCGATGAGGGTTGGGTGACATGGACAGGAGTTTGCTCAGAGCTGGATTACATCCGTAAGGGGGTAGACGTGAAGGTGAACATCCCCCTTTAAAACAAAACCCAGTAAAATGTCCAAGAGGACGAGCGGCATTGCTTTCGCATCCCTCAGGTTTGACACGCACATCATCACTTTCCATGATAGGGGTAGTGAGAACAAAGTTCCCATGATGCTTTACGGCATCGCTAAGGTCACAACGTACAGCATCGTACCCATCGCAAGGCTCACAATCGCACACGTCTGCAAACTCCGTTACGCAATTACAATGGTAACCACATGGACAATCGCAGTTTCCTTCCGGACATTTTCCGTCGCAATGCCCGGGTCTTATCCATCCAATATTAGTCACACTAGAGGAAGATACAACTTTTTTACAATCCCCAAACTGGAACGATGTCTCTTTCAAAGTATTCATCTTGTTCGCTTGGTCTTGGTAGTCACAATGAACTATCGATCTTGACCATAGTCCCTTTTTATACTAGTCGCAATGCAGTCTCAAGCTTGTACATCGTTCCTTTTTTATGTTTTTTTATGTCTAGTTTTGGAAGGTACCGTCTCTAAGGTGCCGTCATCATTGTACCGTAGTGTCATGGGTGGAAAGGCCATAGAAAGGTAAGGAGAGTGCGGAGACCATCGAGTATGTTCCAGAATAGCTGAATCTTTGTAGATACATAGATCCATTCGTAACTTCAGTCCGCAAGCGAAACACTGTACTTCGTATCCCAATCCTGACTCAAGTCCCAAGTAGACAAATCCTGTTCTAGCTAAAATATGCGAAGAAGGTAATCCTTTCCTATCCGTAGGCCATGCTTGAAACGTGTCCAATCGACGGGCACAATCACAATAGTCAGGCAAGAAAACCGGAAAATGGTAGGGTTTGAACTTGGAGTTCTCATCGGGTTTCTCACTCGTTTCTTGCTGTGCGAAGTCATTCTTCTGGTGGGTGGCTATCCGCTTACAACCAATGTTTTATACCAACATGTCCATACGGCAAAGTAAAGTGGTTGGGCAGTCGCACTCGCTTCTGGTACACGATTTGATAGACTTTTTCCAAGGGTCGACTGACGATGTGGTGAGTGGGTAAACGTACAATCTTGTTCGGTTGATAGGTGGTCACTTTAAAGTGTTCATCCTTTCCAGATTGCAAGGCTTCTTTCAATACCCCAAAGTTGACCACACGACTGGTACGATAATTCAGAGTCAATCCTTTCACTTTACACTTCGTGTGCACTTCTCCTTGTGGGTCCCGGTGTTCGTAGCCGTAATTTTTGGGACCGCCACTGACGAAACTTAGAATCTTGTCGTCGGGATGTTCGTCTGTCCAGGCTCCTAAACGGTCACCTTCGATGTCAGGGTGCTGTTGACTCGGGTGATGGATGTAAATGCAACTGTCCGTGTCAAAGTACAGGACACGTTCCCCTAACAGTTCTAAAGCTTCGTACAATTTTAAGCGAGCATGAGCTGTCACGTAAGCCGCAATGATGACATTTCCAAAAGGGTCGTCTTGTACAAAGACCAGATCTTCTTCGTAATTGACCAAGATCAAATCCTCGCGAACGACGTCCACGTGTTTCATGAATTTGGTTTTGTCGTGAATCATCTGGAAGTAGCGGGAAGGTTCTGTCAAATATTCCGTCTTGGGTAAACACGATCGTTGTGCCATTTTACCCCACAAGCAATTTAACATCACTTTGGCAAACGATCGCCTGCCTTCGTTTTTCTCGCTGTGGTCTAAAGTGATGCCTTCTTGTTCATAGTATTTCTCTTTGAATTTTATTTGGTCTTCGGGAGTGTGACACCAGGAAGGATAGCCGCTGGCTTCTTGCTTCAGTTTCAAAAAGGCATCCACGTAGTCGGCGAAAATGCCTTTCTGAGTGGGGTCAGCCTTGTTATATTGTTGTGTCTTAGGAAAGTGACAAATTTCGTACACTTCTAACAGCTGGTATCCCATGTCCATAGCTTTGAACAATTTTACTCTGACCCAGGTTCCCGTCATAGCCCGTTCTTCCTGGGTGTGCTGACAAGGCTGATCTTGGTTGAACGTTTCGGCACAAGTACGGCACAAAGGAAACATCAGTTTGCCTTGGCAATGGTGAAGTAAGACGGGGTGGTAAAAGTCCTTGGGAGGCAAAACTTTGCATTTGATCAAGCCTTCGTAATGTCGAATGTTTTTCAGGTCGATGTGTTCCGTCAGCAATTGTGGGTGCCCTGCAGGAAAGCGACAATATTTGCACACGTAGGGATACAGCGAACAGACGTCCAAGTATTTGATTTGTTCTCCTTTCTCTTCGTCGGCTTGGTACAGCAAACAGGTGGCATTGGTTCTTCCTCCGTACAAACTATCCCTCGGGTTCAGCGGGTCCATGAACTGGTAACTTTCCACGAGGCGTTTAAACTCGGGATCGGTTTTCATACGGTGATCGTACTCGTGTTCCCACATTTCCACCACTTGGTATCCTTGCTGTTCTAACTTTAGGCGTCGCTGACAAGTGTCCTGGTACAAGTCTTCCATGGTTCGTTGCAAAAACTGATTTTTAGTGCCACGGTCAGGGTAACAAACAGGACATCCGTGAAATAAGCAACCGTTAAACTCGTACACGATCTTGGGGTTTTCTAAGTCCCAGCCATCGACCGAATACGTTCCGATGGTCTTTTCGCCCCCTCCGTTGCGGGCATGCTGAATCCACTTGTCTTCCTTGTCGCACAAGTAATGTAACCCGCATAGGGCTTTGACCGAGTACTGACGTTTGACATAGTTGGTCGTTTGAGGACTGATGACAGCTACGGTGTTTTCAGGCATGAATCGTTGCCGGTACACTAAGGAACACGCTTTGGCAATGGTGCAAGCTTCTTTCAAAGGATCGACCCCTCCGTGTTCCATGAACAGTTCTCGAAATTTTCCACAGCAACGTTGTAAAATGTCCACGTCGGAACAACAATACTTTAACATTTCTTCCTGAAAGTCGAAAGGGTAGGAGGCGTGAGCCTGGTACCAAGCGTAGAAAGCTTCTCGTTGTTCGGTACGCATGTTGTCGGGGTCGTAATAGTGAGCCTCAGGTAAATGAGGTAGAACGGCTTGTTGATTGGCTTCCGTATTGAAAAAGTGTGGAAAGTACCCTTTAGCCATTTCTGTCATTCCAAACGTTTTAGGCATTCGGCTCAAAGGCATGGCCAAGTAGCTCATCGAATCTTTAAACTGTACTTGTCCCACTTGCATGAAAATGATTTTGGCTCCGTTCAAAGTGACTTTAGGACGCTCGGTGCCTTGTTCCGTATAGTATCTCAAAAGAAACTGTCCATCGTATCCGGAGAAATTGTGAGCCATCACCGTGCCATGACGATGACAATCTCCGTAACGTTCGATGTCCTCTTGGCTCCACGTCTTGTCGATGGGGTCTAAGACCCATTGGGCAAAATCGGCTAACGTGTTCGGTCCTCGAAAGATTTTTTCACGCCCTCCGGGAATCTTACTGCAGTGAGGGCAATGACTGAAGATAGGTTCCTGAATGCACTTCTCGCACACTCGATGAGCCACGCAGAAATTAGGAATGTGAATACCGGTCTCTTGCATGCATTCGAAATCAAAAAAGATGAAATTGCCTTTCTTCTTGTGACCGTCCTCTTTCTCTGGTGGGGGTTGGTATTTTTGCACGTAGCATTGGTATTCCAAGTCCACGATGTGGTGACAAATGTGACATTTTTTCTTTCCTGAACATACGTGTGTCTTGGCATTATTGGTACGTAGGCCTTGTCCACACGTAGGGCACAATCTCAGCAGTTGACAAGCACATTTCTGCTGTGAACCTTGCGTCTTCAAATGTTGTTGGTAACAGGTAGGGCTGACAAACGTGCGCAGACATGTTGAACAATGCACTGGTCCTTCGCTCAGACAGGGTGGAGAGGCCAAACATCCTGAGCATTTCGATCGACAATGTTTGTGCTGTTCTCGATTGTTATAGCCATAGTCACATTTCTCACAATAATAAACATATCCCAGGAATCCAGTGATACTGGTAATGGTGTCGAAATGGTCATCGTGATAATAGACATGAATGTATTTTCCGTCCTTAAAGTCTTTCCCTCGAAACAACAGAGGCCCGCGCATTTCTTGAGGGTACACTTTCAAGGTGTAGCGTGGAGCTAGGACATCTTGCAATTTTTGCATTTCAGGAATGCCACAGGGTGTGTCTTTGGGCAAGTCGGCTTGTTTCAACAGGAGTTCTGCTTCACTTCGTTGTTTGGTTCGGTCCGATTTTCGAATATTCTCCCAGGCTCTTTTCCATTCTACCGTGTCGTTCTTGTTGGCATAGGTTCGTCCCACCACGATAGCCCTGGCTAAACACATCTGGTCTTGAGGGTTGTGAATTTGGACGAGGCTACGCTTAATGCTGCGAAGCTCGTTCACCAATAACATCTTTTTGCGTCCAGTCCCTTGAGGAGGGGAGACGTGGGTCATGTCCAGTGTGGCTTTTCCATCGGTGATGTCAAACTGGTGATTGGATTGTTGTACGTGTTGAATTTTGTCCATGACTTTGGAAGCGGTCAATTCTGCAGGGGTGCTAAACTCGATCCAAATAGGGGATTTCAAACCGTCGTGTTGTATGGAGAGTCTCAAGCGATCGTCTTCTTTGGGTTGACATTGTCGCTTGAGTGCGGTGAGCAAAGAATCCCACACCCCAGTGATGAACCCTTTTGCTTTCTCTAACGGTACTTCAGCCTTGAAATCTTTAAACTTCACTGTATTTGTAAGCCGTGGTTCTAAATTTTCTAGAGGAGCGCTTTTCCGTCTCTCGAATGGAATAGTACTTTTCAGGGTTGACTAAGGGTGGTGAACTTTGTTTAGAGGGTTTGGATTCTGGTTCACTCATGTCCTCTTCAAAATCACTGGCATGAATTTGTGCCAAGACTTCAGCTCTGGTACGAGGCGATAGATCGATTCTGCCTCTTACTTTCTTCTTCTTTCTTCTCGAATGAATAGGATCGTTTCATCTTGAGTGCAAAACTTCAAATGACTCAAGTTTAAACACCATGGACTAATTTATAGTCATGGCAGACCAGCGTATATAAAAGGGCGTGTGTCCTTTCACTATTCATTTCACTCTCTAACCGAGCACAACGATGGAAGAGACTAGCTAAATCGAACGTTTCATCTGAGCTTTGCGAGGGGTCATTAGAAAATTCTCTTCAGACCAGCCGACGGACTACTCTTCTTCCTTTCGAGATAAAAGTGAAGATACTTGCTATATCTGTCAGAAGAAAGGGCATTGGTCTTCAGAGTGTCCAGACCGTCAGAAAAGAAAAACAGGGGCTAGAAAAGACAAAAGTCAAGATACCTGTTATTATTGTCAAGAAAAAGGACATTGGTCTCCAGATTGCCCAAAAAAGAAACAAGAGGAGTCAGAAGAAAAGAGGGATTCTTCAGAAGAAGAGAGGGATTCTTCAGAGGAAGAAAGCAGCCAGGTAAAGAAAAAGAAACAGGAGAAGAAAAGAAGAAGGGAAGAAAGTGAAGAGGAAGAGGAGGAAAAGACTGTGACGGTGAAGAAATTGAAAAAACAGAGAGACTAAACAATGAGACAGAAGGAGTGTACAAACTTTTTAAAGAGCTCTGTTGTGAATTGTGAATTGGATTGTAACTATTGATAAAAGAATAAATTAGCTATAAAAAGGTAAGTGTCTTTGGGTTTTGATTTTAAAATAAGAACCTACACTCACGCACTCATACACAGACACGTACTATAGGCCTACTTCTGGACTGCGTACTGTTGATGATGATGATTGGGTTGAAATCACTAAGGGTGGTACGGTAGGCTTAGTCACAGGGTTGACGTGTTTAGCTCGGGAAGGTCGTATTCTCTTCGGTCGTAATAAAGAAGTCTGATACATTTGTTTCAGACTTCTTAACTCCGCTAAAATGTCCAACAGTACCGTGACCGTTTGATTTTCACCCTCTTGTTTCTTTGCTGCTACTTCTTGTTGTTGTTGTTTTTTTCTTACCTCATCTTCTTGCTGCTGTTGCTGTAGGAGAAAAGCTTGTTCCGCTTCCTTTTGTCGTTGTATAAATTTCTCCAATTCTTCTTTCTGTCTCTGTCTAAAATTCTCCAATTGCGGTAATGAAGGTGACGAAGGTTCCGGAACAAATTCTTGCGAGGTAAGAATCCCAATTTACCTCTTCTGAAAGTAAGTCCGGATTCCCTTGGGCGGTCTCCACTGCTGGTGCACCCCAATGGATCGTTTTCTGAGTTTCCGTCATGTTGAATCACTGTCGCATAGATTGACTGCACACAGGCGCTAGCGAATCTATATAGACCACGTGACGTCACAGACTGCTCTCTTCGGATTGGATGCGGGCTGACTGAATTTCGTAACGCGTGTTTGGATTGGTCAACAAACTCAATCCGTTTCAATCCTACCTCTACCTATAAATAAGCGCAGTTCACTGCATTGATTCACCTGTTCTCGGCGCCTCAAGATGTGGACCACAGTCGAATCATCCACCCTTGTGTCTTCAATGATGTTTAGGACGGACATACTAATGTATGTCCGATCCAAGTGGACAGTTGTCCACAAGTCAGACACCAGTCTGTGGATACGAAGAGTCTATGTGGAAAGACAAGGATGCCTCAAGAGGACTCTGATTTATGGCCTTACACTAAGACGCAGCTTGAGGACAAGAAGATGCCGCAGATGCCCTTTATGTTAAGGGCATATTAACATAAACCCAAAGGCCCTTTTCAGGTCCACTCATAGGTCTCGATAAGAGACTGACTTTCAATTGCCTACCCTTTTTTAAAAATCTTTTAAAAAAAATCCCATGTTAAATTCCCTTTGTCCCTAAAGTAGTTTTTTTTCTCCCATGTTAAATTCCCCTTGTCCCTAAACAAACCCACACTCTATTCCCCATGTTAAATTCCCCTTGTCCCTAAACAAAACCAAACTCTATTCCCCATGTTAAATTCCCTTGTCCCTATAGTGACCCAGCAATTTTCCCCATGTTAAATTTACATAGTCCCTATAGTGACCGGGGGGGGGGGTCTGTAATGCTAATTCCCATTGTCCCTATAGTAGCCCCTTTCACTACTAATATTGTTCACTGATTACAGATAGTGTTCACAGATTACAAATATTTTTTACTGAATACAAACATTATTGTTCGCTGATTATTCACTGATTACAAAAATTGTTCACTGATAAATCATGTTCACTGATTAAGGATTTTGTTCACTGATTATACACCGATTATATATATATATATATATATATATATATATATATATATATATATATATATATATATATATATATATATATATATATATATATATATATATATATATTGTACATTGATTATAGATACTGTTCACAGCCTTTTTGAATATGAACCGATAAAGAATACTTTGGTATTGATCACAGGGACGGCATTTGAGTAGAAAATCTTATTTTCAGGTCCTGGTAAATACGTTCCCTGGAACTGTGCCTCATCTGCCGCCCGCTCACCAATACCCTTACGTAGTTTCTTGGTGTCAATATCCAGTGTCAAACCTGGCTTTAAGACGGCAAGTTTAAGAAATACCGTCAACTTTCGTTACGAAGACCGGGTTCCATTCAAGCCATTTTGTCGTACTAACGAATCTGACGTCGGTGAGATAATGGCTTTAATTGGAGGAATTGTCTTTAATGTCTTGTTGATGTCCGTTGAATTAAGAGGAGTTATTGTTCTTATTTTCTCGATGGTTTAGATTGAGAGAAAACAGACGTTGAACGAGCCCAACAGCTTAGATCAAAATAAAACCCAAGACCTGTGATTGTCAAATGTTCAAATTATAAAGAGAAAAAGAAAGTGATGAGATGCTATAGAGAAACAAGGAAAGAAACACGTGAAGAATCCACGAGGACCACGTCTAAGAATGAAGACAGAGCGGCAGCTAACAGAACAGTTAACGTACGTGTAACTGAAGATTTTCCATTAAGAGTGAGAAAAGCTCGTGCCAATCTCTACCCGACACTAAAAAAGCAGTTGAACAAGGAAAAAAGCTTTCTACAAATAGGTCAAACTAATAAAAGACGGTTACACGTATGAATTTGATGAGGTTAGAAATGATGCTAATAACAGACGATTACACGTACGTATTTGATGAGGTTAGAAATGATGCTAATAATAGACGGTTACACGTACGTATTTGATGAGGTTAGAAACGACGCTGTAGACAAAAGAAAGGACTCTGGCCAAGGCACACAAAAAATGTACGAAGAGAACAGTTCTTCTTCCGTGTTAGGTTGCTTGGTATGGAATATATCTGGTTTAAGTGAGATACTTTATAGAGAAGAGAGGTCAGATTTTATCAACTATGTTGAAACATTTGATATACTAGGATTTGCTGAAACATGAGCAGAAACATCGATCAGTTTAATATATAGATGATCTCAGCGGGGCCCCGAGTGGCCGAGTGGTCTAAAGCGCTGTCCGTTACGGATCGCCAACAGAGGATCTCACCTTGTTAACGATTTAATACTGAATTTATTAAACGAGCTAGACATTATTTAACGAGTTCTAATTTTTTTTAATTTTCAATCATTATCCATTTGAGATTCTTTTTATCACATTTTTTTAGTACAAATTATTTAGATAGAAAGAAGAACGAATAATTTCGTTCATTCTGACAGACGTTGTACCTTTCATTTGTCGTGCGTAAAAATAGTCCCAAAGAAAGTTGAAATAGTTAAAGTATATTATATATTTTTGATAACTATAAATCAATGAATACGCATCCATCCAAATAAACAGAACATTTTACAAAAGACAAAACATTTGTCAACACAAATTGTCCAATGCGTGTTATGTCACATTATTTGATACGGTGCACGGTACCGGTTTAATTGGCCTACACAACAGAGTGATAGTGTTTACGTTGAAATGCTGCATCACAACTAAACATTACATTGTTGCGATATTTTTGTGAAAAGAAGATTACTGATGCAGAAACACACATATTACTGTAATGTATTTGTGACCGGATATTTGCAGTATTTGATTTGGAACATAAGACTGTACAGAAGACATAAACAAATCTCTTTTTGAGTCGGACTTGCATCACATATTTACCAAGTAAATATGATGTGGTTGGATAAAGTTCTGTCAGTTGGGGAGACCGGTTTATGTCTACATTCTTCTGTAACAAAGGTGAGTTTATTTACTTCAGTAAGTTCACATGTAAACCACGCTCGTATTTTTTTTGTATTCCATTCTATCTATATATCGCCCATCCATCCCCACCCCCACCCTCGTTATCACCTTAGCAATAACGGTTTGTTTTACTTGTTGTTATTGGTCTTGTTTTGGGTTTTTGCCATTTTTCATGTTATATGAAGAATTATATGCAGTGTGTAAGATATAAATGTATTTTCAAATATTGGCTAAGAATTCTAAAAATGCCAGAAGACATATCCTAAACAATGCTAAGATTTACAGTTAAGATGGGATGGAATGTGATTGTTGGGCTACCTATGTTAAAAGCATCTATTTACATTTGGATTTAGCAATGTTTGGTGAACTCAGGGCGTAAATGATGGCAATATATTTCTTAGATTGTTCAGCCAGAAATGTGAAGATCTTTTTAGGCAAAAGCTGCAGGATGAGATTAAGTCAATGGAAAGACTGCACTTCCCCAGGTCATTGGGAGTAGAATTTACTTGTCAAAAATATCTAGCATTGTTGGGAGATAACGATCATTGTTATATAATCACTGTGCTTAAAGTGGGGGACTTGCCAATCAGAGGTAATACGGGAAGATATGAAAGTATCTGCTATGAGGAAAGATTGTGTCCAAAAAAAAAAATAATCCATTTTATTACTGCTTGTCTGCTATATGGAGAAATACGAAGAAAATACTTACCCACCTATAATAATCCAACTTTAGAAAAATTTAGGTCCTGCGTACACAATGATACTAGTAAAATGTTGATGAATAATTTAGCAATGTTTACTATAAAAGCCTTAAAGATTAGAGAAATTGTTTTATCAGCGACTCCTGCTACATAAGACTCCAGATCAGTATCACAAATTACGCACTATTATATATATATATATATATATATATATATATATATATATATATATATATATATATATATATATATATATATATATATATATATCGAAGGTGATTACATACTATCATGTTGATCAATTACACAACATTTTATAAAATGTAATACCTGCTAGTTGCGGGAGATGAAGTTCTTTAAGCCCCTCTCCTGTTGGCTGGCGTGGACTATTGACCACTACAAAAAGGCTGTATCGTTCCCCTTTGTATTCATAAGTGTTGTCCCCGCGAATCAACTTTAAACTGGTCAGCGGAATTATATCCACGTAGACGAGTGCTATCAACACGTAACCCGTGACGACTCGAACCGTGGATAGGAAACTAAGGTCGAAGTTCTTGGATTCAAGGAAGGTGAGTTCTAGGTTCCCTTGAATATATGTACACCCTGTGTACATTTCCTTCAGTCTTTTGTAATGGTCGCCAGGGCTACCCGACAAGGTAAAACCATTCATCGATCCGTAACATTCTGCAAATATAGAAAATATGGAATTATTATTATTATTATTATTATTATTATTATTATTATTATTATTATATAAGCCAAATTCAAACTAATAAATAAAGTTGCATATTTTGGTGCATATCAATCAAAAGAGTCAAACCATCCGTACATTTTACTTTCAATAATCCACAAAAATAGATAATTAAAAATAAGGTGTTTTTCTCTCTCTTAAAATATCGACTTTTGTGCAAGTACTGCATGGCACTAAGGTGGCAATTTACAAACAAATAAAATTATATATCTACTTTTCCCTTTATAAGATGCGTTTGTCCATCTCTCTCCCTCTATAAGATGCGTTTGTCCATCTCTCTCCCTCTATAAGATGCGTTTGTCAGTCTATATTATAGGCTCTTTATCAACAAGAAATTACGACCCATACATGCTTATTGAAAAGTTAAACCTACCTTTCTCTGTTTGATGAATCTCGACTATTTCCACGCTATAGCACTGGATGACAAAAGAATACAAGACTATAAGGCAACAGAGCACTCTCCCTTCCATTTCTGAGGAAGCTTTATTTGTGAGTGGATTACCGTGACGTTACCATCAACTATGAAATCACAGTGCTTCAAGTATCACGCGAGACGAAAATCTGAGAAGGTTCACACAAAAAATGTTTGACACAAAAACAAAAACAAAACGAGAGACCATAAATGTAAATTCTACAGTATGTGTTAATTTGATGTGTATCAAGACCCCACAAATATGCATGTAAAGTAAGCAAACTTTCAACTTTCAGCTATACCTTTTTAAAAAGCATACCTTTGTTAAAAAGAATTAAGCAACACAACATAATTCGCGAGTATTCTGATAATGTTGGTAGAAAGAAAATATTGAAAAATTTGCGTGTTGCCATTGCGAGAATTTGTGAACGTTTTATGTTGCAGATATGTTACATTAACCTATTTTCCTAAACTCAGAATTATCAAGATTGACGGGATCCGCTTTCTTGTTCTTGGTTTGGAATGGGGGGGGGGGGGGGACCGGATCTACTTTCTTAGTAAATGAATGAGGGGAATAATGGTATCTGCTGTCTTGGTAAGCATTGGGGAAGGTGGCACGGACATATCTAATTAATGGATATTAATAACGACAACTCTGATTGAGATAACTCGTCAGATTCATGTATAACTTAAAGACATTGGGATTAGGGTTCGATTTCTGGTGAGACCAAACTAGTGCGGCTGCCGTGGTATTTCTCAGGAGAAGGCACTTCAATGTGATTGCTTCAGGACTAAATAGTCCTTCATGTTATGATGTGCAAATAACACCATCCAATTAACCAGCCGCATATTTGGCCTGCGCTCTATTCTTACTTGTTCCTCTGATAAATGACAGAACTTCTGCCAAGAGTGCTCAATAGTGACCAATGTATAAAACTGTGTTCAGCTGTAAATCCTTTCCGAATGTCATTCCAAAGGTAATTTTGTGTGACATTTAGAAAGGGAAATAAACCTTTAATCAAAGTTAATTTAGTAATTGTATTGTTATTGACTAGCTTTGAACAAAGGAAGTAGACATTTAAGTGAGAGACATCGAGAGCCGGTGCCAAACAGTCGCATAGCAATAGTACAACCAACAGACTGGCTCAGAATCTAGGGAATAATAGAGATACAATTTGGGCCTTGAAAGGTGTGCTTTATACCGGCTCCAGATATTGTGATTGATTATCAGCTGCTGCTGACCGATCGATTATCGATTAATAATTGATTTATCTGTTCACATGATATCTTATCAAAAAGTACGACTCTCTGTTTTAAAAGAAATAGTTTGACTTTGAAACAGTATGAATGGTATACAACTAAACTTTGACTAAATTAAATAGCAGACACCTCATTCAGTTGTTTTATTTCAATGAAAATGTACGATGCTCGACTATACTGATAGATCTGAACAACCCTGTCCTGGATTTTATTAATGGTTTATGTTTAGATTTAATCTTGTTTACATTATTTAAGGAGTATTGCATTGGGAAAAGAGAGATCACGTTCGAATATTAGAAGTATTGCGTTGGGAAAAGAGAGATCACATTCGAATTTTAGGAGCATTGCACTGGGAAAAGAGAGATCACATTCGAATTTTAGGAGTATTGCACTGGGAAAAGAGAGGTCACATTCGAATTTTTGGAGTATTGAGTTGGGAAAAGAGAGATCACATTCGAATTTTAGGAGTATTGCACTGGGAAAAGAGAGACCACATTCGAATTTTTGGAGCTTAAACCTCATTCATCATGGGCGAAAACTCAGGGGCAAAAATAAATAAATAAATAAAATTAAATTGTTATAAGAGAATACATTACTGTGTCGTATAGCTATTGTTTAAAATGCCAGTCCGTGAATTAGTAGAAATTCGAACAAGAACAACATTAAAGGTCACTGACCACCTATATTGTACAAACGTGTGATATTATTATTGTTATAAACAAAACGCATTGGTTATGTATGCATGCCATAAAAATGTTTAATTAGACTTAAAACTCCGCTTTATAAAATACAAATTTGTATTCGGCAATCTCCATAAACAATCGGTGGTTTCCGCATGCCAAAACCGGATATGACGTACATTTATCCCGTCTATTCAACCTAGCCATTCAAGTGCTTAATCTTCCCACGTATATGTCTATGTGATGTAGCGTACGATCGTGCTTTTGTAAAGCAAATATGGTGCACTGTGTTGCATACGGATGTAACCAAAAGAGTTTTGATGGGAAAAAGCGTTCTTTCTTTTTCCGAAAAACCATGTTTACCAGAAAAAAGTGGAAAGTTGTATCGTTTATGCCGGATTATAGTAAATTTGGCTCAAAGACAATTTGGACAACTCGAAATACAATTTGGCCAAATTTAACATAGTTTGTACGTTCGTTTTCTTCAACAAAAATATAGATGCCATGTAAGATAGGTTAAAGAAAAAAACTAAATTTAAATAAACTGTTTTGATATTCTTTCAAAGAAAATAATCATACTTCGTAACGTACATATTTATGAGAGAAAATAAACTGACATATCTTGGTTGTTCTAATTAAAATATTTATATACATTTTTATGCTAAGAAATATATGCATCTGCACAACGACATTCTCAGTTTAAGTCTTCCGGTCAAATTATCAATGCTCATTTATAAAACAAAATACGTAACAGATAATATTCTACATAATACGAATATATTTTGCTAAGGGAGATATTATAATAAATATACTTCATTTTAGGCTTCAGGTTGTAACACAGCTGCATATATATAATACATACTTGATTACACATGAGAGAGAGAGAGAGAGAGAGAGAGAGAGAATAATATTGAGCATTTTGTCAGTTGTTGTTGTTGTTGTTGTGGGGTTTAACGCCATTTTTCAGCACGATAGGCTATACATGGCGGCCAGTATTAATGGTGGAGGAAGAACCCGGAAAACCCCGGAAAGAACCACCGACCCACGAGAAGCTACTGGCAAGCTTTCTCACATGCCCACATTGGCTGAATCTTAGACTCGAACCGCCGCAGACAGAGGTGAGATGGCAGTGATCCGTAACGAAGAGCGCTTTAGACCACTCGACCACTCGGGGCCCCCGCATTTTGTCAGTATTTACTTGCTGCAATATGAAGCTCTTCCCAGTTAATTTTATTGTTTGTTTTTATTTTTCAAGTTGTCTTAGTGTTTGCGCACGTAAATTGAAAGCTTGTCGTTACTGGTCAATATCGTCAATCATATTTGCTCCATTATTCCGTACAAATTAGAAAGGAAATCATTTTGTGTTTAATTTGTGCCCCCCCCCCCCCCGTACAAAATTAATTGATAAACATACACTTGTTTGAAAACAAAATGAAAGAAATTAACCTTGCATTGTTATCGTATATTCCTTCTTTTTTCATCATGCGAAAATTATTTGTAAAAAATATATATCCATGAACTCCGTATATGTAGCGGATGCCGGCTTGTGTATGCATCCTTAGTGTAGTGTGTATCGCTTATGTCAAATAACAAAATCGCAAATGAGACGAAAGTATCACCCGATTGCTTGAAGGCACCTGCCATTTACGCATAAGTTACTTATTCAAAGTTATTGCAAACTGACCCAGATTGTATTGTATCCAGGTTAACTATAAGTCGGTATCTCGCAAATAAAAAAAATCATTATTTTAAAATATTTTCAATGTGAGTGCAAATGATAATCTTTTTGCTAGCATGGGTTACAAAAGTATTATTAAAGCAAGTTATTATTTTGTATACCATTTGCCCTGCAAACATCAATTTTGATTACATATGGCAAACAAACAGAAGCCCGGGTGATAAAGACAACTGGCAGGGAGCAATATACTCATTGTGTAAACTTACCGACAAGATATCAAATACATAGGTTATTTTATTACAATGCAAACCAACCCCGGAAACTTGACTTTGGTATCTTTTTAGTGTGCCGATTTTTTCTTCTGAAGTCGGCCGACAAAATGAAGTCAAGTTTGGTTCCTTTAGATTCATTAGGTGTGCCGATTTCTTTCATCTTTTTTTTTAAATAAAGTCTGCCGACACAGGGAAGCCAGCATTAATTCTTTCTACCTGTATTGACGGGAATTTTCAAAATAAATTGAAACAATGGAACAGTTTTGAAATGGACACAATCTAGTCCGTCGTGCACGCATACCAATATATGGCTGAACAGTAAATTGATTTTCACTAGTTTCATCTAAATATTCCCTATCCATAGTTTATATTGTTTTATTTTTCGACAACAAGAAGCATGTACTTCGTCTTGTAGGGATAAATCTACGTCATTTCCGGTTGGCGTCCTCTAGAGGTGGGAAATCGTAATGAAGTGGAAGTAACAGCGTTGTATAATTCTATTTCGAGTAATTAAATTATTATTTCTTCTTTACACTTGATAATATTTTTGCTCTTTTTGTGTGAGTATAACTTATTTTAATCATGTAATGCAAATCTGATATAAATAGGAAAATGTTGGAGTATGGCCGGTGACCTTTAATACATATTTGTCACTGCTGTCAGTAGACATCGATAACATTATGACCAAGAAATTCGACTATAAATATGATCACTTGTTTGATTATGTGTATTTTTTAAACCCTCAGTTATATATATATATATATATATCATTTCTGTTGTATTTAAATCAAATACACAAAATCACAGTCACGATCTATTTCATAAATGTATTTCTTTCAATGTGTTCTAATAGATAATGCTTTTCTACCTTAAACCTTATTAAGATTTTTAGTAACAAGTAAATCTTTATCCATTGATATATATTATGAGTACTCCATTGATATATACTATGAGTACTCCATTGATATATACTATGAGTACTCCATTGATACATACTATAAGTACGTTCATTTTATTTATATAAATCGATGTAAGCGAAAATTTAATTCATGAAATCATTCATCTCAGGAATCAATAACTTCTCTCAAAATCCATGTACATCTATGAAATAAGATAGAAAGTTTAATTAGCACTGTGATTTGATGGAAGACCTTTTCTTTGAGCATTAGATGAAACATTTAATTTTAATGTGTTACTATACTTGTGTCAGCCCTAGCATGTTCGTTATTGTTGATGCCCCAATTGACCCATAATTACGCGACATTTAAGAAACGGAAACAACATTTAATCAAAGTTAATTTAGTAACTGTGTCGGTTATTTACTCGCTATGAACGCACTATGTATGTGAAAGTAATCGCAACTCCAAGCAAAGCTTTGTGCATGCGTATTACAAACATATGTGTTGAATATAATCAGTGGAACGATATATCTACAATTTCGGCCTGGATTAGTGTTTAGGATCGAGTACAATGTTATAATCAGTGGATTGGTTTTTTGCTAATCGATCAATTATAGATTAAATATCGATTAATATGTCCACATAGTATTTAATTCATTGGTTGTAAAGATTTAAAAAAAAATATTTTAATGACGGAAAATGACTTGCATCTTTTAAAAAAATTGCAACGAAAAGACAAAGTATTGAAATGATGTATTTTTATTTTATAACGATCATGCACGTTTAAAAACTGACATTTATTGATACAAATGAGGATAACAGCGATTAAATAGACTATATTCATACAAATGAGAATAACAGCTATTTACATAGACTATATTCTTACAAATGAGAATAGCAGAGAGTTAGACAGACTATGTTGGTACAAATGATAATAACAGCGAGTTAGACAGACTATTGATAAAATGATAATAACAGCGAGTTAGACATACTCTGTTGATACAAATGAGAATAACAGCGAGTCAGATAGACTCTGTTGATACAAATGAGAGTAATAGCGAGTTAGATAGACTCCATTGATACAAATAAGAATTAAAGCGATTTACATAGACTATATTCATACAAATGAGAGTAATAGCGAGTTAGACATACTCTGTTGATACAAATGAGAATAACAGCGAGTTAGACAGACTCTGTTGATACAAATGAGAGTAATAGCGAGTTAGATAGACTCCATTGATACAAATAAGAATTAAAGCGATTTACATAGACTATATTCATACAAATGAGAGTAATAGCGAGTTAGACATACTCTGTTGATTTAAATGAGAATAACAGCGAGTTAGACAGACTCTGTTGATACAAATGAGAGTAATAGCGAGTTAGATAGACTCCATTGATACAAATAAGAATTAAAGCGATTTACATAGACTATATTCATACAAATGAGAGTAATAGCGAGTTAGACATACTCTGTTGATACAAATGAGAATAACAGCGAGTTAGACAGACTCTGTTGATACAAATGAGAGTAATAGCGAGTTAGATAGACTCCATTGATACAAATAAGAATTAAAGCGATTTACATAGACTATATTCATACAAATGAGAGTAATAGCGAGTTAGACATACTCTGTTGATACAAATGAGAATAACAGCGAGTTAGACAGACTCTGTTGATACAAATGAGAGTAATAGCGAGTTAGATAGACTCCATTGATACAAATAAGAATTAAAGCGATTTACATAGACTATATTCATACAAATGAGAGTAATAGCGAGTTAGACATACTCTGTTGATACAAATGAGAATAACAGCGAGTTAGACAGACTCTGTTGATACAAATGAGAGTAATAGCGAGTTAGATAGACTCCATTGATACAAATAAGAATTAAAGCGATTTACATAGATTATATTCATACAAATGAGAATAACAGCGAGTTAGACAGACTCTGTTGATACAAATGAGAATAAGAGCGAGTCAGATACAAATAAGAATAACAAAGAATTAGACACTATCATTGCACTATTATAGGCAGGTGTACATGTAGTTCCAATAAGATGAAAACATACCGCAATCAAAGTACTGGAAATACTGTGCAACTTTGCACATCTGAAAGTAACGAAGCTGCATTTTTTGGGTGGGTGGGTGGGTGGGTTACCCTGGGTTATGATTGTAGTGTTATATATCGTCATAAAAATTCTTTTGAGGAACTATTTAGCCTTTTTGGCAATGCACACCACCTTAGACTTTGCAGTGCAGATCAAACATACTCAGCATTGTTTTATAATACATTTTAAAACTGATAATAAAGAAAGATTAAGCACGATCGAAAAAATATTTTAACAAAATTCATCCTTAATTGTTTCGGATCTTTTTGGAGACCAACCAGTATCAGTGGGTACATTGTCTCCGCCTTCTGTGTTTTGTTCGTACTTCTATTCGGAAAGCACCAAATGGATGCTTTTCTATAGGTATCTAAATATGCCGTGTAGTATAATCTTTTAAGATGGAGCAATGCAGTGTCTGTCTTTGTCAGAGTGCAATTTACTTCGTCGCGGACATGTTGAATATGTATATACAATGTTTTAGCAGTAATGCATTTTGAACACTTTTTTATCCTGCGGCCATCTGTCCGCTTTTACAAAGGTTTGCGGTCCAAAGATCAACTAGTCACAAGTCAAAAAGAATAAGTAACGAGTTACATATTCCAGATGGAAGAAAATTCAAAATACAAAATAAAAAAATAACACTCTGCCGGGCATTCGTTGATAGGGGTCCACTTAGACTCCTTCTATGAGTTTCACACGAGCCTAATCGGAGAAATAGGAGTGTCCGTATTGGTGCCAGCTACATATTGACATTTTCAATGACAGTAATCTTTGCTTAAAGTATGTTCATCTGTACCCCTCTTTGTCAGTTTATACCTAAGGATTTGCTCCAACCATAGAGCAAGTTTATACAAAATTCGTCTAGTCGATTTACAACAGTATAAAATGTTTAGACGAAATTCGACTAACTGATTTCCAACAGAATAGAAAGTTTAGACGAAATTCGACTAACCGATTTCCAACATAATACAAAGTTAAGACGAAATTCGACTAGCCGATTTCCAACAGTATACAAAGTTTAGAACAAATTTGACTAAGCCAGTTCGCGATATCGGAGACTACATAAATGGCAGCTATTAAACATGCACGCAAGGAAATAAAACCATTGATCTGCAAATGGACCATAACATTCCCTTCTTAAATGATTTTGACATGGACACTTCTTTCATTTATTTTATCTGGGAATCTGTCAGACAGCGAAAACAAATTGAGGAGATTTGTCGAGAGGAATCAGAGAAATAAGAAAGTTCCTATAAATATCGGCAAAATAATCTGATATAATGCACACCGTTTATGTCGACATTTTTCAATACGTTAACCCCCTTATAGATCATTTTGATTTCAACTCCTCATTTTTAAGTGGATAGAATCTTACATCAGCGTACGTGTCTTAACGTCGTCTTACGTCAACATATGATATTTTACGTCAGCATATGTGCCTAATGTCACATAAAGTGAACATGAGATTTGACGTTGGTATATTAAATTTATTTCTATGGATATAATTCAACCCACAGAAGAAGTATTGACAAAACTCGTGAAGGGGAATCAGAAAGATCATAGGGTCTTTTTGCGGTACCAGCTATGTAACGGATGTATACATTGGACCGATTCAATCAACAATTTGCACCAACCAAATCTCTGCTTAATGGATTTTTATTTCAACCCTTCTTTGACAGTGTATATCTATTGTTATTAATCTATGGGACCGCTTCGGTGGCCTAAGTGGCTAGAGCGTCCGCCTCGGATGCGGCAGGTCGCGACTTCGAACCTCGGCCGAGTCATACCAAAGACATATATACAAATGGTACTAGCAATTACCTCGCTTTGCACCCAGCATTAAGAGGGCAGTGTTAGGACTGGCCGGCCTGGTGTCATGATAATGGGACTGGGTAGGACATCATACCACATGGGTGCGGCATGATGCCCAAGTGCTAGACATCATTATTAATTGCCACGTCGTAGTGACATGACTGAAAAATTGTTAAAGCTACGTTAAAAATCCAAATCACACACACATACATTTAAAATAAAAAGCAGAAAAGAGAGAAAAACCAACAAGTTTTGTACAATTTAACAACATCACTTCGTATTCCCCAAATAACCAAGTGAAAATTTGAAAAGAACTTAAGCATTGTGAATTAAATCTCAAATAATAATGAAAGTTATATTACATGTCGGAAAATAGAGTATTCGGAATGAATCTCAGCAGTCTTCCGATATTTTGAATGTGTTGATGTACTATTAGCCTGGAACAGCGTTGATGTGCTAACAAAAGGCTAATTTAGTCCAAAAATATTACTGAGCATCTTCTAAGTCCAGTAAATGAATACATAAATAAATACTCTCAGCTATTAACTGAAACACAACTTAAATTGATTCCACTACGGCTGAAGTTAAGTTATGGAATGAGCAATTCTGAAGTAAACAATATTATATACGTCTCCACTTGACCTATGTTGCAATAATTATTTCCGGACACTACTATGTCATCCTATTGGAATTTGCCATGAATCAGGTATATTGACTTAAATTTTAGCAAGCTACCTCAGAAAGGTCAGGTCGGCCATGTTTTTCCTAGGAGAATACCATTGTCCCGAATTCAGATGCAAGTAAACATGTTTACCAGCAAATGTTAATACTCTTAATATATAATCATACAATCTCACATAATCTAACTGATATATTTTCCAACGAGCATGAAAATGAGAACTTCTTTCAATGCACATAGCTGTTGCATTTTCTATTTCCACACAAAACTTTCTTTGATACTCGTTTCTCTTGACCCTACCTGTGAACATATATATATTCGCCGCAATACCCGGTTGCATGTGTAACAAAACTACTTTTATATTGCTATTGAATAATCTCTTAATTTTGCACTGATGTATCGGTGTCTATGAATTTCGCTTCTTTGCCCAACCGTTCATCTTGATGGGATTACGGATCTGTAAACTGGCTTGGTGATGATAGCAGATACGTGCATTTGACTAACCACGTGCAACCACTCGATGCATACTGTATACAGTACTTGCTACTGAAGGACAGTGTAACAGTAATGTAAGTCAATTAAAAAAAAACATTTCAGCCAAATGTATTTATTTTATTGGCGTGTTTTCCATTGTTGAATCTCGACTAAGAGGTAATCGATATGTACTAGCAATTCTTCTTTGCTTTTGTACTGCAGAACATACCTTGATTATTAAGGCACACAGCTGTTACTTATATACACTACTTACGTTAACTGCTTAAACACACAGCTGATGATTATACAACACTACAGACGTTGATTGTTAAAGAACATTGTTGATGTTTATACTACTTTACATACGTTGATTGTTAAAACACACTGTTGATCTTTATACTACCCTACAGACATTGATTGTTAAAGCACACTTGATATTTATACTACTTTACATACATTGATTGTTAAAACACACTGTTTATGTATATACAACATTACAATCGTTGCCTGTTAAAGCACATTGTTGATATTTATACGTTGATTGTTAAAGCACACTGTTGATATTTAGACTATTTTACATATATTGATTGTTAAAGCATACTGTTGTTATTTATACTATTTTACATATATTGATTACTAAAGCACACTTTTGATATTTATACAACTTCACATATATTGATTGTTAAAGTACACCGTTGATCTTTATACTACACTGCATACATTGACTATTTATGCACACTGTTTATATTTATCCTACATTGCAAACAATTTCTCATAACTATTGTTTACATAATTGTCTGATGGAAATAAAACACGAGACTAATGTTTGCCGTACAGGGACATTGTTTCCGTGGTATAGCGCTGTTCATATGAACCCTAAAACGGAATCGCGTTATAAATAAAACCGCCTTATATTGATGTATATCCCTTCAAGACAGTGTCAAAATAGTGCATACAAGGGTAAATACAGATTTATAATGTAAAGCCATATTTCAGTTGGGTCTCATTAGCCAAGACCATAAATCTAATCAAATGAATTAAGTATTTATAATTACACACATATCCCAGCTTGGCGGGTCCCCTGCCCATTCCTCCCTTATAGAAAAGGCAGGGGCATAATGACGGTGCTTATATTTAGGGTGTGTAATAGCCTGGACGCTACTTTTTTGGGGTGGTGGGTTGGGGGTGGCTCAAGATTGATTTTCAGCCTGCATGCTGGATTAGGAACCAAACTGGGTCTTAAATTGAAAAAAACACATTTTCTTATCCCATGTCTTGTAATCCAATGAGAATGTTGTACATTTTGACTCAAGTAGGAAAAAAGCCATCATTTCAGGCAACAGGAAAACTCGAATCATGTGGTTGTTTTTTTAATCATACTTTGATCAGCTGTTCATCTTTAATTTCACATAACCGTAAAGGCTATCACATTGTCCTCTAATTTGCCGCCATCGTTTGCGCCATCAGATGTGTGGGAAATATTATTTTATACATATTTAAAAGCGTCACATTAACATTATCTATCCAAACCATGTATGAATTGTGAATGTATGTTACATATCTTATACTTGTTTAGTTTTATCATACTTAAAATCTGTCAGTATTCCTGGTATGCGTCATAAAAAGAGCATGGCACAGTGTATTGGTGGTGGTGGTTGTGGTGCACTTATGACCGTAGAGACCAGTATTCATATTTACATACTTCTATATCAAGGCATCATCTTCACAAGCCATGGTCTCGATACGATAACCCTATCTACACCTTGGCGGATATATTGGTGCTTTGTCCTAGCGACATCTATTGGATTTCATTAGCTGTCTCTCTTAGTATGTAATGCCAGCTAACCAATAGCGTGGTGTAAATCGGTTGTAAATGGTGGAGGCAACTGAAATAAAAAGGATACTTTGCAAGTTTAACATCGAAAGTATGACTATGTATCAGAGGGAAGCCATTACAGGTATATTTGAAAGGTATTTTTGCAAACACGGACCGGCAGCGGATAATTGCTTCTTTATCAGTCCATTCAATTTGTGTGCTCCCTTTGTCTCGATTATACGGATATAGTGTTCAAATTTTAACAACTTAATTTTGGTTGTATGTGGTGGCTCAATACGTCAGGGTGTAGATAGGGTTATCACATCGGAAACTTGGCTAGCGAAGATGTCAAAGGAGTGGCAAGCGAATCAAATGTCAGTGGCCTCATTTTTTTAAGAGTAGAAAACTGTGTGGTCATGTTTATTTTCTGGAACGTTTAGTGGCTTGGCATAGAATATGTGAATATTACGTTAGTAAAACCATGTCCGATTGCATTTGTACTACCGTAAGAATCCATAACTCACAGAGAGCTTGACTGTAATATATTTCAAGCTTTACAGAACACAAGCTAAATGTTATTTTCTTAAACCTGTTTATGATAATAAATCTGTGATGAAAGAAATTAACGATCCGTCTTTCAGGATATGGGAGTGATAAAAAGGTTAATTTGACACTGAAATGTCCATTTATCGTCTACAAATAGCCGTGTATCACTTAACGCCATGAGGTTTCTACGATGGTTAAACACCCGAGATCGGCAATCTCACTTTGTTGTACATTTCGCTTAACGGAGCAAATACCTCTAATGTATTACCATAAAACAACATGTTACATATTTCAATAACATTACAAGGTCATGGCTGATCTACTGGAAGACAAATTATGACTGGCGTGTTACATGCATGTTTAGACTGACTTTGCGCGAATTATGAAATCTGAATATATAAATATGTTTAGTGCATTTGAGGAAATTGTTTTATGACAAAGGAAATAGTTCCAAAAAGTGATATAGATGAGCGAATATACTTGTTGTAAGGGAGGACCAAAAATGTATTATTATAGTAACAGAGACGAGTATTTGTGTTTTTTTATATAAGAGAGGAACTTGTTTGTTAAGAACAGTATGAAAAACAAATGCCTTGCCAATGGCACATGAAATGTCCATCTCCTGACGTATTTCCCTCTAATGACCTTGGCCTTTGAGCGAGGGATTTGACAATTGTATGATCAAGTATGGACCTGGATAAAGTGTTACCAAACTTTTGTAGGGGTTAAAAGTTACTTCATGAAACAGGCCACTATTTTAAATTATCTCCGGTTTCGACCTTGACCTTGGGACATAAATTTGAAATGCGAGACACAGCCAAATCAACAATAATGTAAGTCAAACGTTTCATTGTAATATCTTCATTGGCTCAAAAGTTATACATGTACATCTATAGCTTTCACTTAAATATTTTCCATGTCATAACCTTGACATTGGGGGCATGTGGCATAATATAATCTCTTGTAACCTTGACCTTGGGACCATGTGGTATAATATAATCTCTTGTAGCCTTGACATTGGGGCATGTGGTATAACATAATCTCTTGTCATGAACAGTCATAATAAACTTAAAGTAATTTTTTTCCCCCCAGAGTATTGCACTAAAATTTTGGGCCCTGAGATCAAACTGACTTTGAAACCAAGTCATAAGGTGGTTTTTGACCTCTTTTAAGTATAAAATCGGACTTTCTATCACAAGTAGGTCTGTTAATGATTGCCATTGCACCTAAAGATAAAAATGACTTTTCTCTAATGAAAAGATACAAATATTTAGGCTGTTAATAGGCAAAGTATCTAGTCATCCATGCTTGCTAGCCGAAGCTTCCGATATGTTAATCGATTTAAATCTTGGCGGATCGATCTGATTTTTCATTGCTTCAGGTCAAGCCACTGCATCCCAACACAATCACCCTAACATTTACCGTTGTCACTGTCAACAAAATCGCGACTTGTTAGCAGCCTTAACCATTTTCGGCCGATGCACAATGCACCGCTGATACACGCTGCTCTGTTGGTTAGATGATATTACATGCTAAGGGAAGCAACTCGTGAAATCCAATCGATTTTGCTAGTGCAAAGCACTAAAATATCGGATCGGTCCGCTAATGTGTAGATAGGTTAACATATCAGAACCTTTGCTTACGAAGATTACCCGGCTAGAGTGCAAATTATATGGGCATACATTGAAACAACCAGTTTCATTTCATTACAAGGATATAAACTGTACCACAAGCATATCACATTCTGCTGCAGAGTTTTGAGTTAAGGCTGAAATTTGAGATTTAAAATGTAGATGCCTAAACCGAGCTAATATTTTGTGGACTTGGCAAAATGAAGCTAATTTAAAGGGACTGGTATGAAGGGAACTAATATTAAGGTACGTGACTAAATGAAGCTAATTTTAGGGGATTTAGCTACATGGAGCTAAGGGGCGGCACTTTGTTCGACAACTGCTCTATCTTAAATTCTATGGCGTTAAAATGTAGTTGTCAGTCATATAAATAATTAAATAGCAAACTAAATGTCTTCAGCGGAGCAGAATTATTCCATGCTTTACTAAGTTACCCTTATCCCGCACACCCAATGTACACCGCACACCTATTCTACACAGCACACTAACTATATACACCACATACCCACTCTATCCCGCACACCTACTCTACACCGCCTACCCAACCTACCCTACACACTCACTCTACTCCGTACATCCACTCTACCTTGTACAACCACTTTGCGTCGCATACCCACTCAACCCTGCACACCCATGTCCTATCCTACACATTCAACCTATCCCGCACACATACTCTACCCCGCACATACACTATACACCACATACACACTCTGCCCATCATATTGACACTACCCCGCACACCTACCTATCCAGCACACATACTCTAACCAGCATACGCACTTTCCAAGTCACTGGACACCATTTTTCTTTAAAATAAATGTTATAATGAGAGAGAATCGAACAACAAATTATTCCAACTTTCTATAAATGTTTTACTAAAAGGTCTTGTGCGGTTTAAACATGTATGTAAACTGCCAGTTTGAATTTAAATATTTGAAAGATGTATCATGTTCAAAACCAATCCCCCCCATGTCTGAAATCATAAAATAGATAGCCAGTATGTGTCCAAAATTATGAAATCGATAGCCTATATGTCCGAAATAAATGAAATCATTTAAGCTCTCTCTCTCTCTCTCTCTCTCTCTCTCTCTCTCTCTCAGTACACGTCAAGAGTTTGGTTCATGATGATAATTTATTTTTGAGCAGATCTTACATTTTCACCATTCCTATCAAGCCATCTTTGCCATTAGAATGACAATCAAAGTCGAATTTGAAAGATATTTGAATATGAAAGTTTTCATTCTATCTTCAGAAACCAAGACTGCAGAGAGAGAGAGAGAGAGAGAGAGACTTTCTATATACCACATTCTAATTAAACTCGGTTCTCTACAGTACTACGCGAAGATCTGACAGCGACTGCTTAGGGGTCATGTCCTGGCGACCCATGTTATTACCATAATCGCTAATGTTATCCGCCAATCAAATGAAGTATTATACCTTAGTGTTTGGGAGACTGAGTAGTACGGCTGAAGAGCATCAATGTGTGCCGAATGATTTGATTCATTTTCAAATTTCTAAAAGCTGTGTTTTCATTGGTTAATTAAAAAGTCACCTTGACCACGACCCAAAGCTTTCAGATGTTCACAAAGGACAGTGAGGATCTGATTTTAATCAGATTGTATATCACCATCCCATGCCAACTCAATTTCTGATTCACGCATGCGCTGACCTAGGAATTAATTCTCATGTATCTACACAGTCATTTCAGATTACTATGAAATACATCAAGGTATATATAATTAATTATAGAAAATTATAAGTATACACCAGACAGAAAGGAAAGTGTTATCCCTGGATTCCTATAGAAGAATGCTTGATAACAGTTGGCAGTAATAATAATTTAATACAAATAATACAAAATACATATGGCGAATAACAATCCTTTCAAGTGCATTCGATCCAGCAAGGGATCACGTGTGTCAGAAATTGATTAAGATAAATACAATAAACTAACAACGAATAGTGAGAAGCTAGTATCTAGCTAGCCAGAGCGCTTTCGACCCTTTAATTGTTTTTTTTCAAAGGCAAATACAAAACATAGACAAGACAGACAAATAAAACAGAAAAAGGGTTAAGTTTGCGAAACTTGACATGGCTGTTTCTATAGGAATTCAACCTCTTTACTCAATTATCATTTATACGTCGACTAGTTCATTTCAGTTTGTTGCTGATACTGGAACATATTTGTATTGATCAATAAATCGATGCGCCATAACGACATCTATTATTTTATGTAAATTTATGTAAGCGCAGATTATATCCCGGATATTTCTTTGTATTAATATAGCCTATGACTAATATAACAACGAAATAACCGGGATGTATCTGCGCTTACATAAATTTACATAATTTAATAACCAATTATGTTGTGAAGAATTGAAAAATAAATATGATTTGTAAATATCATATTGATTTATGGGCAGGGGAGCTGATGTCTAAAATGATCACAATTACTTAATAATAATGTGGAGAAAAAACTAATAGAAATAAAAAAGACCACAAAGTCTTATTGACGTCATCATGCTATCAAGCAAAGATGGTGAAGAAAATCATCAAAATATTTGTATAGATGACAACCTTTGATTCAGCTCTGATAAGACGAGTTTTTCAATGTCCAGAATTTGAGGGAAAAAGCTATGACCTTTTATGGCCTAATAATAAATTGTCCATTGTATGATTTGTTCATCTTTTATTATATTTTAGAAGCATTTGTTTTAAAAACATTTTTCTTTATGGAGAAAAACTTTGCATAAACCAACAGCTGATGGTTACTTTCTTTGCTTTTGTTTTAACTGTTGGCGTTAAAGAAGGAAGAACAATGCGTGTGTGCCTACGCACGTGCGTGATAAATAACAGAGAGAGAGAGAGAGAGAGGCAAATTATCAGGAAAAAATAAATTGAGAACGATTTTGCAAAAATATCATGCAAAGACTGAGTCTACCATGAAGATGCTTCATGTTCTCAAAGTCAAGACTATATGATGCCAAACACAACCGTGAAAAAAATAATCACTAGAGTGATGAATGTCAAGAATATGTGAGACCAAACACAACCGTGAAAAATAAAATCTCTAGAGTGATGAATGTCAAGACTACATGCTGCCAAACACAACCGTGAAAAATAAAATCTCTAGAGTGATGAATGTCAAGACTACATGCTGCCAAACACAACCGTGAAAAATAAAATTTCTAGAGTGATGAATGTCAAGACTACATGCTGCCAAACACAACCGTGAAAAATAAAATCTCTAGAGTGATGAATGTCAAGACTACATGCTGCCAAACACAACCGTGAAAAATAAAATCTCTAGAGTGATGAATGTCAAGACTACATGCTGCCAAACACAACCGTGAAAAATGAAATCTCTAGAGTGATCAAAGTCCAGACTATATGATGTCAAATACAACCGTGAAAAAGAAAATCTCTAGAGTGATCAAAGTTTAGACTATATGATGCCAAACACAACCGTGAAAAATAAATCTCTAGAGTGATCAAAGTCCAGACTATATGATGTCAAATACAACCGTGAAAAAGAAAATCTCTAGAGTGATCAAAGTTTAGACTATATGATGCCAAACACAACCGTGAAAAATAAAATCTCTAGAGTGATCAAAGTCCAGACTATATGATGTCAAATACAACCGTGAAAAAGAAAATCTCTAGAGTGATCAAAGTCCAGACTATATGATGTCAAATACAACCGTGAAAAATAAAATCTCTAGAGTGATCAAAGTCCAGACTATATGATGTCAAATACAGCCGTGAAAAAGAAAATCTCTAGAGTGATCAAAGTCAAGACCATACGATGTCAAATACAACCGTGAAAAAGAAAATCTCTGGAGTGATCAAAGTTTAGACTATATGATGCCAAATACAACCGTTAAAAAGAAAATCTCTTGAGTTATCAAAGTCAAGACTATATGATGCCAAATACAACCGTGAAAAATAAAATCTCTAGAGTGATCTAAGTCAAGACTATATGACGCCAAATACAACTGTGAAAAAGAAAATCTCTAGAGTGATCAAAGTCCAGACTATATGACGCCAAAACACAACCGTGAAAAATAAAATCTCTAGAGTGATCAAAGTCAAGACTATATGATGCCAAACACAACCGTGAAAAATAAAATCTCTAGAGTGATCAAAGTCCAGATTATATGATGCCAAATACAACCGTGAAGAAAAAAATCTCTAGAGTGATCAATGTCAAGTCTATATGATGCCAAATACAACCCTGAAAAATAAAATCTCTAGAGGGATCAAAGTCCAGATTATATGATGCCAAACACAACCGTGAAAAATAAAATCTCTAGAGTGATCAAGGTCCAGACTCTATGATGCCAAACACAACCGTGAAAAATAAGATCTATAGAGTGATCAAAGTCAAGACTATATGATCCCAAATACAACCGTGAAAAATAAAATCTCTAGAGTGATGAATGTCAAGACTACATGCTGCCAAACACAACCGTGAAAAATAAAATCTGTAGAGTGATCAATGTCAGGACTACATGCTGCCAAACACAACCGTGAAAAATAAAATCTCTAGAGTGATCAAAGTCCAGATTATATGATGCCAAACACAACCGTGAGAAATAAAACCTCTAGAGTGATCAAAGTCCAGACTCTATAATGCCATGCACAACCGTGAACAATAAAATCTGTAGAGTGATCAATGTCAAGACTACATGCTGCCAAACACAACCGTGAAAAATAAAATCTCTAGAGGGATCAACGTCCAGATTATATGATGCCAAACACAACCGTGAAAAATAAATCTCTTGAGTGATCAAAGTCAAGTCTATATGATGCCAAACACAACCGTGAAAAATAAAATCTACAGAGTGATCAGAGTCCAGACTATATGATGCCAACTACAACCGTGAAAAATAAAATCTATAGAGTGTTCTAAGTCAAGACTATATGATGCCAAATACAACCGTGAACAATAAAATCTCGAGTGATCAATGTCAAGACAATGTGATACCAAACACAACCGTGAAAAATAAAATCTCTAGAGTGATCAACGTCCTGATTATATGATGCCAAACACAACCGTGAAAAATAAAATCTACAGAGCTATCAAAGTCAAGACTATATGATGTCAAACACAACCGTGAAAAATAAAATCTCTAGAGTGATCAATGTCAAGTCTATATGATGCCAAACACAACCGTGAAAAATAAAATCTACAGAGTGATCAGAGTCCAGACTATATGATGCCAACTACAACCGTGAAAAATAAAATCTATAGAGTGTTCTAAGTCAAGACTATATGATGCCAAATACAACCGTGAACAATAAAATCTCTAGAGTGATCAATGTCAAGACATTGTGATACCAAACACAACCGTGAAAAATAAAATCTCTAGAGTGATCAACGTCCTGATTATATGATGCCAAATACAACCGTGAAAAATAAAATCTCTAGAGTGATCAAAGTCCAGACTCTATGATGCCAACCACAACCGTGAAAAATAAAATCTCTAGAGTGATCAATGTCAAGTCTATATGATGCCAAATACAACCGTGAAACATAAAATCTCTAGAGTGATCTAAGTCAAGACTATATGATGCCAAATACAACCGTGAAAAATAAAATCTATGGAGTGATCAATGTCCAGAGTATATGATGCCAAATACAACCGTGAACAATAAAATCTCTAGAGTGATCAATGTCAAGACTATATGATACCAAACACAACCGTGAAGAATAAAATCTCTAGAGTGATCAACTCCAGATTATATGATGCCAAAAACAACCGTGAAAAATAAAATCTCTAGAGTGATCAAAGTCCAGACTCTATGATGCCAACCACAACTGTGAGAAAGAAAATCTCTAGAGTTATCAAAGTCAAGACTATATGATGTCAAACACAACCGTGAAAAATAAAATCTCTAGAGTGATCAATGTCAAGTCTATATGATGCCAAATACAACCGTGAAAAATAAAATCTCTAGAGTGATCTAAGTCAAGACTATATGATGCCAAATACAACCGTGAAAAATAAAATCTCTAGAATGATCAAAGTCCAGACTATATGATGCCAACCACAACTGTGAGAAAGAAAATCTCTAGAGTTATCAAAGTCAAGACTATATGATGCCAAACACAACCGTGAAAAATGAAATCTCTAGAGTGATCAAAGTCAAGACTATATAATGCCAAACACAACCGTGAAAAATAAAGTCTCTAGAGTGATCGAAGTCCAGACTATATGATGCCAAATACAACCGTGAAAAATAAAATCTCTAGAGTGATCAATGTCAAGTCTATATGATGCCAAACACAACCGTGAAAAATAAAATCTATAGAGTGATCAAAGTCCAGACTATATGATGTCGAACACAACCGTGTAAAAGAAAATCTCTAGAGTGATCAATGTCAAGTCTATATGATGCCAAGCACAACCGTGAAAAATAAAATCTCTAGAGCGATCAAAGTCAAGACTATATGGTGCCAAATACAACCATGAAAAATGAAATCTATAGAGTGATCAAAGTCCAGACTATATGATGCCAAATACAACCGTGAAGAAAAAAAATCTCTAGAGTGATCAAAGTCCAGACTATATGATGCCAAACACAACCGTGAAGAAAAAAAATCTCTAGAGTGATCAAAGTCCAGACTATATGATGCCAAACACAACCGTGAAGAAATAAAATCTCTAGAGTGATCAATGTCAAGACTATATGATGTCAAACACAATCGTGAAAAATAAAATCTATAGAGTGATCAAATGTTTAATCAATGACATGGAAGAATGTTTCATTAATATCCGCTCGTGTCACCCATAATGGACTATAACCAAGCTTTCAATGATATAAGTGTATAAATGATGTAAATTGAAAGACTGTTAATGAAGGAAGCATTTATAATTGATCACAATATAACACTGCTAAACTTGTGACGTATGATGAACGTATGATGAACGCAGGGCCATGCTTATGGCTTGCTGTTCCTTAGGCCACATTAGCTAGAAAGAGTGGAGAATATACACGTTTAACTCGTGTGCTTTTACATTTTTCAATATTCACTTTTCTTTTCTGTAGCTGGACTGTAATGGATTAATTATTTAAAAGGTTAACAATATGATGACATTATAAACGCTTGTTTATTAACCATCCCCGCTTGTTTGTCTTTTTGCAGCTGTTTTGTTTGCAAATCAACAGAACACTATTTGCAGCTGTTTAGCTTGCAAATCACAATACACGGTGTGTCCGTTTAAAGCTGTTTTGTTTGCGAATCATAACACACGGTGCGTCTATTTGCAGCTGTTTTCTTTCCAATCATAACACACGGTGCGTACATTTGCAGCTGTTTTGCTTGCAAATCATAATACACGCCGCGTCTATTCGCAGCTGTTTTGTTTGAAAATCATAACACACGGTGCAACCATTTCCAACTGTTTTGTTTGGGAAAAAAATCATAACACGGTGCGTCCATTCACAGCTGTTTTGTCTGCAGATCATAACACACAATATATCCAATGGCAGCTGTTTAGCTTGGAAATCAACGACACAAGGTTTATCCAGCTACATAAGCATAAAGTCAAGACTTGTTTTTAAAGTACATAATGGGACATATTTTCAGGCGACCGTTAAGACATGTTTAAAAAAATATACAAACTATTTCATTTATTTCCAACATGTTCTAAATTCAATAATATTTATGTATATGAACATGGATTTTGACTGAAAATTTGCTATATTTCTTTGGCAGCCGGGTCTTCAGGTGATCAGTAAACTAGGTTGATAACTCATTCACTCTGTCAGTTTCTCCTTGAGCTATATTCGCTAGATCAACACCATGACCACAGCAGCAGAAAACGATTATACTTGTGATCTGGTCCAAGTTGGAACTCTGACATTAGAACAGTGAGGTATGTGATATATAGGTATTCTATAACAATCCATTTGTTTTTATTAATAAATAAGTGCGTATACAAGATGTTTTAAAAGCGCATTAAACTCAGTAGTGGTAAAATATATACCATCGTCAAAATTTCATCACTGGGAACCCTGATGAAATAATGTTACACGCAATCGATCTCATACCTAACAAATAAACATCTGCTTAATACTGAATCGATATGTCATGTTTTCCCATATTTACAAGAGCCCCAAGACAACAGTCATTGTGAACAGAAAGGTTCCTAAACGCGCAAATGCTACAGTAGTTTTTCTCTAATAACCTAATTACCACACATAACGAAACTCTAATAGGTACACACTTGCATGCTTTTTTGTTTTACATTTGTATCATTACTTAGGAAGCCTATCATATTAGTACATTACGTCACGGAATACAAAACACGACCCAAACACCCAGTGCAAAGAACTATTTGTATCCCAAATTACTAAAACACCTATGGAAAAAATTTCCAGATAATTCCAAATGTTAAGAAATTATGAAGGATGTATTTTAAGAAACTAATATATGCTGTCAAAAAGTCTTATGAATGCTATGCATGATGTCATCTGCTCCTAGAAATTGGCTAATTACTTGGGTTGAGAAATATCTTCATAACACCAACTCCCCATACTCAACAAGTGATTGCTAAAGTCAAACAAAGCTTTAAAAGGAGGCGTTAATACGAATAGTTCGTACCCAAGACGTTTTACAATGGTTCTGTCAATTCATTACTTTAGGTCTGACAAACGTAATGAAACCGGATATTGCATGAGCATTACTGCTTACTGTCGTCACTGACGTAACATGTTTGGGAGGGGGAAACAGCAGTACAAGTAGATTTGAAATCTTACCGGTAAAGTACCGACCCCCCCACTCCGTCTCAATGGTACGGCATTCCTTACCGTACCCATTATTTTCACTTTCATCAGCGGCAAGTTTTTAAAGGTTTTTCCCTCAACTAATAAAAAAGTTACAGCATTAGGATATTTTAGAAAGTATTTTTTAATAGCATTTGTGTAGTTTTAATTTCCAATATTTATACTGCTGATGGTCAGCATCGACATGAACTATCAAGTCAAAAGCAGATACTCGACAATAGTTTTAACTTGCATGTTTCTTTCCATTTGTTTCAATATCATTAGAAATTAAAAGTTAGACATTAGGAACTATCTTGCAACTCTGTGCAACCTGAATAACAGTGTCATAGTTTATCTTCCATTCAATTCCATCATTCGGCAAACTTGGATTTTTCTGTTAGGTTACATTGTTCACATAAGCATTAATTCAGGGCACATGTGTTCTCATACCTAACTCCACCTATCTTCTGCAAGGTGAAATGATCCAACCTAGCGGCTATAAACAGAAAAGTGACATTTAGAAGATCATTTGCCTTTAGACTGCATACAGAATGTAAGTGAAATATTGCATGAAACAGCTTTTACTGTGTTTCCCATCAATAAAATGCATTCGAATGAAAGATTTTCTTTTTTTCTGAGCTTGCATTTTACAAAATAGGAAGGTTTTGACTAATGATGAACCAACGGGGAATTATGGAGAATGATACGTTTTCTCCGCTTTGTCGGAACAGTATATTATCCAAAAACCTAATGTAGCCAGTTTGGCAAGACATGCAGATCTTGACAATCACAATTAATTTTGTGTTAATATAAGTGATAAAGGTGAATACATGCATCAAACTGCATGGCCATAACGCAACAGTGTAGAGGAGACTGAGCTACGTGTATCAAGCGATGCTTCAAACTGCATGACCACAATGCAACAGTGTAGAGGAGACTGAGCAACGTGTATTTAGCGATGCATCAAACTATAAGACCATAATGCAACAGCGTAGAGGAGACTGAACTACGTGTATTAAGCGTTACACCAGACTGCATGGCCATAATGCAACAGTGTAGAGGAGATTGAGTTACGTGTATTTAATAATACATCAAACTACATGACCATAATGCAACAGTGTATAGGAGATTGAGCTACGTGTATTTAATAATGCATCAAACTACATGACCATAATGCAACAGTGTAGAGGAGACTGAGTTACGGGTATTTAGCGATGCATCAAACAACATGACCATAATGCAGCAGTGTAGAGGAGATTGAGCTACGTGTATTTAATAATGCACCAGACTGCATGGTCATAATGCAGCAGTGTAGAGGAGATAGAGCTACGTGTATTTAATAATACATCCAACTACATGACCATAATGCAAGAGCGTAGATGAGACGGATCTACGTGTATTAAGCGATGCATCAAACTACATGACCATAATGCAACAGTGTAGAGGAGACTGAGCTACGTGTATTGAGCGATGCATAAAAATGCATGACCATAATGCAGCAGTGTAGAGGAGACTGAGCTACGCGTATTTAATAATACATCAAACTACATAACCATAATGCAACAGTGTAGAGGAGACTGAGCTACGTGTATTTAGGGATGCATCAAATTGCATGACTATAATGCAACAGTTTAGAGAAGACTGAGGTACGTGTATTTAGCGATGCATAAAAATGCATGACCATAATGCAGCAGTGTAGAGGAGACTGAGCTACGTGTATTTAGGGATGCATCAAATTGCATGACCATAATGCAGCAGTGTAGAGGAGACTGAGCTACGTGTATTTAGCTATGCATCATAATACATGACCATGATGCAGCAGTGTAGAGGAGACTGAGCTACGTGTATAAAAAATTAGGGATGCATCAAATTGGATGTCTATAATGCAGTAGTGTAGGTGAAGACTGAGTTACGTGTATTTAGCAATGCATCAAAATACATGACCATAATGCAGCGTGTTGTATGGTGAATGTACACATTAGTTTTCACAGAATCGAGTGCCTGTGGCTTCTTGGTGGAATTTCAAAGTTGCCGATAAACTGTATTTACTTTTAATGCGCAGAAGAATTTCTGACTCATACCGCGCCAAATTTGTACTCCGATTTGTTTACGTTTCCAATGGACGCATTTTCAAGTTCCGTTGACATACATTTGAATTTGTTGCAATGCGACAGTACTGTAGTTGAGATAGACCAAAGTTCAAGTAGGTACATGTTGGGGATAATAGTCTTGAACGAAACGAACCGTTGCTTACAGTTCCAATAGGCATAATATATTTTTATTCGTTTCGTTAAAGAATAATATTTCGACTTAACCCGATTTCAGCATTCCCGGCTTTAATCGCTTTCCAGCTAAGTTAAATGCAGGCCAGTGAAACTTGAAAATAAGTCCATTCCTTTTGTGAGAATTTGAAATTATTAGAGAAAAGACATCCGACTTTTTAGAGTAAGTAAAGTGACTAAAATATTATGATTTTACTTTGTAAAAAAGCATCGTTTTTTTTTAGTTGTCAATTGTTTGAAATATTCCTGAAAATTTGACTTTCGTAACGATGTTAGTCGACATCAAAGCACGCTACACAGCGCCATTAGTTAGGCTGTAAGACCTTGACGCCCACAACATACATATCAGTATCAGGTCTTACATGTTGGACTACTATAAGGGAGGACACTTTCTCTCCTTTCTCGCGCGACCATATGAGAATAGACGTTATTTTAAGCTACATTTCGCGTAGCGTAATACATTTCGTACTGTTATTTAGCACAGGCATTCGACTTTGCATGCTTATCCGTAGTTTGGCTTAGTATCATACCTTTAAGGAATGCCAAATCATTTTCCCACGGTACCGCTCGACATGTAACTGATCACGCCCGGTTAATATGTAGCAGTTATTATATTGTACATGTATGACAGGTCAATTTTAAGCTATGATACGAACCCATGTTGCAGTGATTGGTTGGTTTTGTGTATGATAATACGACTTTGCTTGAAGACAAGTACGGTCATTACAGAGAATACAGTCTGGTTTATTTGAGAAAGTTGCATTTCAAGGGATTTATAGATATTCTGTAAGCATCAGTCTTTCCATTTACTTTCATGAAACATGAATTCCAATTGAATCAATGCATGAAAATGGAATAATGTTGTACTGAATATGCAGTCATACATTTACTCAAATCAAGATCACAAAACACTCTGAGAATTATTTATATAGTTGATGATACATCATCAATTGAATTCAGAGTTTTTAAATATTCATGCGTACGTTATGATGCAGAGAGTTGTACAGTTGCATTGAGTCAGATGTTCACATATTAAATCAGTTAACTCACACCTAGGTCATTTAATGCGCAGAAAGTATTTTATTTTTAGCGAGTGCGATTATAAGGTACATGTGCACATCATTTCCAGTGACTGAGGTCAATAAGAGTAGATGAAGACTCTTTAGCAGAAATCATTACTGGTATTTACATGGATTTCTAACCTCCACTATCATTATAATTACCACTAACACCTCATCTACATTATTTACACACACAAATTACTCCCCATCTACACTACTTACACACACTAACACTCCATCTACACTATTTACACACACCACTAACACCCCATCTACACTATTTACACACACCACTAACACCCCATCTACACTATTTACACACACCACTAGCACCCCATCTACACTATTTACAGGAGCCCCGAGTGGTCTAAAGCATTCTGTTACCGATCACTGCCATCTAAACTCTGTCTGCGTGGGTTCGAGTCGTAGATTCGGCCAATGTGGATATGTGAGAAGGCTTGCTAGTAGCTTCTTGTGGGTCGGTGGTTCTTTCAGGGGGTTTTCCTGGGTTCTTCTTCCACAACTAATACTGGCTGCCATGTATCGCTTATCTTGTGCTGAAAAATGGCATTAAACCGAACAGCAAAAACAGCAACATTATTTACACACACCACTTACTCCCCATCTACACTATTTACACAAACCACTAACTCTCATAGTTGACTGCTCCAGTGGCCTAGTGGTTAGAGTATCCGCCTCGGATGGGGGAGGTCGTGGGTTCGATCCCTGGCTGAGTCATAGCAAAGATTTACAAAAATGGTACTAACAGCTGCCTCCCTTGGCCATCAGCATTAAGAGGTTAGTGTTAGGACTGGTCGGCCTGGTGTCAGGATAATGTGACTGAGTGGGACATCATGCTACATGTCAGCTGCATGATGCGTCAGTGCTAGACATCACTATAAAGTGCCGCACTGCATACAGTAATACCTCATGTATTCGCGTTTCTGGATTCGCAAAATTTTCATTGGTACCCTCTACGTACATGTTTTCTTTGTTTTATTGAATTGTACCTTCGTTATATGACTTCTGTGACATATGAAGTTTACCTAGTTTACCTTCCTGACAATGACAAAGAAAACGTCAGTCATTAAGTTTACTGTCCCATTCATCACTTGGTTTTACCTTACTGTGAGTGCAAAAGAAAACGGCAGCCAATGAATTAGTATAGGGGTAATATTAGTACATGTACGGTACTGTAAATGCGTTAGTGTGGCAAATATCCATTAGGCGATACTGTACTCTATTTTTACATCAACCATTTATTTCTCTTTTTAAGGGTAATGTATTAAGCTAACTTTTAAATGAAATCAAAGTGCTTTGGAAGCATGATTTGGGTCATATTTAGGGTTTAAACCCTAGAAATAAGCATTTATATGCATTTTTAGTGACTCATACCAAACATTCACGATTCCTCCTGAACTGCAGCTGGTTCTGGAACCTAACCTCGCGAATGTTCGAGGTATTATTGTACATCGTAGCGATATGACTGAAAAATTGTTAGAGCTATGTTAAAAAGTCAAAATCTCACTCACTCAGCTCCCATCGCTAGTTTTTAAACCCACCACTAACTCTTCATTTGCAGTATTTACATCCACTACTAACTCCATATTCATTGTATTTACACATCCCACTAACTCCTCATCTATATTATTTACACTTACCACTAATTAACTGATATAATTTAGCATTTACCCCTAAAACTTATCTCCCCATCCTCATCATTTATACTCTCAAACTCCAAATCTAGAGTATTTTCCTACCTCTAACTCCCCATCTACAGTATTTATACCCACCACTAACTCCCCATCTACAGTATTTATACTCACCTCTAACTCGCCATATACAGTATTTGTACCCACCTCTAACTCCCCATCTACAGTATTTATACCCACCTCTAACTCCCCATCTACAGTATTTATACCCACCTCTAACTCCCCAACTACAGTATTTATACCCACTTCTAACTCCCATCTACAGTATTTATACCCACCTCTAACTCCCATCTACAGTATTTATACCCACCTCTAACTCTCCATCTACAGTATTTATACCCACCTCTAACTCTCCATCTACAGTATTTATACCCACCTCTAACTCTCCATCTGCAGTATTTATACCCACCACTAACTCCCCATCTAAAGTATTTATACCCACCTCTAACTCCATATTACATTATTTATACCCACCTCTAACTCCCCATCTACAGTATTTATACCCACCTCTAACTCCCATCTACACTATTTATACCCGCCTCTAACTCCCCATCTACATTATTTATACCCACCTCTAACTCCCCATCTACAGTATTTATACCCACCACTAACTCCACACCTACATTATTACTAACCAATAATTCTCCAAACACAAAAGCACAATGCTTCATCCAGTCATTGTAACCATTAGCTACTCTAACATGTATAAGGCCATTAAGATCACAAAACACACCTAAGATGACACAAAACCACTTAATATCACACAACACCTCCAAGATCACACAGAACCACTAAGGTCACACTACACCTCTAAAATCACACCACACCTCTAAGATCACACAAAACCACTAATATCACACACCTCTAATATCACTTAAAAACCGTTAAGATCACACAAAACCACTAAGATCACACAAAACCACTTATATCACACACCACATCTCTAAGATCACACAAAACCACTAAGCTCACACAACACCACTAAGCTTGCACAACACCTCTAAGATCACACAAAATCACTTATATCACACTACACATCTAAGATGGCACAATATCACTAATATCACACAACACTAAGAGTGTACGTAAGTGCAGATATATAAGGTCTTCACACACCAAAATGTTTATGCGATTTCATTTTTATAGATATTTTCTTTTACAAGCAGGCTGATATCATTACAACAGTAGTTATGTATATTATTACATCGATACGGCTAGAATATTCCTGTCTATATTTTGCAGCCCAGTCCTCGTATCAGCATTGTGTTAGGTTGAAAACTCATTTCATTTGGAGTCAGTAACCCTCAAGCACAATCATATAAAAAGATAAAATGGCCACAGGAGGAGAGGAAAAAGTTTGTTACAGTAAGAGTCTTGCCAATGTTGGGACTCTGACACTAGAAAAAAACAGTAAGTGATCCATAAGTTACATATAAAAATCCAGTGGAGTTTGTCAGTGATCCATAAGTTACATATAAAAATCCAGTGGTTTTGTCAGTGATCCATTAGTTACATATAAAAATCCAGTGGAGTTTGTCAGTGATCCATATGTTACATATAAAAATCCAGTGGAGTTTGTCAGTGATCCATATGTTACATATAAAAATCCAGTGGAGTTTGTCAGTGATCCATAAGTTACATATAAAAATCAAATGGAGTTTGTCAGTGAATATTTTCATGCTCTGCATACTGATACTTGCAATACATTCATTACAGAGTGGAATATGCCAGTGACTATTTTCATACTGATTTGTTTCCTAAGACATACCTATTGGAATATGACAGTTAATAATATCAAATTTTCAGTCTTTGTTACATAAGGTCTGACATACCTAATGGAATATGACAGTTAATAATATCATATTTTCAGTCTTTGTTACATAAGGTCTGACATACCTAATGGAATATGACAGTTAATAATATCATATTTTCATTGTCTGTGTTACATAAGGTCTGACATACCTAATGGAATATGACAGTTAATAATATCATATTTTCAGTCTTTGTTACATAAGGTCTGACATACCTAATGGAATATGACAGTTAATAATATCATATTTTCATTGTCTGTGTTACATAAGGTCTGACATACCTAATGGAATATGACAGTTAATAATATCATATTTTCAGTCTTTGTTACATAAGGTCTGACATACCTAATGGAATATGACAGTTAATAATATCATATTTTCATTGTCTGTGTTACATAAGGTCTGACATACCTAATGGAATATGACAGTTAATAATATCATATTTTCAGTCTTTGTTACATAAGGTCTGACATACTTAATGGAATATGACAGTTAATAATATCATATTTTCATTGTCTGTGTTACATAAGGTCTGACATACCTAATGGAATATGACAGTTAATAATATTATATTTTTATAGTCTTTGTTACATAAGGTCTGACATACCTAATGGAATATGACAGTTAATAATATCATATTTTCAGTCTTTGTTACATAAGGTCTGACATACCTAATGGAATATGACAGTTAATAATATCATATTTTCATTGTCTGTGTTACATAAGGTCTGACATACCTAATGGAATATGACAGTTAATAATATCATATTTTCAGTCTTTGTTACATAAGGTCTGACATACTTAATGGAATATGACAGTTAATAATATCATATTTTCATTGTCTGTGTTACATAAGGTCTGACATACCTAATGGAATATGACAGTTAATAATATTATATTTTTATAGTCTTTGTTACATAAGGTCTGACATACCTAATGGAATATGACAGTTCATAATTTAATATCTTCATAGGCTTTGTTACATAAGTCTTGTATAAGTATTTGAATATTTCAGCAAATAGTTTGATCTTAGTTTCATACTCTTTGTTACATAGTGTCGGTCATACCTAATGGAATCGGTCAGAAAATATTTTCATACCCTGCATACATATGCTTTTAATACATATATTAGGAAGGAAAGACAAGAAGGACCATGTGTAATAGCAATACAGCAGCAGTGGGAAACGCATCAGAGTTGGCTAAACCTAAATATGGAATTACCAAGTAACCTAAAAACTACAATGTAAAACCATAAGCTCAGGTTTTGGTAACTTGATATTCCAACTGGCTGCAATACATGTCTTTTCATTGGTAATGCTTGTAAACTTCCACCATGACACCTATTGTTGCAGTACTGGATTTCTAAGTTTGCATGTCTAATGGTTATACATAGAACTTCCATTTAGAATTAACATTTTTATTTCGCTTTAAAGCGTCAAGTCCTTAGTGTATCAAACATACATGCAAATATAGTCTGTACAAAGAAAGAACCCAAAGACAGAGTCCGCATCATAACAAATGCATGTATTCTTTTTCTCTCTTATAAAAGAGATTAATAACTGACACCACTCTTTGTTCAGTGTAGTGTGTGGCTACATAATGTGTATTCATATGCAATATGAACCGACCAATAGCAAGTGTGACTGTGGTGACAGGTACAAACATGCTTTTGTCACTCTTGGCAGGTAATCTTATCACTGCAATGCTAGGTTTTGTTTTTACAGAGCTTAAAGAATTGTGTACTATTATGTATACCACTTAAAATGTCTGCTCTGTGGAGAGGTATTAGATTTTTGTAAGAAAAGGGTCAAAAATGTATGAATTCTTTTCCTCGCATGGACGATGTTAAGACAACCTTTCTTGGGATGATCTCGATCTAGATATTATGATAACAAAGAAGACTGGTAACGATGACAACGATTTCGTTGATAAAGCATCCCCAGACAGATGTGTTGTTGTCTCTGGCATAAAATAGATTCAAGAAAAAATTATATCTTTTAATACAGATTTTATGCATGTGCCATTTTAAAAGATTGGAAATTAGACGTCACAAGAATAAAACTTTGTACATGTATTTGTATGTTTTCAATTGATGAACATCTAAACCGAAAAGTCTAATTTTGTTTATATTAGAGTAGAATTACATTGAGGAATAATGTAGCCTTCTAGTTAAAGTCTACAAGAACATGTTTTGCAAGACCGTGGGTAAAAGAAATCCTGATATCTATATCCCGTATAATTCAGTCTATAGTCAACTTTGTTGGCATAAATCACAAATTTTTATTGTTATTAATACTTATCTATCACAAGCAAGTGTCCGCAAGAGGGCAACACAAGACTGCATTAATCGTGTAATCATATGAGGTGCCGTTTTATTATTGTATGTTGTATAATACATTCGGTGTATGATATGCATAGTCTAGTGTGTGATAGCATAACTTCCAGTTCATTATATTATTATTTCTTTCAATTTATTGTTTTATAAAATTAAATGCATGATATCTTAAATTTGTCTAATGAATGATTTACATTCGGTTGGAATAGAGTGAAAAGTGTTGGACATACTTGATATTTCCCAATATTAAAAAGAGAATTAGCTCGTTCCTCCAAACAAATCTCGAGCTGCCCCCACCTTTGCAGTGTTTAATTGCACCAGACGTGATTTTCTCAATAACGGTTTTGATGGATTCTTCAATTTCTTGTTATCGTTTGAATTCATCACATGAAATTCCGGAGATCAATTCAGGGACTATTAAATTCTGAAACTCGGTTTTTTCATGTCATGTTTGCACTCTCCTTTTGACTGCCTGTGCCAAAGGTATCCTGAAATCTGCCATGGTTGGAAGACGAGAACCTTCAAAACTACTGATCGTCTTATCGTAAATAGGGTTTTCCATACAAAGGGCATCAACAGTTCCGGTTAGGAAAGGTGTTTCAACCGTGATCCTTGCTAAGGGAATGCGACCGATCGTCTGATCGAGTAGCATACATGGGGACTCCCACCCAAGCATTTGGTTATCCTGCACGAAACTGCATTTGATCACTACACCCGTGCAACCAAGTGTCACATAATGCTATGACTTCTGGACCGTTCACGAAATCTCTCGCGGTTGGTACTCGTGCTTCGGGGAAAAGACACGTGCCAAGTGTATGAATACTTGGTTCTACCTGCTCAAAATTATTAGATATACCTTTATTCTGTATAGCCACGGCTACCTTATGTAAAAGTCCCTTTCTTTAAGGACATTTTGCTTGAACACGACCCCATTCCTTACACAAGTAACATCGTATATCCTGACGACTTGTATTCCTACTTGCCTCAGCTGATTTCACAATATCCCTAGGCATCGGTCTCGTTTACTGGTTTCCAGACTTTAAATGTTTTGAAACCACATTCTGGGTTCCCCCATGAGCCTTGGCAAAGAAATCGGCTTGCTTAACCATATCCTGTATGTTTGAGAAGACTTTCTCTTTCAGAAACTGATTTAGTTCCCGCCCAACTGTGTTCAACAATTGATCTCTGAGCAAGAAATCAGTCAACCCTTCAAAATGTTTTCACCACTTTGTCGCATTTAATCCACTGCTGAAAATAGTTCGCTATTCCAATGATGAACTGATCAAAGGTTTCTCCATTCTCAGGCTTGCTATACCTGTTCAGTCAGCTCGTACCTTTTTAGAAGTGCTTCCTTCAGGACATCCTGTTTGAACACATTGTCTATATGAAGTCGCGAGTACACATCCAGCGCTTTACCTTAAAATAAAGCACTGAGATGCAGTGCCCAGTCATTTTGACTCCACTTCTGGTTCATGGCATACCGCTTAAACTGATGAAGATAACTATCCATGTCATCTTTTTATCGTCAAAGGGGAGTAATTTGGGACCCTTTAATTTACTAGAGGCAGAATCATGTTCTCCTTTTCTAGCTGTTGCTAACTCTACCTTACGTTCATGATCTTGTTGCCTTAATCTTTCTTCTACCTCCAAAGTTTCTAACCTTGCTTTTTTTCTAACTCTATCTTCTTCCTCTCAGCTCCCCTTTCCCATTCTATCCTTTCCTTTTCGGCCTGTTTTTCTAGTTCTATCTATTCCTTCTCTGCCTGTTTTTCTAGTTCTATTTTTTTCTTCTCTAATTCTACCCGTTTTTCCTCTGTTTCCCTTTTTTCCCTTTCTAATTCCCTTTTTTCATCCCTCTCCTTTACCCTTTCATCCCTCTCCCGAGCTTGTTCTTTCTTAATAAATTCCTTTAAACTTTCTCCCTCATACCCATGTTCTTTGCCTAAGGCGACCAAGTCCTTAAGGGATGACATGTCTAGTAATATAACAAATTTAATTTTACAAGAGAAACTAATCCTATATTCCTGATGAAGGCAAAGTGATTATGGATTTATACTAGACCCACAGACCTAGAACTAAACAAAGTAAACACCTACTTGAAGATTATCTTGTCATGAAGGTCACACTCGAATATAAGCAATAAGTGTAGACTTTCACAAACAAGATGATGACGATTAACTTAATCCAAAGATCCCACTTCTGACCCCATTGTCGCAGAATAGAAACGAGTGGGTTTTTGGACTAAATGAATAAGACAAACACAATGTGCGAAAGATGGAAATTTATTAAAACTCTACACAAACATTCACACAATGAAAGTAAACCAAGAATATGAACTCAATATGACAAGAACCTCATGGACTGCATATACGTTTTCAAACAGTATTATACACTACAAGAGAGATTCACATAATGTCAAGTATGAACTCCGATTAAGATTCAAAATAATGTCAGACTTTGAGAGATAGTCACATATTCTCTTGTGACACAACTAAGATTCAAAATAATTTTATAAACATAAAAATGCGCCCAATTGGAACAGCAATTGAATCAAACGTATGCTTCTAGACCCCTTGTAGAGTCGCACGATTCCATAGGTTGGCCCACACTCTTATCGGATGCTGGCACCCTTCATGGATCCACCACATGTACAGTCATATGTATACACATGTACAGACAGCATACAGCACCCTCTAATTAGCTACATCTACGTCCATGGCTCAGACTTATGTACATACATACGTATTGACAGCCCGCAGCCTTAAATACTCTGGAAACTCCAGACAGCTTTAAACAGCTTCAGATAGCTCTAGACATCTCTAGTCAACTCTAGTCATATTCACACAGTCACAGTCAGAATCACCTAAAAGAAAACCAAACTGGTCATAATAATAGTTTCTGTAAAATCTCTAAATATATGATAATACATTAACCTCTAATAGTTACTTGTAATTCAAAGTTCAAATCTGCGTTGTAATAAATGCATTATTACGTGATAAGACATTACAAACCAAATAAGCTTCGCATATCAAATGAAATATAAATTTAACACTTACCCCTATGGCTGGAGAACAATGGAAAGCGTACACTCCTTGACGTGATCCAAAACAACCACCGCTCCGGTGGCCTAGTGGTTAGAGCGTCCGCCTCGGATGCGGGAGGTTGTGGGTTCGATCCCCGGCTGAGTCATACCAGAGACTTAAAAAAAATGGTACTAACAACTGCCTCGCTTGGTATTCAGCATTAAGAGGTTAGTGTTAGGACTGGTCGGCCTGGTGTCAGGATAATGTGACCGGGTGGGACATCATGCTACATGTCTGCGGCATGATGCCCCAGTGCTAGACATCACTATAAACTGCCACATTGCAGACATTGTAGCGATATGACTGAAAAATTGTTAAAGCTATGTTAAAAATCAAAATCACATCACACCAAAACTACCAGTGTTGGTTTAGAAATAGATCTTACTTAAATCCATAGGAGAGTGAACAATAGTCCGGCTAAAATACGCATGCATATCATGTTATTAATTTCTGGCGAGGTATAATATAGTCGCTTACCTGGAAAAACATTTATTCACCCTAGATAATGTATGTATGTACAATGAAAAATAGTCAAATAGTTCTAAGGCAAGACCAAGTTATTTCTTTGCCTAATTCTGTGACAACTTCCTCTGGCTTCTCGTGGGTTGGTGGTTCTTCCCTGGGTTTTCCAGGGTTCTTCCTTCACCAGTTATACTATGTATAGCCTATCTTGAGCTGAAAAATGGCATTAATCCCTATTGTTGTTGTTGTTGTTGTGGGGTTTAACGCCATTTTTCAGCACGATAGGCTATACATGGCGGCCAGTATTAATGGTGGAGGAAGAACCCGGAAAACCCCGGAAAGAACCACCGACCCACGAGAAGCTACTGGCAAGCTTTCTCACATGCCCACATTGGCTGAATCTTAGACTCGAACCGCCGCAGACAGAGGTGAGATGGCAGTGATCCGTAACGAAGAGCGCTTTAGACCACTCGGCCACTCGGGGCCCCATTAATCCCTATAACAACAGCAACATCAACTTCCTCTGGTGGCAGTCTCTCACAAGGACAGTTAGGTGATGTCGCATGACTGGACTAAATGCAATAATGATCACATTGGTACGCGTTTGACATCTAAGATACATTTGTTTGTCACTGTTGAGTTTCAAATCACTTATTAGGATAACTGTGTTTGGTAAATTCTTGGCAAAGTATTTTTGTTATTTTTTGCTTAATCGACATCGCTAATTTCATCAGCGTTAATAATTTTCAGCTTCTTTTAGAAAAGTGATTTGTTTGTGTTAATGCAATACATGTTGATACAATCTTTGTAATAGAAAGTCTCTTTTCAGGAGAAAAGTGCAGTTTTTGTTTGTAATTACCTTATTTCACGAAAAAGAGCCTGCAAACGGGGAAGAAAAAGTTAATCTGCTTGAAAATGTGCATTTTTCATACAATATAATTTCTGCATGAACAGGTATTGATCTTCTTTACGACCAGTGATTCATTTTCGTGAACATGGCGGACTCATCATAACAAGTTATTCATGAAAATCTTTTACTATATATATATATATATATATATATATACACACACACACACGTACACACAAGCATACACATGGTTTGAATGCACATGTTTAAAGTGAACAAATGGCGATTACTTTCTTCCCAAGATAGTCACTTTCTTTGCGAAAAGTTGTCTTCTTGAAAACTCACTACATCAGTGACATGCACGACATTTGCTTAGTTGATTCTTTACTATCCAATGACATGATAAAATGGTGCAAGACTTTCCTCTTATGTTGAGAAATAAAACTCGACACATATCGATAATTATATATCTGGAGTTCGGATCTCTCTTCAAGCTCGGGAACATGTTCTCATGGAAAAGGATTTAAACTAACAAGACCCACTACACAAAGAGAGATAACCCCAAACGCATTCAAGGTGTCACGGTTTAAATCTCTTTACAAATTATTTCTTCAATCGTTACAAATGTTTACCAGGAGTTTGCACATAACAGCATTAAGAACAATGATAAAATTTGGTTAAAAGCTGACGATATATTCTTGTTTTATATTATAAAGCAACCTAATTTACTAAGAAGTCTTTAAAACATAAACCTCTGTGTAATCTGTCTTCCGTTATATAAGTTTGTCAGATATTTTCATTGTTCCCAGAGAGTGTTGTAGTAGGCAGAGTTTGTGTGATACTTTTGAAGACGCATGCTCTTTCAAAACTCGATACTCAAACTCTGTCAGAGTAAATTGCTACTTTTGACCTGTGTCGTGTAAACTTTAATCCAATGCAGACAGCCCAGTGTGAGACAATGCAGCAGACAAGTAAATGAATGAAGACATTTACTAACATGGATTTTCATTGAAATATTCAGGGTAGCACATACATAACTGGTAACGACTAAATGTTGAGTATGACAGGGAAATGTTAGATGAATGGTTTATTATTATTATTATTACTACACTGTATTATTATTTTGTGAATTTTGTTCACCTGCTGCTCCTACCTCATTTGCATGGCCAATGCTAATAATATAGTTAAACATCTTTTCAGAGAATGAGAGAAATGGCATTCATCAGGTTAAATGCTTTATATTTTCGAGATATTTTTTCCCTGGCCTTTATTGGAATTTGAAACAAAATTTAATTTTTTTAAGTGATACTGTTATAGTTGTAAATTAGTGAAGTGTTTCACAATTTTGTAATGGTTTTGTTAACAAATGGAAGTTACGTTGATTGTGTTTGATTTATGTGTGATGATGCTTTATTTATAGTTGTACTTGTTAAAATTGACAGCCATTATTCTCTTTGCGAAACCGGTAGTCTGTCCACCATTTCCTTGTTTTGACTCAAAACCAGTTTAAAAAAGTGTTTTTCTTCTTGATTTTGGTGTATTCCTGTTTTGTGCAGTTAGTATGCGGTAGTGGGATAAAGACCTTTACTCTGTAGCTTTCAAGCAATGACACAGAGACTGAGTTACTTAATGTAGGGATGGCCCCCATGTCTTAATTTGTCTTGTCCATTTTGGAGGCATATACGAGTAATACACATGCATGAATGCACGTACGTAACATGATTAAAAATGAGGGACAATAGCAGTTTCCACATAGAGCCTGTTAACACACTATTGTTGGTATCTTCAGTTTATTACAATACTGTACAGAACTATAATAGTGTGATTACTGGATCTATGTGATGTCTGCTGTAAATCTCTCTTGTAATAATAATAAAATGATGACGCCATTACGAAGGTTGTAATGGTCAGTTATTTAGTATCTAAATTATACATGTATAGTATTTTTGTGTAGATGTGTGTTAACGTTTATATGATGTATTTTAATGTTTATGTCACACAGATGTTATTGTAGTATTTTAATTTAAATATATCTATGCAAATTTAGTAATATAAACGATGACAACCGCTACGACCATTGCAATTTTTTGACTAGATCTAGAACAAATAGTATAACAAATTTAACAGGAATTAATTTTTTAAAGTCATAAATATAATGAATTAAATCATTATTAATGTATTAATACCTACACACTTCAAATGTACAAGCTATTTCATATTTTAATATAATTATATATTTTATGTGTAGACGATTTTATATCACTTTATTTCCAAAGCCGACGTGGACCCCTTCTACATCTCTGTTGTCGTCTGCCAAGACAAGATAGTTGTCCTAGACATCAATGCGGATAAAGTCTGGATCCATTGTCTCCATGATGGAAAATTCCTGGCCACGTCAGACAGACTGGAGTCAGAACCACGTGACATGTGTCTGATGGACGCCATGACAATTTGTGTTCTTCATATCGACGGTCTGATAAAAATGATGTCCACTGATTCTACAGACATGTCACGTGATATTAAAATGACCAGGAGTTTACGTCTAGAGGGAGTATTGGATTTATATGATGGTGTTGTCAGATTCCAGGATAATCTTGTTGTCACTGGTGTGAAACAGGACACGATGTATTGGTGCATTGTGTCACTTGACAATGGACATTTTAACAGTGATTCACCAGATCTGTAAAGGGGACTTATTGAGTAGAGTGACAACAAAAGACCACATGATTTATATCTTGTGTGATGCTGGTTGTCAATCCCCTGATGATACTGGTGTTTATGGATTCGACGTTTTGAATCCCAGTCAGTTTAAATATACATACAGACATCAACATCTACAAGACCCGACATCAATCCTTATAAATGAAGATGGGAATATTTTCGTATGTGACTATGGACTTTGTATTCATCAACTAACAGCTTCATGTCAACTTGTTGCCATTTTCACACAGGGGATTCCACGGGATCTCCTTGCCATATTCTGGGACCATGGACATCTGTATGCCACATGCTATGAGATTAGTGAAATTACTGTATTCCAACATGTGTATCAAGGTAATTCATATTTCTCATATTTTATTGACATAACAAACTTTTAATGATGTCGTAAATAAAACTACAAACTTCATTTATTGACAATTCTTAATGATTTCATTTTAAATTTAGAAAACAAAATGTAAACATGACAGTTTCGCCATGCAGAGCTGTCATGCTGACATGAAGTTAGATATAAATAGATAGTATTTGTTGTTATAAAATTTATATTAAGTTCACTTTAATACTCTTAAGTGATATACATTTATTTATACTATTTTTTTATAATATATTAATTTTTATGCATATATAAATAACAATTTTTATAGACAAAAATTATCAACGACTGGAGGATGACGACATAATTTTATAGTTTCTTCACCAGATGATGCTTTCATTCCAAGCATGTGCCATTCAATCCGATTTAATGTGGATTACAAAGCTGGCCATTGGATATCTTCACTTCTTCTATAGACCATATCTCTTGACATGGTTTTAGAATTATTTACCAGAAGAGTATTGTTTACCCATGTCTTCAAATGTTTTCTTACCGCTCCGGTGGCCTAGTGGTTAGAGCGTACGCCTCAGATGTGGGAGGTTGTGGGTTTGATCCCCGGCCGAGTCATACCAGAGACTTAAAAAATGGTACTAACAGCTGCCTCTCTTGGCGTTCAGCATTAAGAGGTTAGTGTTAGGACTGGTCGGCCTGGTGTCAGGATAATGTGACTGGGTGGGACATCATGCTACATATCTACAGCATGATTTCCCAGTGCTAGACATAACTATAAACTGCCACATTGCAGACATCGTAGCGATATGACTGAAAAATTGTTAAAGCTACGTTAAAAATCAAAATCACATCACATCACACAAATGTTTTCTTGCTTTATAAATGAATTTCTATTTATACATTTTTTATAATTTAAAAGTTATGCCACGACAACCATCAGTAAAAAGGAAATTTATTTTAAAACCAAAGTTTTCACTGATGGATCCAAACAACTGACCTCCCCCCACCGAACAGCAGCTGCATTCCCGAATTCAACATACAAATGGGATCCAGATTACCAGACCACTGCTCTACTTTTACCACAAAGTTCTGGGCAATAATAGAATCAGTAAAATGGATCCAAAAGCAGTTATCAGTGACTCACTTAGTGTTATAGAATCCATCAAATCTAACAGCACCAAATCAAGACAGCAATTCTTGACTAGAGCTTTCTGTATGGTAAAGGAATTATCCACAGTGGATCAGATAGTTGAATTCGTGTGGATACCCTCGCATATAGGAATCCCTGGTAATGAGCTAGCCAAAAAAGTTGCACAAACATGTTAGGAAACATGAACCTTGCCCCACTCAAAACAGAAGCCCAAATCATAAACAGAAACTACATTAACTAGAAGTGGCAGGAGCACTGGAACACCAATATCAAAGACAGGACACTCCATTATGAAATAAACTATATTAACCAGAAATGGCAGGAGCACTGGAACTCCACTACCAAAGGAAGGATACTCTACTCCATTATGAAAGAAACCAATAGGTCCATCAGACCACCCAAAGTGAACAGCCTGGACCAAAAAAGTATCAGTCTCATTGTAACTGGAAAAACTGTTATTTCCTGGAGGACCTGAGTACTCAGCAAGGGTGTCCCTCTAGCTAAAAAATAACATGTAAAACATATAATCCACCCAGATACTCTCAAAAACCAGATTAATATACATAGACAGATGGGTGCTTTGGATGCATCTCTAGGGACCTAAATACTCAGCAAAGGTTCTCGTTTTCTTAAATCCCAAATATATCTTAAAAATCAACAAAAATAATTTAAAAAAACATAAAAACATCTTCTCTGCTCTCTACCTAGCTCTAACATGAAAGACAGCCAAGGTAATACTGCGGCCTACTTCTGTGTACAGACCATATTAACACTAAAGCAGCAGAGTTTTCCATCCAGTCTACATTTCTATGCTACACAGCTACCATTTCCACGAAATTACCAGAGAGGAAAAAGGACTGCGGAGAAATGTAAAGAAGCAGAAGAAAAACGGGGAACTTTTGCTTACAAAGTCCTTTAAGGGCTATCAATATTCACTGTATCCCCCAGGGGTGTAAAATTGAGGGTACAAAAAAAACCCTAGGTGTCAAAACTGGGGGTCAAATAAAAAATGTGGGGGTCAAAAATGTACAGACAAATTTTCATACTTTTTCAGCTTGAAATAGGATATTGCAACTTGCACAACATTCTCTCTCTCTCTCTCTCTTTCTCTAAACATACAAATACACCAACATGCACAGTTAACAAACAAATGCATTGTCCATTCAAAGAATAATTTTATTAGTTTATTTTTCTTTTAAAGTCGTACTTTTAACAGTCACCTCAACAGTATTATAGCTCAACACATTACATATAAGCCAGTACAAAAAGCCAAATAAATCTTTTTAACCAAATGGGAGTTAATTTACTTCCTTTCATCAAATGTGTACTATCATAGGTTTCATTGTACTTCATCCTAGTATACATTTATCCAAATATTGAGGAGGATACTGATTCATCTTTATAATAAGTTACACTTGAACTTTAAGATCTTTCTTTTATTGCAGTAAAAGTTAAAAACCAACAAAATCTGCAATGACCTGCTGACTTTGTAATCCAAATAACGCATTTGTCTCTGCAAGTTTACTGATTTCTTTGTTGTGAAATAATGTCTTAGGTTATAATGTGTTGTCCAGATATGGTGAATGAGGGCCTATTTTTAAAAATTTTAAAATCCTGTCACAAGAGGATTATTCAATTTTGCAGTCTTTGCAATCACGCGATCAGAAGTCACACAGGTAATCATAATGAATATTCAAGTCAAGGGAATAATTTTCTCCATTTTTCATTAAAGTTAGATCCACAGTTACTCTTTTGTGTTCTGCTTCTTTCACTTTCTTCGCTAATGCTTTTTAGTGCATGACGTTTTAATCTGGAGATCACTTTCTAGTGCAACGAGCCTTGATGTTAAATATCTAGAACAGCTTGCTGAGCTCCATGGAAATTGCAAGATTAGGGGAAGCTACTCCATCATAACATTGCCTATGCTAGTCTGGTTCATTGTTTTATATGTTCCATGCGTTACACTTTGCTATACGAATAGAGGAGCGCAAGGCAGGGAACAAAGCGGGGAACCAGTCAGTGCCTATGCTCGAAGTATATACGATGCCACCCTTCGTCCTACGCATTGGATATTAAATAAATCCTGATTGCATTATGCGAATCCTTTGCGTCAAAAAAACGTATGGGAACAAAATGTGTGTGTCAGTTTTCTTCAGCGTGTGTCCCTGATGCACAAATTAGCGTAAAGGGAAACACTGATATTGCGTCTTATCCAGGGAACTGTTTTGGCTTGGTATCCTGTTTTGATAAAACTATTATGTACACTAACTTGAATCCTTCAATCCAGTGCTTCAAAATTCAAACCTTTTGTAACCTAATAGTGACCAAACTTTTTATATGTCACTCAGACATTTTAGTTATAAAAAATGTGTAGTGCATCTACAATGTACAATATGTACTTGAATTTTTCCGATTGTTAGGATGTAGGAAAATTTTACTTGTTTTGATTTGACCCAATTGCACAGGTGGCTAACACATTTATTGTCCATTAGTACAACTAGACTAAATTAGACTAAGTACAGGCTGGCGTTCTTGGGAGTGCACTACATCCATGGCTGGCTTGCCGAGTTCCTTGCCCTCTTGCCTCTCTTGGACATTGTATAACAGTGGAGATGTGGAACAGGTTCCACCCACCTAAAGATAGGTGTCCCGATGTGCTATCATTGTTCTGTCCAATCACAACGGGCATTAGATACTGCTTTTGTCAACACCTAGTACAGTCAGTAACAGACTGAAATCAACTCTTTGTTAACATGAGTGTGTGTTGGGCCCATTCCCACCCATGAAAGCCCTTCATTCAGGTCGTTAGAGACATATAGTCCTATGACCTGATGGCTAAATTAGCATTGCTCCTTGAGCACATAAACGCCTGTGGGATGTGGCACTAGTTCCTTCTCCCAGGAACATTTAGCATCCTGATGTGAGGGAATAAACCCGTTTGGGCACACGAGACTTAACTCTTAAGTAATCAATCAATCAATCAACCAAACAGATGCTGTCAACAATCAGACAGATGTCCACTGTTCTTTCTGCATTTTCGTTTGCAATATTTCTAACACCATTTGTAAGAAGATTTTACCAAGCTTAAAAAGTGTACTTAAAAAAATGTGCACTAAAAATATGAGATTCCCAAATTTACGAGAAAGAAAAAAAAATATTTTTCTAAGACGGTGAACAATATCTCAGTTGTATGGTAAAATGATGGACTTGTACACGTAAATAAATCGCCGTAAATAAAACCCATAAATTTGAAATTGATGAATGAATGAGCATGTTTTGTAGATTGGTTTCTGAGACTTTTCATCACCTTTCAACCATCTTGATTTTTAGATATTTACCTTTGTAGCAGATGTACGTAAATATGTAAGCCAAGTCGGTTGTTCATTTGCAGTCTGCTAGTCTAACTGTGACAGGCAGTCACCAAACAAGTCAGCCCAGTTTCAAGTCTTGCTCAGAGTAAATCTAAACCTAAACCAGATTTACCTTCGGTGTGAATTTATCAATGCTAGGTGTATGATAATTAGGTTCATGCCTTCTACCTTAAAAATTAGGGAGATGTAAAATGTGAAACTATTGAGACCTAAGGAAAACACTTAACAAACAATTTAGATTTATGTTCCTTTTTTAGTGTCAGTACAATAATGACTTGGTTTATTCTAATGGTCACTATGGGAACAGATGCTGGCACTACCTGTTCTCTTTGGTCAGATGTGGCCTATGAAACATGTGGCATTTTCACACACAAGTCATGGGAAAATCATGTATTTTCATACACAGATCATGAGAAAATCACGCTCACTGTGCACCTGAATGAATGGCAGTCATTTGGGGCACTTTCTCAAAAGTTTTGCATGTTCAATTTGTACACATAAATAAAGGTAATTTTTTTCTTCATTCCAGCACCGATTTGACATTAAAATGTCTTTATTCACCTTTCACAAGCTTATTTCCATGACATTCCCAAACCTGGACGATTGATAACGCTAGATACTACATTTTAATACTAATATCCATCGTTATGTCATCATCAGTGATTCCATCGAATCAGATGTCATCATCAGTGATAGAACTGGACAACAGATGTTACCATCATGTAACTTGAGACTTAATAAACTCCCGTGTTTTTGTTGGTGCTTGAATGGTCAGGCTACCGAGGTCTCACATTATCAAAGTTTATTAACTACAGAAAGTGAGTGAAACTCAAGTTCTATCTGTGGTCATTATTAACTGCGAAATAAAATCGCACAATATTTCTTTGACACTGAATTGAAAAGACAGAAGGTGATTAGTATTAGCACAACTTTCATTTTATGTATGTGTATCTAAAATAATAGTCAAAGAACTATTGCCTGATAACAGGAACAATAAGATCAACAACAATACTAAATAAAATTATAAGGAATTAATAATATAATAACAACTATGCAATAATAATAATAACAATATAAAAATAATACTATAATATGATAGAAAGGGTCTTGTATTATAACGGGTCATAGGGGTCATCAGAGGTAATTTGTTCACTTATATTTTCCTTCAGATTGTTACTTTTTCAACATCAAGCTCACGTCGAGCACCTTTGTATCATATATGGTACAGTTTACATGCAATTAGAGAACTGTGTCAGATTTCAAATGTAAATGAGTCAGTTCAATTTAATCCAGTTTTGAAATATGCAGAAGTAAATGCCATGGAATGAATTTGTCAGTTGCAGTTGAGTAATGCTTTTTGTAGTTAAATGCCCGTGTCTCAAGCCAGTTATATTAGGAAACTGAAATTATTGTTGCAGACTCCGGGATTGTATCACAGAGCATTGTTTTTTTGTACATTAAGTTTTGCCATAGTTTACCAGTGATTTCTTTTGTTTGACATCTAGGTTGATGAAGGCAGTCAAGTGTAGAGACGGAAATGCCTACATCTGGACCAGCCACTGCTGACCCTGAAGATGAGAAACAAGGTCACAGCAATGACACAAAATAGGATTCAGTTAGTTCAGGTTCATCACCAGTATTGTGTATAATATGAGAATTGTAGAGGTGTGCCTCAATTAGATACATTTATATGACATTCTGATTTACAAAAAATGAAAGTATAGTGGGAATTCAACGGTTTATTTACATGACAGCCGTCATTTCATTATGCATCTTTGCAGATTTGGTATTCTAGTTTATATTTCAAAGTACAAACTGTATATGTCTTGATGAGATAAATTAGTGGAAGAAAAATGATATAACCACAATGGTGGTGTCTCTTGTATTGCCCCAGTGGTGATATCATATTTGGAACTACATGTGGTTTATTTTTGCATTTAGAAAGAATATCTCCCCTTGCACATGTTCTTCAGACCTGCATTACAATACTTATATAATTCATTATTTCCTTCTATCTCTCTCTCCTCTTTCTCTTCCCATCATATGTTTGAATGGATCTTAAAATGTGTCGAGACTGTTGACCTTCTAGGACACATATTTATGTAATCAGTATAAAGGTGCCACCAATAATGCAATCTCAGATAATAAAAAGCAGGCTTCACATTTATAATAAATAGTTTTTCCCACTGTCACAGAATAAGGCAAGAAATAACTTGGTTTTGCCTTAGAATGATTTGATAATTTTCGTCGTACACGCGTACAACATTATCATGGGTGGATAATTGTTTTTCTAGGTAAGCAACTGAACTAGCATGTATCTTGTCATAGATTGCTTGCTGCGAGAGTCACTGAAAGTATGGTATGCACGGGTTTACCCTAATACTCACTCTCCTGTGGATTTAAGGCAAGTTCTGTTTCTAACTGACATACTGGTCTTTGGATCATGTCAAGGAGTGAACGTTCTCCATTTGTGTTCTCCAGTCATAGGGGTATGTGTTACATTTGTATTTTATTTGATATGTTGAGCTTATTCAGTTTTTAATGTCATATCATGAAATGATGCTTTTATTGCTACTACGCAGATTTTAAACGTTGTGAACATTTGAATTACAAGTTGCTATTAGAGTTTAATTTAGTAGCATGTATCTATTATAGATGTTAAATCCGAACCTATTATTATGACCAGTTTGGTTTTATTGTAGCTGTCTAGGGCTGTCTGTACGTATCTCTGTACGCATGGTGGATCCATGAAGGGTGGGCGTTGTAAATACAAGTGTGCCAACCCAATTTAGGAGAACTGTGTGCAAGTATCTCAGGCTATCTGTCCGGCAGGCCATATGAAGACGAAACTGCTAGTTTGTAAACTTGTGCGCATGGTGGATCCATAAAGGATGTGTATGGCTAATACAAGTGATGGCCAACCCAAGAATTTGGGAGAGCTGTGTGGTTTGTCAGTGCATGGACACATTTGCAAGTTTTACAAATATTTATGAATCATACAGCTTTACAAATGACTGAGTCATGTTTGTTTCAATTTATTGTTGTTTCGTTTGAGTACAATTGAGTCATTTTGAATATATGAGATTATGTGAATCTCACTTTCATTAGATAAGATTATTTGAATCTTTATTTTCCATCCAGTAGATTATTTTAATCTCACTTTCATCACAGAAGATTATTTGGATCTTGTTTTCATTCCATGAGATTAGTTGAATCTTATTTTCATTACATGAGATTAGTTGAATCTTATTTTCATTACATGAGATTATTTGGATCTCACCGTCATTTCATGAGGTTACATAAGAATACATGAATCTTTTTTAGTTTACCAGTTTGGGAATGTTTGGGTAGAGTATTTGAATGAGATGTATGAGATGTATATTTGGAGCATAAACGTGTATATATATATATATCTATATCTATATATATATATATATATATATATATATATATATATATATCCCATACGAAATCATACGCCTGTATCATAGACATACTACAGGTGTATTCTGCACCTAAAATATGGGTTCTCTTTGGTTTATGAGAATATGAGAAAAGTTTCATATTAGCGTATCTCAGGCGTAATACTAGTATATCTCGGGCGTAATACTAGTGTATCTCTGGCTTAATACTAGCATGCTTTAGGCATACACAGAAGTGAATTATTTAAATTAGTATACCTGTATTCAGATACATAAATGTAATAAGGTGTATTACAAGCGTAAATCACACACGTAAAACATATTCAAGTACAGGCGTAAAACATATCAGAGTAATATTACAGATGTAAACCATACAAAAGTACAGGCGTATATTACAGGCATGAAACATTGGCATAAATCAGACCTTGAGTATGGGATATTTTATATTCATTTCAAACAAAGCATATTATGCAAGAGGCGTATTATTTGAAAAATGTACATCCAGCTAATTTGCTCATCAAGCAATGAACACAGACGGACAAAATAGATGAACAGTGTAGTTGATTTTAATAACATCATAACACAAATACATTTGTTGGCAGAATCATTCATAGCAATACAACCATGTTCTTTGTCTGCTGAACAAGGATGTTTTATTGTGATTCTGCACTCATCAAGTTTTGTCTACATTTTCTTCTCGAATAACTAACAGCTTCAGTCACATCATCATTCAAATCAGTCATTGATGGGTTTGTTATTCCACATTGACTACACCATGCATTCACATATTCTGAAATAAAGATATATGTGGTAAGAAAATGAATTTAATTCATTTCATGAAGAAAGTAGAAATATTAATTTTTAATATATGTATTTGATATCAATTTGCAGGGAGTACGTTATGAAAATGGAAGGTTGATTTTGTTGTTTAGTAGCACATTACGCATGTTATTGGCTATAGTATGTCAAGGAAATGGGAGCTAAGTACTTTTCCCCAAGGATACACCAAGACAGCTGACCTAGTTGAGTACCGAACTCGTGACTCTTGGATTACAAGGATGACACTCAACCACCGAGCTACGGTGGCTCGCTTTTCAAAACTAAGTCATATTTTAGCATATCAATTCTGACAAATTTTAATTAAGAAAACTTTTGGGGTTTGGTGGTTATACAGCATAACAACATGTTTAATGCTATATTGTGCTGAGGGAAAAGAAAGTGCCAAGGACATGTACATATGAATTAAACTCCACCCTAATGTCACGAGTCCAGCATCTTAACCAATAAGCCACCATGGTTAAAAAAAATGAAGGAATATAATCAGTTGTTACAATATTATTAACATATGCAGAGAAAGCATATATTATTGAAACATCAGTTTCATGCATTAATTATGTTTGCTGTGAAATATCATTCATGGAATATGATATATTTCTAATAAAAGCAAAACCATATTTTACAAATAGAACTTAAAAAAGAAACTTTTACAAATTGTGGATAAAGATGCTTATCAGTAATGCATCTCACCTTTACATGATGATATGCGTGTTTTGTCTAAGGGAGACCTTAGATCTCCTTCCTTAAATTTCAGCAATCACTGACCTTGGGAAAGGTCCGTTTCCTTGTCAGTAAACACTAATGGTAGCAAATTTCTCATGAGGGCATACCCTGGACGGCTTGCTTTCTTGTCATGGTTCAAGGCATGCCTCAGTCTGATAACGTCTACCATGACATCGTAAGAACTAAGGAGTTTTGTTTTCTGGAAATGCCAAAGAATTTCATGAAAATATTATTAACAAGCTTTTAGAAATAACTTATCAAACTTAAAAAAGTATGTTATATAGTTTTACACACTATTTATACATAGGTTAGAGATATTATAATTTAGATGGCAAATAATAGCAAGATATTTTACATTTCTAAAATATTCTAGCATTCTTTTTAATATAAAATGTTGGAAGTCAGAGGTCATAGTGACCAGGGTTTGGTGAGTTATAGATTTTTCATCTAATGATGCTCCCAATTGTGGAAATATGCTTTAAATTAAGGCAGTTAGTGTTACTGGCTACATTTTAAGAGTTTTCAGTGAAATTCTTAAAAGTACATGAAAGGGATTGATCGGGCTGTGATGTGTACATTGATGTGACATCGTCATATTTAAATAGTAGAAATTTGTGTGCTTCATGGAGCAATAATTTTGTGCTTAAAATGGATCATTTGATAGTGTTTGGCATACAATTTATGTAAAAATGGGGTCCCCTGGTGGCTGAGTGGTCTAAAGCACTTGCCTTTACTGATCACTGCCATCGCATTTCTGTCTCAGTGGGTTTGAGTCTTGGCATCAGTCAATGTGGTTTTGTGAGAAAGTTGGCCATTAGCTACCCGTGGGTCAGTGGTCCTTACTGGGGTTTTCCTCAGTTCTTTGTCCACCAGTTATACTGGCTACCATTTTTAGTCTATCTTGACAAACCAAAAACAAAAGCAACATGTACCTAATAATTAATTATTTAATAATAACAATATTATTACACAAAATTTGTTGGTCTTACTTCGCTTAAGTGTTTCATCCCACAGGCATTTATACCTCATGCAGGCTCCTGCAAACATTAATGCTAAGTTAAATATGTTTACCCCTATGTTTAATTAAAGCAGTTGGACAAGGATGAGAGACAACTGACCATATACATGTGCTCATTTAGATGGACAAACAGAGTATCCCTGCCCACAGCAAAAAGTGGATCAAAAATACTAGATACTTGCTGCCATCCGACTCATCATTGTCATTCTACTTACTCCGGAAGATGAAGTCCCCAAAGCTGGTGATTCCTGTGCAGCCAGCTTTCATGGAGACCTCCTTGGTGATGAATGGGTGGCATTTGCTGTTGTTGACATTATCAGTGTTGGTGGTGGCAGTAGAGGTTGCTGCTTCTCCTGGCTGCTGATGACTGTGTGAGTTGTCATTTGACAACTGTTCATTTGCTCATAATTGCAGGAGTCCTGATAGAGGCTGATATCTTCATAATTCCTTTCCATTGTTGCATCATGGGTTTTCTTTGCTTGTGTTACAGCAGATGGGACTTTTCCGCTGGGCAAGTTTTGGGTGTTTTGTATAGGATTATGAAGTGATGAGGGAGCTTCTAGTGTGTAGTATGTTGGCTCTTCTGACACAAACAAATTATTTTCCCATGGAGTTGACTGCTTTGTATGATTCTCTTGAGTATTAAGTACTAGTAAATGGAATAAGTAGGTTTATTCCACCAAATAATCAAACAAATTTTAAAAAGTTCTTATAAAGAACTACCTCATCCATGTAATTTTCTGTTTACATGATTAATGCCCTATTTGTTGACTGTATTTGTTACTTCCCTTTCTGGCAAGGTAGGTAATTCCCATAATAGTTACCTTACTATACAGATATGGCTGAAAGAACATTTTTTTCAAGTTTGATGATGATCTTAGAGAAAGTATTAATCAGTCTATATGTAATAGTGAATTTGCTCAAAATGCACAAGAATGTATAGTTGTATTCATCATTATACTGTTACATGCATCCATTTAAAATGGATAGCTGTACATAAAAATACCAGTAACCTTGCAGAGAAAAGGAAGAAATTTGTATCATACCAGTTGAAGGAAGTGCCTAATGTCTAATATGATCTCGCTATGTACACTCTATTTGACTCAGTTGCATCATCTCTGATAGCTCATATGGTACAGCACTTGTTTCAGAGTAGAGTGGTCCAAGGTTTGAAACCCTGAACATATGACCTGATGACCTCAGAATATAAATTTTTTGAAACTGTGAATAAATGTGTATAAGTATGGAATCCTGTCCATGTATTTAACAATACAAAATACAGTGATTTCACTAGAATGTAGACAGATCAGTATTATCTACATATCTACAAGTGAAACCACTATTTTTTTAAAGTCACTTAGTACTTGTTTGTATCTACAGATCACATGTATTCTCAGCTGCAGCCTGTACATCACTTAATTCTGTACTATTTTATTACGAAATCAGAAGTCTAAGCATGACATGAAAAAGGAAGATCTGTGCTGCTCACAATGGGCCTGCTTCTAATATCAGTACAACTGAAAGTCCTTTCCATTTCTATATATCTTAAAAAGAAAAAAATCATTTTGCATATCTGTCATTTGCAGAAGAATAGTCACCTCAAAGCATTCTAAGTTTCCACTGCCTCGGATGCGGGAGGTCGTGGGTTTGATCCCCGGCTGAGTCATATCAAAGACTTACAAAAATGTTACTAACAGCTGCCTCGCTTGGCGCTCAGCATTAGGAGTTAGTGTTAGGACTGGTCGGCCTGGTGTCAGGATAATGTGACTGGGTGGGATCACTATAAACTGCTATATTGCAGACATTGTAACGATATGACTGAAAAATTGGTAAAGCTACGTTAAAAATCCAAATCGCATCACACACATACATCTAAGTTTCCATGGTCAAAGTTCCCATCAACATCAAAATGATTGCACATGGCACAAAGGTAGGACTGAACCTCTGGATTTATTAAAAGGCGGAAGAACTTCAGGACATTTGTTGATGAAACTGGAATTTATATGAACTAAATATCAAGCAAATCACATACATGCATATGCATATATATATATATATATATATATATATATATATATATATATATATCATCAATGTTATTTGATGAATCTTTTTACATAATATGGCACTGATATATACAAATTACAGGATATATTGTTGTTTTCATATTTTTATGGAGTGATTATATATATTATTAATTTAATTTAAAAAGGGACTTTGAAAATGCTTTTAAATAGATAAAATAGGAGTGATTACTATATTTTTTTAAGAGATACAGCAAACCTGTTAACTTTGTTTTCACCGGATATGTAATTTTATTAATGTCATGTTGTACAATCCCCAGGTTTCTGTGAGTGGTGTATCCTCTAGTGAATCCCTGCCGACTGTGGAAGGGCTGGAAAACTGGTTCATGAGTATTGTCTGGAGCATTTCTTGGCTGGCTGTACAGGCTGCAAAAGCCTCCATTTTCTGCTTCTCAGCCTTTTGTGATGATGGTGTCACCTTTTCTTTTTTCTTCCTTACAACTTCATTCCCTGCATCTTTCTGTTTTACTTTCTCTCAATGTCTCCGTCTCTTTTCTCTTCCTCTTTCCAGAAGCAGGAAGATCTTCAGAGTTGTTTGACATGTCAAGCTCAAACATATCATCTGGAATTTCTCCTTCATGCTTTGGATTGAAGAACTTGACAACAGATTCATAAGCTCCCTTGGCAAATTTCTTGAACACTGCTTCATTATCTAAAACAATTTATAATTTTTCTTCTTTTACCACGAAATTATTTTAATGATTTTTATCTATAAATATGAATCAATTAAAGGCAAGTGGCAAAAATATGTACATGCAGAAATAGTAATAATTGTCTCAGCAACCATGCAGCAGTGGCAAATTATGACTGCTTTGGTAAAGCTCCATTGCACTGGTCTGACTTTAATCTGATATTTAACAAACACCACAAGGGTATTTTGAATAAAAATTTTCTTACTTGGTTCTTATAATTCTAAGCTTTTCAGTCAACAATTGCCCACAATGAAATTTTCTTTAATCAGTTTACAGTGGCTGTTAACCTACGTGTTGATGGTCGGACAGGTGTTATATTAATTTATCATAATGTACAATACTTAAGAATGTATTTACTTGCATATCTGCCAAGTACACAGTTGTTTTATCTTCATGCCATAATTAATCTTCATGATAATTAAGCACAAAAAGAAACCTAAGCTGTAACTAGACGGCAATGACAATGAATCGATTGATTATATGCAAAGTGTACATAGGTTTTTACTTACCATCTACTTTGACTATAACTCCGCTGAAGAATTTGCAATCCCATTTCATCTCCACTTCTCCTTTTATAGTGAACTCAGTCTTCATTTTCAGATAAGGATTGCTTTTTGATACGACACTAAAGGTTTCATCTCATGAAAGTAAATACAAGCAAACATTGTGTATATTTGGAAAATGCTAGTCCTAAGACTACCAGAGTTAAAATTACAGTGATGATTTCAAATTTTGAACTACTGATGCATTATGGGATTCGTAGGGCCTTCCTGAGTGGTCTTAAGTATTTTTTAAATAAATTTTCATTGTAGAATGGATTCAGTGCTAGTCAACCTTTAACTCAATCTGTGAAATCCATTCAATGCAAAATTCTGTCATTGAGGTAATGACAGAGTGCTTTCAGTATCTTTATAAATATAATTGTTATTACTCCAACAGGAAAACCGGTTTAATTGTAAGCAAGGCTTGTCTTTGAAGCTCATTTTTAGTAAATATCTTGTTTAAAGCCTACAATTCATGGCAAAATATAAGGTATGCAAAAGCTTCACAATCCACAATCTTGGGCAAAAGTCGAACACACAGCATAAATTAAAAAAAAAAGTAACAGGTGATAAACTGTGTTGTGTTTGATTTGCATTAAAAACTGTTGACCGACTGAACTTTTTTATAACTGTAGGTTAAAGGTCACTGTCCACATATTGTACAAACGTGTGATATTATACTTATAAACAAAACGCATTGGTTATGTATGCACATCAAAAATGTTTAATTAGATTTAAAACTCCGTTTTTTTGAAAAAAATTATCTGGCAATCTCCGTAAATAATCGATAGTTTCCGCGTGCCAAAACCGGATATGACTTACATTTATCCCTTCTATTCAACCTAGCCATTCAAGTGTTTAATTTCCCCTCGCAAATGTCTATGTGATATATCGTATGATTGTGCTTTGTACAGCACATGGTGCACTGTGTTACATACGGATGTAACCAAAAGAGTGATGATGGAGAAAAAGGGTTCATTCTTTTTCCGAAAGACCATGTTCACCATACAAAAGATGGATTCTATCTGTGGGATCGAATAGGAGCGGGATGGGAAAGTTGTGTCATTTATGCCGGATTATAGTGAATTTGGCCCTAAGACAATTCGGCCCAACTCGAAAGACAATTCGTCCAAATTTAACAATAGTTTGTACGTTCTTTTTCTTCGACAAAGATGTAGATGCTATGTAAAATGGGTTTTAGGAAAAAGAAAACTAAATTTAAACAAACTATTTTGATATTCTTTGTTTGAAAGAAAATAATCATACTTAATAACATACATATTTATGAGAGAAAACACAAACTGACATCTCTTGCTCATTCTAATTAAAATATTTGTATACATTTTCTTAATGCTAAAAAGAAATGCATCTGCACAACGATATGCTCAATTTAAGTCTTCCGGTCAAATTATCAATAATCATTTATAAAACAATAATACTTAACAGATAATATTCTATCATTTATAAAACAATAATACTTAACAGATAATATTCTACATATTACGACATTTTGCTATGGGTAGTGTACATGAGATATTATAACAAATATACTTAATTTTAGGCTTCATGTTGTAACACTGATTCATACAGAGAGAGAGAGAAAGAGAGAAAGAGAGATGATTTCAGTATCTAGTTGCTGCATTATGAAGCTCTTACCAGTCAATTTTATTGTTTTTATTTCAAGTTGTCTTTGTGCACGCGTAAATTGAAAGCTTGTCATTACTGGTCAATATAGTAATTCTACATTTAGTTAATACATGCTAAGTCAATCTACATTGTCGCATTTAGTTAATACAAGCTAAGCCATTCCTAATATCGCATTTAGTTAATACATCCTAAGCCATTCTTAATGTCAAGTTTAGGTAATACCTGCTAAGCATTCTCATTGTCACGTTTAGTTAATACATTCTAAGCCATTCTCAATGTCAAGTTTAGGTAATACAGGCTAAGCCAGTCTACATTGTCACATTATTTGATACATGCTGAGCCCGTCTACATTTAGTCATTCTACATTTAGTTAATACAGGCTAAGCCAGTCTACTTTGTCACATTTAGTTAATACATCCTCAGCAATTCTACATTGTCACATTTAGTTAATACAGGCTAAGCCAGTCTACTTTGTCACATTTAGTTAATACATGCTCAGCAATTCTACATTGTCACATTTAGTTAGTACAAGCTAAGCCATTCTACATTGACACATTTAGTTAATACATGCTAAGCAATTCTACACTGTCACATGTAGTCAATATAAACTAAGCCATTCAACATTGTCACATTTAGTTAATACAGTCTAAGCCATTATACATTGCCACATTTAGTTATACAAGCTAAGCCATTCTACATTGTCACATTTAGTTAATACAAGTTAAACCATTGATCATTGTCACATTTAGTTAATACAGACTAAGCCAGTCTACATTGTCACATTTAGTTAATACAAGCTAATATAGTCTGCCTTGTCACATTTAATTAATACAAGCTAAGCCATTCTAAATTGTAACATTTAGTTAATACAAGCTAAACCAGTCAACATTGTCACATTTCGTTAAAACAGGCTAAGCCAGTCTCGATTGTCACATTTAGTTAATACCAGTTAAGAAATTATACATTGTCACCTTTAGTTATTACAAGCTAAGCCAGTATACATTGTCAAATTTAGTTAATACAAGCTAAGCCAGTTTACATTGTCACATTTGGTTAATACAAGCTAAGCCATTCTACATTGTCACATTTAGTTAATACAGTATAAGCCATTCTAAATTGTCACATTTAGTTAATACAAGCTAAGCCATTGTACATTGTCACATTTAGTTAAAATTAACAATTCTACCCTGTAACATTAAGATATCCATAGGTTACAAATGGAGCCTCTCTGTCAAAAACAGACGCAGGTCTGTCATTATATTTAAACAATTCAAAATCTGGCTTGTAAATTTGCCAAATCTTCTCCAAGTATGTCACAGGCACAGTTCTATACAATTCTCTGAAAGCTTCTCTTTTTGTTTGATGTCTCTCCTCAGTCGACCCAGCTCTGGCCTTCTGTACGAAACTTAAAAATTGTTCTTGACTAAGCTCAATGCTGCTGTCGTTTGGATGTATAAACTTTTGTCTTCCATTTAATCCACGTATTTGTAGTTTCCTCCATTGTTTTTTAAACTCTTCCTCCACATGTATGCATTTGAGCATGTGCATTATATTCAAAGACAGTGGGAACGCATCATTTACAGAGTCCAAAATTGCGTCCTCTTCTGCCAAATCGGACTTGTTGAACTGCTGCTTTAATGAATGGAGCTGAAGTTTATCAAGGATGAATACAGAATCTCTTTGAAAAGTTTCTATTTTGCCTACAAAGTGATGATTAACCTGACAAACGTGGCAGTTGTCACTAATTCGAACAAAATGTGGATCAATATGGTGTTTTCTTCATGTGCTTTGTTAACATATTGAATGAATTCTGAGAAAGAGAGATCATGTCCTCACCAAAGACAGGTGTTACTCGCTGATTTCTGGATCCATTTAATTGCCGGAATTCCTATGTGCTTCCATTGATAATACTCTGGAGCCACGATCTTATCTACGTAGTCTGATAAATGACGGGAATACGGATCTCGAACAAAGATGAATTTAAAGTGATGAGATTCATGTTTTAGCTCCATCACAGAGACTTGGCCAGCTTCAAATTCTTGATGCGGTGGAATTAGGAATGGATTTTTAAGGTGTTTATATTCACCGAGAGAATCTATGGCGAAAATTCGTCTCCAGAAAGTGCTTCCGACTTTGTACGTAGGACAGATCAGAAATTGCATGTCTTTTGACAAGTGAACTGTAATGTCTTCAGAGAAGTTCCTGTCCGTATCAGTCTTATGATCACATTTCTGTCTTAGGAACTGTGCACGCACAAAACCGCTCATCTCTATCTGTACTATCAAAATAATCAAACCAGCATAATTCTAAATGCTTCTTAAAATTCCCCATTTTCATCACGAAACAAAGAAGCGTCAAATGAGTAGAAATGTATATCAACAACTGGAGACGATTGGAAAAGTAGTGAGGAAATGTTGGTAGGATATTTGAACTTCAAAGTACTTTGTCATGTAATAAATCATTAATTAAAGCAAACTGAAAAACACTCGTAACGAAAGACTGTTGAGCTCAGTACACCTAAATGACCCAAAGGCCTGCGAGTTAGAAAACTTCAGGTTTCGAAATTTTTCATAACTGCTTAAAATACACTCTAGTCCTTGACACTTTCTAATCTCTCGAGGAAGCATTGAATGAAGCGGGGGAGGGTGGAATGATACAATTTAATTTTTTTTATACACTTACATAATGATCAGGGGAAATTTAAAAAAAATTGTAAACTATGCTAATACCAATTCTCTCCCTTATGTGTTGTAGTATGTACATGACCGTTAGCAGCAGAGAGGGCGAACCCTACTCTAATTGGTTCACTCTCCGTTTCGCAAAATATGCCTTCCTGGAAAATCGTGAATTTTCTCAGTACCCAGTATGAGACAACCCTGTTCAACGAACTTAATAGACTCTAATTGACTTACCCAGCCTATTGCGATTAGCGAAAAAATCTCAGGAAAATCAGCGATTGTGTTGGTGTCAATTTGGAGACAGCACCTCTCTGCTGCTATTAATTAAAAATTATTATATCATAATATGGTACATTCGGAATCTTACACAGCTAGATTAGCTAGAGAGCGACTAGAAGCAATCAAAAATTTTTTCCTGTTAGAGATGAATTTAGAAAAAACTTACAAGCGTGACAAGAAGCACAGGTTGAGTACGCAGTGGAAACGGAACAGTTATTTAAACCCGTCACTGCGGTTACTGGAAAGGTCTAAACTGATATTAAGGGACCTGAAAAATAAGAGGGGGAGAAGGAAGAGAGTCTTCTTCATGTACTGTTGAAAAATACAGCTGTGATAATGTGCGGCGATCACGGTCAATCACCTCCGTTTGTTGGGCCATCTCCACACGATTGGTTGAAGAATTTTGTTGATTATTACTCGGAAATAACTGATGATCGCATATCTCTTGATACAGAATTAAAGGAATTAAAAAAATTAATTCGAATAATATTCAATGTGAAATAATGCGCGAGGTGATTTCAGAAACTTCCTCGAACTACTTTTGGGAAACGTGGAAACCAAACGATTTGATAGCAGCAAGTAGAAAGATAGTCAGAGACACACTTCAACAGCAGTTATTTCAGTTACACAAGAAATTTTTTCCACCGTTGCCAGTACCGTTGTGTTATAGACCAGCTGATACGCGACAACAGAATATCGACGTTGATATACCAGGACAGACCCAGAAACAGAATCTTGTGTTGAATGATATTGTCGCAGTTGATGTCAATGTTGTTGAAGATGCGTTATCTTTGGATAAATCTCTGTGGACGCTATGATATGCAATGACGATTCACTCATCTCAAGGATTAACTATTACTGATACAGTTGTTTGGATTGTTGATGATCGTATCGAATGGTCAAACTTAGTTTATCTCGCAGTGTCCACAGTCAGAAAAATATCCTAGCTGCGGAGAATCGTCATGGACTCGTCGGTGATCAATGATGATATTGGCAATGATATAATAAGAACAAAATTAGCCGGTTATAAACAAAGAGACCAAAAAAAATAATAATAAAAAAAAATGAACGAGATTTTGTTCTCGACGTTGAATTTATCATAGCGCTAAAGCAGCAGCAGAATAATTACTGTGCGAGCTGTAGTTGTATAATGTTATGGCAGTACTCGAGTAATAATCTAAGACAATTTACCGTGGATAGAAAAGATAGTAGTCGCGGTCATACACAAGAAAATGTGATGCTGACCTGTCTTGAATGTAATCGACGTAGTGGTGCTAGTTAAGTGATCGCGGTGGTAATTGAGTGTCTTCGGGAATTACTTGTAATTGTTCACGTGTAAATCCACGTTGGGGAGCAATTGAATCCAGTCTGTAGATTGCGGGTCTACACAAGGATCTTGTTATGTTAAATATCTTGTGTGTCGTGATGCTCCAAATAGGATCAGTCGCTCTTTTTTTACCACCTTCGAGTTCACCGGGCTCATATAAATATCTCACAGTGTGATAGCCCAGCACTGGCTGTGTTCAAACATCACGTCGTTGTACTGGTATATGTTTTATTGTGACTGCGCTAATGGGTTTTATGTTGGTTGTTCGAGTAATCTCATTATTTAACGCGGTTATCACATTTGGTAATCTTGCAACCCATTCGCGAGATCTCTTTTCTTGAATAAATTCCTTCGCGTAATGATATCCAAATAACCGCTCAGCAAGTGTTCGATTAAATCGTTGAACAAATGCCTGATCGCGGTGAATTGCAGTATCTCCTCGTCTGATGGTGATGTTATGTTGTTTCATAAGCGATGATACTACCCCCTGCAATTCTTTGCCAGGATCAACTTGTAACAGCTGTGGCCATTGCAAGGGTCCACGTTGATAAATTCGTTTAAATGCAGAAACAACTTCAGCAGCTGTCTTTGTTGACAACGGCTCTGCTTCTTTATATCCACTTGCAACATCAACGACAGTTAACGCGTATGTGTATGTACGCGATTGACGTCTACCAATTTTAATAGTATCATGTGGTAAAAATAAAATATCAGCCTGATGAACTTTATCAGGAACACTAACATCAAAATGTGCAAAGTTAATTTGTTTAGGTGGTGGTAGCTATTTGCATATTGCCTGTTTGGATAACCATTTTTTTTTAGCAGTAACACGTGTAACGTTTGCTGCTTCAGCGAGTTTACTAATCGCTGCGTTACCCTTCCAGTATCCTCTTGGGGAATAATAAATCGATTCCATTTAAAATCAATTATCATCACCTAGCGCTAATTTACCTTTCAATGCAGATTTTAGTAACCAGTTAGCTAATGATTCCATGAAAGATTTATTCGTAATGGAATTTAGCGCGTGAATTAATTTCACATCTGCGATATGTCTATCTTGTAGATTTTTACTTTTATAAGCTACATCATGAGCATGACACGCTTTATCGATAGCGTTTATTGGGTACTCACCTGGTTTTGGTTGGTCTTGGTTGTCAAGTCTGATATCAAATCGGGTTCCAGGACCGCAGTAATTATATCCCGGGAGATGTTTTTCTCCTGGGTATTTAGCCCCGGTAATTTTCCTAATTTTGCTGCAATATCACCTCCTCGTTTTTTATAATAATATTGTTTGGCTTTGACTGTGAGGGAATAAATTTAAATTTCTATGTACCGCATCGTTCACACTTACCTGTAACCGCTGATCTGTTATTTTCTGTTGTAATAGTTGTTAGATCACCTGTTGGGGTACGCATCCTGCATTTCACACAATATAAATCCATATTCTTTTTATATACCATGAATGCCATTGATTTTTCTGCGACAAGAAAACAAGAGCCGGTTAAACATCATGCTGCGCTACCTAATTCAGTCCGTATGATTATTATAGGACCATCTGGAAGTGGTAAGACGCAACTGTTACTTAATTTGATAATGAGATGGTTAAAATGGGATAAGTTGTATTTGATTGCTCCGTCTGTAGATGACCAGGGGTGCTATGATGTACTAAAGGATTTTAATGAAAATGCAAAATCGTTAAAGGAAGACGATGTTGTTGAATTTATCATTGATATCGACGAAGCGCCAAGTATTGATGATATTGATAGGTTTATTAACAATTTAGTCGTGTACGACAAACAGTCAAATCCTGCTAGAATATTTTCCAGAGGCAGACATAAAAACACTGATGTGATTTATGTAACCCAGCGGTATACACAAATACCAAAAGTGATTAGGGACAATTGTAATATTCTTGCTATGTTTAACGGAGTTGATACACATACACTGAGAAATATTCATCAGACTTGGTGCAGCGGTGATATGGATATTGATAAGTTTAGAAATTTATTTTCACCAGCGCAAGCTACTCCACACGGATTTATAACAATAAATCTACATGATCCCAGAACAAGATATCGTGCGGGCCTTGATAAACTTTTTTGGATAAATTTTTAGCAGCAGAGAGGGTGCTGTCTCCAAATTGACACCGACACAATCGCTGATTTTCCTAAGATTTTTTCGCTAATTGCGATAACCTGGGCAAGTCAATTAGAGTCTATTATGTTCGGTGAACAGGGTTGTCTAATACTGGGTACTTAGAAAAATAGCGATTATTTTGCCATTTTCCAGGAAGGCGCATTTTGCGAAACGGAGAGTGAACCAATTAGAGTAGGGTTCGCCCTCTCTGCTGCTCCGTTATATCAAAACTGACCCCCCCTAGGTTTTCTATTTTTAATCTGAAATTTAAAATAAGAACGATAAGAAAATATTAAAACAAAGATATTAAGCAACGTATTTGACTGTCACGCCTGTGTTTCAAAGAATCTCAGAAAGGATTTGCAAGCTTTAACAGATATTTGAAAAAGAAACAATATGTATTTTAATAAACCCAGAAATAATTTTAAAATAAACGGTTGCAAGAACATCATATAAGAAATTAGACCATTAATGTTTGAACTTACATGTGCTTTTCAATTCATTCATTCAAGTATGACAGCGGATTGTATTGTATGGTCCTGACACGAGATAGCATGGCATCAAATCGATACTGAGGGTAAGCATTGACATTAGTTCAGGTAACAATGTATATGAAACTGAGGTGTACTTCACATATCTAGATAGGGTTTCAGTATTCCCACATATTGAATGACTTTGGAACTTCTTGCATTTCGATCAAGATGCCCCAATGGGAGTAAAATTCAACAGTGATATTTAAGTTACTCTGCGACATTTCGTATGATTTGATTTCAGAATCCAATGCAAACCCACCCACTCCAATGCAAAGTAAATAAGACACCGGATGATGTTGGGGGATGAAGTTGGAGGTGTAGTTGCAATCCAAACTCAAAGTATGGCTGCCACCAGGAACAGAGAGACTCTAGCATGCAGAATAGGCTTTTATATTAAAAAAAAATGTATTACAAAGCTCAAAGGTTAAAGCTTTCTGTACATCTCAAATATTTATTAGCTAAAACGAGATTTAAATTTCGTAACTTAAATAAAAAAATCCAGTTAAAATAATTTTAATTTTCTGACTTGAAAATAAATCAATACAGTGAAGCTTTTGCTTAAATAAATCAAAAGTGTTAAACATGCATTCAAAGTTCAAATTTCATTCAAATAATGAAAATATATATTCCCTTCTGGGTATATAAAATCAATTAAAAATGAGATACACATTGAAAAAATTATATTAGAAATCAGCGACGAAGACTTCAGTACTAGTTTTGCCTATTGCATAGAAAATTAGAAACAAGTTTCGGGATCCATTGATACGACTACAAGCAAGACATTGATATGTATGTGTAAGCAAACTATAACATAATTATCACTAAAAGACTTTAAGATTCAAACAAGAGAAATTTTGTGTGACATTTTCATTGACATTGAAATGTAATGAAAGCAAATATCATTTGGACAATTAGACAATTTGGTTCTGTTAAAGTACAGTTGGAATGAATTATCATATTTATGACGGAACCTACTCAAGAGAAGAGAAAGTAGACTACAAAGAATTTTACTACATAATAAGACCTATCAGCATCACGAACAACGGCGAAATGGATAATGCCATTGAACGTTTCTTGGACATTTTATATAGCAAATAAAATAAGAAAAATACAAAAAAGGATGTTTGACAGGGTTGAATATTAAGCATAGTACATAGATAAAGTACCAGAGTTTTAAAGGACATTAATTTATTGATTTGCTTGAATAGGTTAATAACAAAAAAAGCCTTTATCAAAATAAAAATGTAAGATAATTTGTTTTAGTTTATGCTTTGAAATTTGTTCGAAATACACAAGGTGAACATGTAGTTTGACCATAAACATACGTTTAGATGACTGGTTACCCTGGGGGAAAAAAGAAACCATAGGAATAAAAGAAACCAAATTTGACCCTCTCTAAAACGCAGTCTGATTAAAGTCAGATCCCCACTGTCCTACGTGAAGATCTGACAGTAGCAGCTTAGGGGTCATGTTCTGATAACCTATGTTATTAGCATAATAGCTCACTTTATCAGCCAATCAGATGAAGTCATATCTTGACGTGTTGGAGACTGAGCGGTATGGATGAAGCGCATCAAATAAAGAAGGCTTACTAATAATGAAAGGATAGGATATAATCTATTTCCACTGTTCTTACTTCCATTTTATATCATTCAACAATATCAGGAAAAAATCCGCTCAAACAGGCCAAAGTTGTGACAGAGTCAAGTCTGTCAGTCGGAATAATCATAGCTTTTCCCGTCAAAGTCGAGAAGATACCTTGGATGTAATTCGTTGCCAAGTGAACTATATTTAGAACAAATTCCGTGCACATAGCACGATGTGGTGGTGGAAGGAGACAAAGTCACAATCAGAATGGTCGGCCTTTCCTGTCGCAATATATGTGATGCACTCGGCCAGAGGCAGATCACCATGCCTATGACATTTATGTGTATTCTCACAACAATATCCGAGGTTATTGTTTCATCATGACGGAAGTGTCCGAGTGATGTTCTGATTGGCAACTCTGTACAAAAGGTAGGTCAACAAATGCTGTCTGAAAACAATATTCCGTATAATTTTGTAAGATTACATATTACATTTTAGACATCGCTGTAATGATACTCGAGCACCAATCAGTTGAATTATAATAGACCAATTACATTTGTAATTACGAAGATTAGTTACATTTTTGTTCCATTTCCTCGCTCATTATAATAAAGCTGCTCCCATGTAATGGCCATTGCAAGCAGAAATTAGAAAGATGCATATTAAGTAAGCTTCCCCCATGTTTTATGGTAGACAGACATTCAAGTCTATTAATTGAAAGACGCAAATATATATGGCAAAGGTTCTGTACATATTCATCCGCTTCGTTCAACAATAGCGATATTAAATAGTGGCTAACCCCTAGCCAGAGATGGTATTGGTCAACAGGGCATCAGAATACGTCACACGTTCAAGTTTTATTGACATGTGGGCAGAGCACTAATGTTCGTGCTACCTACTTAGATTCCATCCTTTTATAAATATTTCGAAAAGCAAGACTAGGTAATTTTATCTACAACACATACCAAGTGTAAGAGGTTTCTTTTCTTTCTTCACCGTCCGATGCACAAATGTCTAGAGCAATGAACAACGGACATTAGTTCATTGATGTAGTTGTTGTACTAGTTGTGGTACAATATTGCTCCTGTTTCTACTACTACAACTACTACTAAATACTACTTCTACAATTACATCAGCAATAATAATAATAATAATAATAAGAATAATAAGAATAGACATTTCAAAATTGCCGTGCCCATCTCATATCCTGACATTCGAAAAGAATTGATGGCATCTCGTCCACCCATGTTGCTACCTTCTGAAAGAAGCAAACAAACGTGGGTATAGATTTAAAAAATGTACTAAGAAGAAAAGATTATCAAAGAATGACAAGAAATATATTAATAAAGATATTCAATGTCTGAGAGCGTTTATTATTGTACTGAGACAGAGAGAGAGAGAGAGAGGTGGGGGTGGGGTGTATGAGGTCGATTTCACCATAATCTCCCTCGCCGAAAATCGATTGATTCATATTCAAAACTGAGAATACATGCCGTTATAGCAATCTGCTGTCAGTTGTGTACCTTGTGTACCTTGTTTCAAGAACAAAATGAATAATAATTTTTTGTAATGTTGAGAGAGAGAGAGAGAGAGAGAGAGAGAGAGAGAGAGATAGCAGTTAGATGAAGTAAGAACTTTGTAGAGTTTAAAGGATTTGTAATCTATAATGATGTAAGTACAACATTTTATTTTAGTCTTATGATCTCGTATTTTAGCCCTGTATCATAGAGAAAACTGTATTTAAATTTTGAATATGGATGAGGACAGTAATTAAAACTATCCCATTATTTATGCATAATGCCTAAATCTTTGCCTTCTGTTATTATTATTATTATTATTATCATTATTATTATTATTAGTTGTTGTTGTTTTGGGTCTAACGCCATTTCTCGGCGCAAGATATGCTATATACGGATTCCGGTATAACCCCGGTAAGAACCACCGACACAAGGGAAGCTAATGACAAGCTTTTTCATATACCCACACTGGCCGATCATGAGTCCCGAACCCACGCGGACATATGTGAGATGACGGTGATCGGTATAGGCATGCGCTTTAAACCACTCCGCCACCCAAGGCCCTAGAAGTAGTAGCAATAGTAATAGTAGTAATAGTCGCATTTGTAGTAGTAGTAATATTAGTAGGGCACTGTATTTCTGAATGTTATAGGTTGAAATTTAGGCATCAGAATAAGGACAGAGATGTTCAAAATGCTTTTGTTTCTAAGAGGTCACGGTCGTGTATCAAAAGAAAACATATGCTGGTCTAGCAGATACCATCCTAATTTCATTACGGAGAATTATGAACCATTCGCGTCGTTTCTGTATCACTTGCTGGTGATTATGACAAGCCTATTCATATTAAGATATTAAAAGACACTGGAGCTTCTCACTGTCTTTTATTGTCAAGTACTTTGCCTCTTTCTAAGAAATATTATTTCAGTGAAAGTGCTTTTATTCAGCAAGTACAGTGCGGATTCATTAATGCTCATCTTCATTTTGTAAATTTGTCATTAAACTTAGCGCCAGGACCCGTGACAGTCGGAATAGTAACTTGTTTACCCATCGATGGTATTCACTTATTACTAGGCAATGACTTAGCTGGAAAGTTATGGTTAATTCACTTGTAACTGGCAAGCCTTGTTGGATCAAAGAGTTAAAATTTCAAAGTTTGGTTTATATCCAGCATGTGCAGTGCTAGAGCTATGGCAAAGAAAGACCTTGAGAATGATGTTGTTCCCTAAGCTGACACATTTATAGGTAAGTCTATAAACGTGGTAACTTTTGCTCACAGTATGGATCAATCAAGAGGTACTGATCACATTGATGCTCTTTTTTACTACATATTCAGAGTAATAAAAGACAATCACTATTTGTCGCAAAGGAATAATCTATAGAGATCACATGTTTGTTTCAGAGAGCTATTAGCGAAACGGAAGCCACATAAGTACAAACTTGTTATATTGTGCAAAATGGGGTCGTTATGAGGAAATAATGGCCACGTGAGGTACCCGATGGTGATGAGTGATAGTAAGGTATCCAATGGTTGTCCATAGGTCATATCGAAAAAAATGTTTAGTCTAGCCCTTGAAACTCCGTTTTCTGGCCATTTAGGAGTCAGTAAGACTTATCGCAAGATCTTGAATCATTTTTATTGGCCGACAATTAAACGTAATGTTTCTGAATACTGTATATCTTATCATACTTGTCAAATGGTAGGAAAACCCAATCACATGATATCTAAGGCGCGTCTGCAACCTATACCTGCATTAAACGAATCATTCAGGAGAATAATGTTAGATTGTGTCTATCACCGACCACCAAAATAGGCAACCAATACTTGTTGACGATTATGTGTGCGCCTTGTAAAGTATTCAGTCAATTTAGTTGTACCTGTCCCACACGATGAGGATTTAAACCAAGACGTGAAATCGGACTGTAGTGACTTTGGTGTAACCAATCTTTGCAATTAGACAATATTGAACCAGAAACTTTCCTATCTAGTGCCACAAGAAAAGAGTCATTTTAAAAGAGTTATTATGTGAATATGAGTACTTGTTTCCAGATGTTCCAACCCGAACAAATAAAATCTACCATTAAGATGAAATCGTAGTTTCTACGCTTGTGAAACAACGTCCAGGTTGAATCCTCTCAAACAAAACTGTTTGAAGAAAGAAATTCAATATTAGCCGGATAATTACTTTATTGAATCAAATAAATGTAACTGGAGGTCAACGTGCATTCTAGTGCTGAAACCAGATAATATTTTCCCTATGCGTACTGATTACAAAAAAGTGAACAGTGTTATGAAGACAGATTTGTTTCCAATACCAATAATCGATGACTTTATTAACAGAATTGGGAATGCAGTATATGTCACCTAGTTTTACCTTTTGAATTGATTCTAGCAAATTACACTTACAGAGATTGCAAAGGAAATTTCAGTATTCGTAATTCTAGATGTACTTTACTAATATAAAGAGATGCCGTTCGGGATGAAAAGTTGACATTGCACTTTTCAACTTTTGATAAACTTTATAACATCCAGTTTAGGTGGCTTTCTACAGTTTCGTATTTTGCATAGGGTTAGCATTTTTAAAGGAAAAGAATTTCCCAGGGTGTCCTCACTGGTTATATTAACTTTTTGAAAAGGACCTTGCATATCTTAAATATTGTTCAAAGAACCTTTAATTCCCTTTATTTTGGTGTATGATTGATGGGTGTAATATGGGTTATAGCGGATACAGCTTGGCCTTACTCCAGATATGCACCTTTTAAAATTCAGCTTGCTCTACTTGGTCATTTCACTTCCTGAATTTCAAAGGTAAATTGTATAAATTCTTTCATTGTACTTCCAGAAGCTGTATCGTCTATTCTGGCAAAATTCAGTGTCCCTATTTTAATAGCTGCTAAACATAGTGTACATTAGACTAATTCAGGATGATATTTTGAGCACAAGGGAGCAGTCATTTTAGTTATCAGTGTGCTTAGATCATGTACAATTTCCACAAATACAATATCCAAAGAAATGCCACATTACACCAAAGTTACATATAATTATGCAAACATTCTGTCTATTGTGCAAATGCAAACAACTTCACCTTACATACGTCAGCCTCTCAAAAGTACATAATAACTGGTGATTGTAACTATAATATCGATGACGTGATAATCTACAATAAATGGAAAGACCACATGAAAACCATCCCGAAATTCTTTGATTAACTTATTGAAGTAAAGTTGACAATCAGTTTAGGTGGTGCTCTATAATTTCGTATTTTGCATAGGGTTAGATTTTTAAAGAATAAGAATTTCCCCGCTTTTCCTCACTGGTTATGCTGTCTATTTAAAAAGGACATTGTATATGTTAGACATTGTTCAAAGAACTTATAATTCCCTTTATTTTGTTGTATCATTAATGGGTATAATATAGGTTATGGAATATACAGTTTGGCCTTAATTCAGATGTGCACCTTTCAAAAAACTGCCAGCTCTGCTTGGTCATTTTCACTTCTTGGACTTGACAAGTAAATTGTAGAGAAAAGAGCCGATACTTTTTTGCATGTTATATATATATATATATATATATATATATATATATATATATATATATATATATATATATATATAATTCATTCAATGCACTTTCAGGAACTGGTATTGTATAGTCTGGCAAATTCCTTTTCCCTATTTTAATAATTGCTAAAGATAGTGCACTTTTCACTAATTCAGATTACTCTTTTGTGCGCAAGGGAGCAATCATTTTAGTTAGCTGTGAGCTTAGATCATGTGCATTTATCATAAGTACAGCATCCAAAGAAAGTTCAGCCACAGTACATGTAAGTGACATAGAGGTATGCTAATATTCTCTACACTGTGCATGTTGCAAATGTAAACAACTTTAACTCACACCCGCCACTCTTGCAGAAATTCACAATATCTGTAGAACGCCACCATAAGTAAAAGTGACTTTTGCCGCTCTCGTCTTACATTTTTATGAAATGTTGTGGGACTTGGTCAGGTTAAACCTGTTAAGACTATATCTGAATTCCCTGTGCCTATCGGTAAGAAGCAACTGATGCAGTTTTGGAGTATGGCTGGTATTATCGGAAATTGCTCTAATTCTGCATAATTGCTGAAACCCTGAAAATTTGTTGAGACAGAAACCAAGTTTAATTAGTTTGAAACATGCCAAGAGGTTTTTGATAACTTTAAAGCCATATTCAAGAGTGCACGAGTTCTTTCCGCTCCATATTTTAATCAATCGTTTAAAATGTATGTTAATGCTAGTGATATAAGGGTTGGTGAGCATTGATGCAGGAAGATGACAGTGTCATCATCCAGTGTGCCATTTTTCTAAAACATTGAACAAGCACCGAACGAGAAATTATTCCATAATTGAGAAAGATAATGTGTGGTTTTCACGTGGCCTTGCAACACTTTGAAGTGTATGTTAGTTCAACTCCTCCCCCGATTGTTGCATTTAGAGATCACAACAACCCTTACTTTCATTAATAAAATGAAAAACAAGACTCAAAGATTTGTAGGATGCGATTTAATGATGTTGCAGGCATAAAACATTGATCTTAGGCACATTAAGGGAAAAGAAAATTTGATTGCAGACGCACTTTCATGTGTATAGAATTACTATTGTGTACAGAATTACTGTTGTGTATAGAATTACTATTGTGTGTAGAATTACTATTGTGTATAGAATTACTATTTTGCATTATTCAGTATATATGTTGCATCATTTATGAGAAATTTTCCTTTGTAGTATTAATTATATGAATATTTTTAATATGCCCAAATAAACATTAATTGCATTAATCTTTCTTTTTCTTTGTGAATGTATGTGTTATGTATATCTATATTGTACGTTTTATTATTTATGATAATAGTTAGTAAAGGTTATTTAATTAATAATATTTTTAATGCTGGCTTTCTGAATGAATGAGTTTGTAATGTAGGCTGAGTTATTAATGCGTATAACCCAGTCAAACATCACGTGATGTGAATGGAGGTCATGTTTTTTTTTTTTAAAGGCTAGTATGACCCAATTCTTGATTAGCTTGTATAACCCACATGACACTGTTTACGGTTTAGATTATGAATGCGAAACGTTATCTAATGTTTATATGTACCGTAATAAAATGATTACATAGAATTAGGCATTCTTAGTAGTACCACGAGTCTTGGAAGTTTTTTTAAATTCTCTTGAGAAGAATTATTTTATTTAATTTATTAATTAGTTGGAATTACAGTGCTCGAAATATTTTAGTCTTTCGAATAATAGCTGTCACGGAAATACTGTGAATTCATTTAAACATATCCTGGGATAATATGAATGATTCTTCTGTACAGTTGAGACATTATTCCATTACATAACATCATCTGGAATATAACTGGGACTCTTTCGTATTACTCAATAGTTTTGGAATTGATAGAACATTTAGGACCTAAGGATTTCATTCTCCATACTGTTAAACTATGCTAAATTCTTTCACTTTGCATTTCAGAGAAATAAATAATAATTTCAATTTTAAAAAAAATTGGTTTTTGCTCTTTCTTGTTATTTGTTTTAAGACCTAATAGTCCTAACACAATAAATAATATAAACAAATAGATTAAAGAAATTATTAAGCATCAATAAAGTGACAAGAAGAAAACCAACTATGCTGATACACGACAAACGTTCCCTTGGATTGCACCGTCAGTTATATGCAAATTACAAGAGTGCGAAAACAAGTTCAGAAACCAATTCAACAAGCCAGAAGGACAGTATGAACAACAACAATTCGATGAGTTCGAAAAGGCTGCAGAATTGGATGTAGAGAAGTCCTATAGAATAGTGCGACTGCATAAGAAGGCAGGGGGATGAGATATCCTTGAACTAAACGTAGACTAAGACACAAATATGCAATATATCTGATTTTTTAACGTACATAACTTTTTATATCACTTCTGGTGTGCGAAATCAAACTATGAAATCCAATTTTTCTCATCATACACAGTTTATTCTGGAAAATGCCCATCGCCCATTTTATATGGGTGGTATATAGACGTACATGCAATTATGCAGTATGTTTATATTATGTACATAGAATGATGTACAAAACCACAAATGTGGCTACTAAAGGGATCCATATCAAACAAATGACTGATTCTTTGGGGGGAAAAGTGTGAAAGGAGTACTTCTTCACAATGGAAACAGATGCAACATGGCTTTTGCACACTCAGTGCATCTGATCGAACTTTTTGAATGTGACATTAGGGCGAGAAATCAACGCTGGAAAAAGAAGTTACGGCAACACAGAAACACACTTGCAACAAGTTCACAAAACACCACCCACGAAAAACTAATTGAACCTCACAGGGTTTTGTTACCACCACTCCAAATAAAGCTGAGCTTGAGAAAGCATGTGGTCAAAACATTAGATAAGGAGGATAACTGCATCAAATATCTTTGAAGCTCATTTCCAACACTCAGCTTTGAAACAGTAAAAGAAGGCATCTTAGCTGGCAGGAAACCCGAAAGTTGACATAGGATGAGCAAATTGAAATAACGACCAACAGAGCATAGAAGGATTCTTGGACTGCATCAAAGTAGGTAATTCAGAGTTTTCTGGGCAATCACGAAGATTCCAGTTGCAACGATATCGTCCATAAAATGCTTAACACATCTGAAAATCTAAGCTGCAACATGAAGTCTAAACATTTACATCCTTCACTCGCATTTGGACTATTTTCATGAACTCTTGGGTAGTGTGCGTGAGGAACAAGGAGAACGATTCAACCAGGACATCTAGACAATGGAAAAAAGATACCTAGGAAGGTGTTGTGTTAACATAATGGCAGACTATTATTGGTCCCTGAAATGGGAAATCCCAGGAGAAATGCAGCCAAAGAGGCAGGCCAATAAACGAGTATTTGTCATATGGATCAATCATGATTGATCAAGTATGTATCAGTCAAATATGAAAGGTGAATTTATTTTAAATTTTACTTAGTATTTTATACGATAACATTTCCTGACATTTGTAATCACGATCTGTTAATTTTGTAGTCTTGGAAATTTATTTGTTTAATGCAATCTATGAAAATTTGTTACTTATTTTTGTGAGAAAATAAATATGACGTGATACGTGATAATGGTCGTGAAACATGAACTCAGCATGGCAATATTGTATAAGATTATTTAATAGAAAGAAAACATCTTGTCCTCTGTTTTGAAATGTATACTTGTGATATTTGGAAACTTGTTTGATTCGTAAATCCTATCGTCTTCGTTTTGAAACACCAGGAAATGAAAACTCAGATGATCGCTTCATCGGTTCTTTTGCAAAAGAAGTTATGAACACCGTGAAGAATATTATTTCACTAATATTGAAGAAGATACAGACAACACATTGTGCGGTAACACAATGCAAAATGACATTGAAGAGGCTGTGAAAGAGCTGAAGAAATCATATGGTTATTTTAAAATATATGTAGAACATGTCATCTATGATTATCAATCTATACGTTCTATTGTGTACCATCGTTTCCTCATAGCCTTATTCCGATCATTTTAAATGTGTAATTGTTATACATATAATCAAGAGTGGAAAAAAAGATAGTCTTCATATGAATAACTGTAGAGGCACCTCAATCGTTCCCTTTTTTCAGAAGGTATTTGAAAAATACCCTTATAAAACTTACTCCATTTAGTGAAAGGATCAATTTTTCTCACCTCTTACAATAGAAATTTCGAAACGAATGTAGTAGCATTACTGCAGCCTTTATTATAAAAGAGAAAGTAGCCCACCATTTTGAGGGTCACTCTAAATTGTATGCGGCAGTTCTGGATAATACGGAGGCCTTCAATACAGTATGGTATGATGGGCTTTTCGATAAGCGTTTCTCTCTTGGAGTTAAAGTAAAAGTGTGGAAGTAGATTCGTAATTTTTTTCGATGTTGTGGCCCTCATTCGGCTCAACGGACAACATTCGAAACCATACTCAGTAAACCAGGGGGTAGATCAATGAAGAATGCTATCAGCGTGGCTGTTCTTAGTCATGGTAGCTGGCCTAATATCTTTATTGGTATCAACAAAATGTGGAATACAAGTTGATACTTTAAGCATCCCATATGTTCGACAGACCTGATGACACGACCCTGCTATCCTCATTATTTAATAGCATAGGTATATTTGCTTCGCAACCTCCATGACTATGCATCCAAGTGGAGACTGAGATACAAAGCTGATGAAAGCAATATTGTTATATTTTCAAAGAAAAACAATCCTGCAAGAAAACTCGCCCATGCTTGGAGACAAGCAGATTCCTATGGTTTCGTCAAGAATATATGCTGTGTTTACTATCATTTCGGACCTTTCTAATGCTACAGTGAAATATGCTGGTAAAGCGGGAAGATCAGTACTGTATGCCCCTGTAGAGATTAGACATACTAACCTGGAGACTTTTCCATCTATACATGAACAACCTAATTAGAAGAGGAATACTGAAACAACATTTTCGAAGAGATTGTTAAGACCTAAACTGGAATCGAGACCTGACCATTGCTAGTATGCAACTGTCCATACTGTTCTTCAATCACTTACTGTCTGGAAAGTCGGAAAATGTTTTACCGTTTAAACTTGGTCTTTGCAAACTTCGCTTATTTAACAATGTTCATTTTTATCCGAGGATGAGAATAATTGTAAACTCAATAAACAATTGGTTGCAGACAGGGTCAAACATATACTTCTATTTTGCTAAGCCGTAAGCGATGAACGCAATATTATATTTGAACAAAAATAGACGCAATAGACATATTAGACTAACAATGGCTTTTCTGTCAGGACTTAGTCTACTTCACTTAGACAGTCTACTTCACACCTTGCTGGATAATAGAGTGGAAAACTTATACTGAATGGGTGACCTGACATGGCAAAGATTCAATGCCTGGCGGCAGAAGGATTAAAATCAATATACAGAAGAACAAAGGAACTTGAAAGTGATATCTGACATTATGTTTGTACATTGCATTAGGTTAATGGACATTGTGCATTGAGTTAGGTTAAAGGACATTGTACATTGTATTAGGTTAAAGGACAGTGCACATTGTTTTAGGTTAATGGACATTGTACATTGTATTAGGTTAATGGACCCTTTAAAATTTTGACTACTATATATAATATTCACAAGACTCCTAGTGTTTCGAGTTAGAGCCAACTAGATAATTCATTTTAAAAATATTAATCAAATGTAAATAATTCCAATTCTTCCACGATGTTTTCATTTTTTTAGCATGTTATTCTTCATCGTTGTTTCTTTTGTATTTTTTTCCTCTCATGTTATATGCGCGTTTTCATCAAAATGTTCTAGTTCTACGGTATTGTTGTACCCCTTACATATATTTGCATACTTTCGCTCATACACACATACATGCACGCACGCACGCACGGACACACACACACGTACGTACATGTACATACATACATAAACACTTAAACATATGTTCCTGCATGATTTATACCTATTTCATGTATATAATAGCTTCATGTTTAATATATTTTACTACTTTCCATCAGACATATTTCAAATCAAATATATGGTTAACTGAAAATATTAATTATATGGTGTACCGCATACTATCAGCTAAACTGTTAGATATTCTTTTTAATATATCCTGTTTTGAAGATAATGTGTTTTTCTATTTCCCTTGCTTTTCATATAGGCCATCATATTAATGAAATCGAGACAGAACATATAATGTTAAAGGTTAATGCAGAGGACTAACAACAATCATTAATTTTTTGTGGGTGTGTGCATATATATATATATATATATATATATATATATATATATATATATATATATGTGTGTGTGTGTGTGTGTGTGTGTGTGTGTGTATATATATTACATGGTTAGTGTGTTGTGTGTTTATTAATATCGCTTTATGTTCCTGTTACTAATATGTAATATGAAAATTAATGAGTGCAATCTCTTTGGAAGAGGAAATAAAGAAAGTCAGTTAAACATGTATCCATCCATCATTCCATCCATCCGTCCATCCGTCCTTACAAAGCGACAGCGAAATAAAATAAAAGGAAATAAACAATAAATAACATGAATAATAAAAGTTTAAAAATCATTAAATCATTTCATTCATTCATTAGAGAGAGGTGGGGGAGATGCTGACTTTTAAGAAAATATCTTTGTTTTTCTTCATGGTCTTGATTTGTTAATCAGAACGTAGGCTTTCTGAATGAGTAAACAATGGTACTTACCTATATTTCTTTCTGTTAGAATTAGCAACTCTAGAGGAGTGCTTAGAAGTCCATAAATTAGTATTCGTACTTTCCGGAAGCGATACAACTTTGCTACAATTCGTACTAGCTCTGACACCATGATTGATGTTGTACAACGGATTCAAGTATTACCGAGCGTTTGTCCGGTGTTCATCGACTGACAGTTATTTTGCCCTGACAGGACATAGGACACAATTAATTTTACTATATGTTCTCTACATTTGTTTCTCAGTACTGACCTTTCCACTGTGTGACAATCAATACAAATCATATGTTAATCTAAAATACCTTCAAAGATGACTTCACGCTGAAGTTCTCGTCAAAGGTTGACCTGCTCTTTTTTAGATGCTGGACTGTCAACATAGCAGCATGTAAACAGAACACAGATTTCACTTCCGGATCATCACCAAAGCCTTATTACTCACTGTGCACTGTCGCCGAAATACACACAGACAACAACACCCTGAGCTCATATTATCAAGAATAAACAGTTACCTTTAAATCCCTACCAAAAATGCATAAATAAAACTCTTCTATCACCACCAAAATGAGAGAGGATAAAATGTTCTAAAAATAGATTAGAACTACATTCGTGGGTACTGAACTGGAAATATTAATTGTGAACCGATTCCAAGTGGTATAGTCGTCTAAAGGGCTCTCTTTTACGAATCATTATCATCTCACCTTTGTCCACGTGGTTTCAAGTCTCGCGCTCGGCCAGTGTGTGTATGCGAGAAAGCTGTCAGTAGCTTTCCTTGAGTCGGTAGTTCTTACCGGGGATTTCCGCGGTTTTCTTGCAACAGTTATACTGTCCGCCACATAAAGGCTATCCTGCTTTGAGAAATGGCGTTAAACTCAAAACAATACCAACATATGCTAGTTTGGTCCAGGTAAAGTATTGAATAAGAACGGATCTATGTTATCAACATTGCAAGCATGACGATTTACTACGATTGTTTGTGCACCCCTGAACTAGAGACTCGGTCTGGTGGAGATTCAGAGAGAGAGAGAGAGAGAGAGAGAGTTCTGACTGAACGAGACTAAAAATGTGGAACTATAGTGTCATATATTTATTTAGCATTACATTTGAACTGCTCACATTTTTAGGGACGTTTTTGAAACTTTAATAAAAATGGTAGCTCTAGTGATAGATTATTAAATACTTTTTATATATTATCAACTGTCATAATGTAGTTTAGTTTGTACTATGCTTATTTGAAACCATATGTCACAATGCTTGGTGTATGTGCAAAATGGGTATGAAAACGAAAAGCATGGTCCAGCATTCCAGTTTTAGAAGTCTCACGAAATACGCAACTAAGTGAAAATGCTATTCTCCATAGTTAGGAAGAAGGCAAGAAGAAAGAACTCCAGAAAATAGTGTAGTTCTGGCCATTACAAATTTTTAATTAAATAGCATCACGGCAATGATTTACTTCTAAACTAATACTGCATATATGGCATGGAACGCTTATACTTTTCATGACATAGTTGTGTATCTTTATTTTTAATATGGGATGTTGTCTAAAAAGCTATCGATAACGAGTCAAAAAACAATTTTTCTTTAATCAGGAAACCTTCATTCAGCCAAACCTTACTGGAGAATTAATTAAGTCCATGTGTTTTTGTCCTCTTCATATTCCTTTATTTCATAATCATGGATTATATATATGGTCTAAAAAAACCAAATAACAGGATTGGTTTCTAACAATGTGTAGGAACTGCTGATGCAATTTTTTAATAATAACATTGTAAATAAATACTTATGTGAGGGTAAACGTTTTTATTCCATATTCGTAGATTTCACTGCAGCGATTAATTATAATAATAGAAATATAATTATAATTAATTATTATTAATAATACTACCTATATAGAAATATAATCTGACACTTGACTTTCATACAAACGAATACTTTCAAATGTTCACCATTTTGGGTTCTTTGCATAATTCGGTTAAGACATGCATTTTGCATACTGGTTTTTATTCTTAATTATTTTAAGTATATACTTGTTCTTTTCAGAAAAGGATGCATATTTTAAATTTGCCAAAATAAATAGTGGCATTATAGTGGAAAAGTAGTATAAACAGTTGAAAGCTTGTATTATCCAGGTCTTGTTTCAGTAACAGTAAGTTTTGCAAAACACAATATACTCCGCCATGTACATGAATAAGGGACAGGTAAGATTTTAAATTCACATGTCACACTTTGTACACAGGAGCCAAGAGAATGAAAAACTATAACCAAGTGAACGGATGGAGTTATTTCATACACATATCAGATCCTTTTCTAACGCCTCTGAAGTTTGGGAATTTTAATGGTGCTAACGTACCTGAGGGACTCAAATGCTGCTGTGTATTGTGGAAATTGATCGTTTTCCTATGAAATTTAAACAACTGATAATTAGGTATTGGTTATTGACTGAGTATTGAAAAATCTTGGTTCCGAGCTTGGGATTGCATCCTACTTCACTTGAACGATGTCCCAATATTTTTCAATACTTAGTCAATACCCTTTTTAATATATACTTAAAACAATCATACTGATCATTTTGTTATTATTGTTTCGTTATTAAGGGAATAATACAATTGAAACAATACTCATTTATGAATTAAACCTGAACACAGCGTGAGGTTGTATATTAACTACAGTGTGTATGTGCGTGTATATGTGTGTGATTTGGATTTTTAACGTACCTTTAACAATGTTTCAGTTATATAGCTATGATCTGCAGTGTGACAGTTTACAGTGATATCTAGCACTCGGGCATCATGTCGAAGACATGTAGCATCATGTCTCACCCATCCACATTATCCTGACACAAAGCCGAACAGTTCTAACTCTGACCTCTTAATGCTGAAGGCCAAGCCTAATTGACTGTACCATTTTTACAAGTCTTTGGTATGACGAAGTCTAGAGTTCGAACGCGTAATCTCTCGCATCTGAGGCGGACTCTCTAACCAGTTAGCGCACAGCTACATTGCATAAGGTACTGTATGAACAATCATCTCTAGCTGGACAGCAATGTTGAAACACTTTAGATATATGTTTTTCTTCCGATGTATATAACTGCAGTCAGAATATAGATTTGTCTGAACTAATGCTTCATACGACTATAAGAAAACTTAGACTTGGGATGTGGCAGTACTCGGATAGACCCAAAACTTGGGATATGTTTTCTGTGCGATGAAAATGATGATGAGGGCGACTATCGCATCTCATTGATTTATGATGAGTAATACTTTTTGAGAAAATCGCTCACTGATAGATATCATTAGAAATTACCATTTATAATAAAATGTGATGAATTGTACACGTATGAAAATGATATGTAATTAGGCATATTATGAATATTTAGCATTTGAAAGGAATCAGAATGTTATGTCACCTCGATTCGAAAGATTAATTGTAGTTTAGGTCAAACTATTTTTCAGTATTTAATAATTGTTTATCTATTTCTGCCATATTCACCATACAATTTGTACTGTACTCAGTAAGTAAGCAACGCTTAAGATTACACGTATATTTAACGACATATCAACACATCATCGGATAATGGGACAACTTATAGAAAAGTTCTAAAAATGTAAATGTGCATAAGAGTAAATAAAGATTCGAACCAGAATCTGTTTTTTATAGATTGCACCCAACTATGCATGTCTTTCTATCGTAAAGGAGGGAAATAAAGTATCAGAACTAGCAGTGCACGAGTTATGAACAACCTATGAACGAACTGATTCGTGCACGTGTGTTGATCCAAGTAGTAGTCCTCACGAAACCCAAATTAACTACACATATTAACATACAAGCACACTCACGCACACGCACACAAAAAAAGGCATGGGCAGACGTGGAGAGAAGAATATCCAACCGTTTGAAACCGATAAAGAACAAATCACAAACAAACAAAACGCATATAAAATTTAAAAGTAAATTGTAATCATGCGATTGTCATTGACAAATTGTCTTAAGAAACATATTTAGGAAAATAAAGTGTCTAGATTTAGGTTGATATGTTAATAACAATTTTGGAAATTTATTATGGTATTGATACAATATTTATTTTCTTTGATTTGCAAATTGCATACATTGTATAATTAACTTATTTTAAATAATTTTCTCCATGTTATTTTATTTGCAGACCCCACCGCCCCAAAAATACAACAGGCCTTTGTGGACCTCTTATCGCTTACCATTTTACATAATTTCTACAGCTGATGGTTTCAAACAGCAGATATATGTGTGCTATGCATATCTATATTTTTTAAACTCCTAGTACATGATATTATCAAATTTTTAAAATTTTTATTCATGGCTGTACATTGTATAGATTATGTTTAGTTGGTGGCGTACGTGCATATGGTCTATTATAAGATATTAAATAGTGCAAATTGCGTAGGATCTATATATAGATGCTTACGTACGTATATTAGAATAATTATTTTAGAAAAAAACATGTTTACGAGATTTGGCTTTTTTCCCATTTGACAGATCGGTCAGGTGGTATATTAGAAGAATTAAGGTAATTCTTATTGGATGAGTTAGGTCACGTGAATAGACATTTTGAAATATTTTGAATGAGTAGTATGATCTGTCACGTAGTATATGTTGTGAAAAATAGTTGTACTAGGCATATCTAAGGATAGAACTGAACAATTAGATTTCTTTCCTATTTTGGAGTCATTCTTATTTCACGTGTTCATGTTGTGACATGAAGTCTACATACATATTTTATTTAGTGCTTACGTGTTATTTAGGAGGAAAACTATTTGTTTGGACTGTACAGTGCAAATAAAATGTGATCGTTAATCTTAGTATAATATTATTCTGGAACTATTGTGAATTACTGAATTGAGGCATTGACAACGCCATTCTGACAACGTCACGATTCTTGGCAGACCAGTACATTTCCGGTTCTGAAGTTTATACGGAACCTTTCATTCATTTGGACTTTAATAGAAATTTTAGGATTAGTTTTGATTCACTTCATAATACTGTAAATTCCTCTAATATTTTCATTGATATCTTTGATAATTAACTTATTTGTTAAGTCTTACAAAGCTTGTAGATTTTCTTTCGTTGAGTTACTAAATTTATCACTATAGAATCGTAACATGAGGCATTGTGGCAACCCTATGTAAACTATCCCCTGCGTTTTATATCACGTCGATTTTGTCTCTTAGCATTATTTCCATAAACAAAATGTTAAGATTATGGCTCATAATGAAGTCCAATATCTTGGTGACGTCAAGCTACTTTACAAAGTTCCATTGAAATCGGATGATAGATAATCCCCAGAGACGTTACAAATTCGGCCACCCAGATGCGCAATACAACAGATTTTTCTTATTACATAACCTGTCTAGGACCATTACATAACCTGTCTAGGACCATTACATAACCTGTCTAGGACCATACTTTCTTAAGCTTATTTACTTAATGGGAGTAAACTGTGGATCGATATTAGGTCTAGGGTGGTATGAAGGTCAGTCAGTAAGAAACAAGATTACAACATCAATATGCGTACATCCTGCTCACAATCAAACGCATCCATCACATTCAAGATATAAGACATGATATAAGACTTACATTCTTTGTATGAATATCTGACCATAATAAGAGTCGCGAGATTGTTGACAAGTTCAGCTAATCAGACTGAAGGTCAGTTCATTCATATGTCATGAATCTCAGGGTTATATTCTTTCGAGATCTTTGCTGATGAAAATTACATCGAAAATATGTACAGTCCTTAGAGTGATAACAAGCTTATAAACACGCGAATGCCTATAGGAGTGACTTTGTAGCATTCTTTTTGTTGGATGTTTGCATGATCAAATGGGTATATCTGGGGGTTGGTGCAGGCAAGACAGTGGCGCCCGCAGAATAATGCGGGGGGGGGGGGCAAATATGTTGTTGTAGGGTTGAACGCCATTTTTCAGCACACGATAGGCTATACATGGCGGCCAGTATTAATGGTGGCGGAAGAACCCTTGAAATCCATCGAGAAGCTACTGGCAAGCTTTCTCACATACCCACATTGGCCGAATCCGAGACTCGAACCCACGCAGACAGAGGTGAGATCCGTAACGGAGAGCGCTTTAGACCACTTGGCCACTCGAGGCCACGGCAAATATGTAATGGCAAGCTATCAAGTTTAACGGATGGGGGTCAAAAAATATTTAGAGAGTTGAAATCGGGGGGGGGGGGGACGGAGTGGTCTGTGTGTGGGCGCCCATGAGGCAAGGCGATGGGTGCCGTTACCCGTCAACCAAGGTTCGAATCTCAGTAGTAAAAATTATCCAACCTGTATGAAAATGTTCTTTCTCCATATTTAAAATTTCACTTCATATTATCAGGGATCCCCCTGTGGGATCCAGGGATAGGGTTTTTGTTCTGCTAGGTGTATATTTGTAACCCTCAATAATAACCTCTACATACCATGATTTTAGCCGTGGAATTGGGAGTGGCTGTGTAATACAGATTTAATTATTGGGTCGATAAGCGAGTGTGTCTGCTATGCACGGCATCCTTGTTTTTTTCCGATGATTTCAACATGGTCGAGAGGGGTATAGGGATGAATGCCGTAACCTGCTGAACCGGCTTCGAATTTCCGTTAAGTGTACGTTATAAATACCCAGAGTTCGTGTATGACGAAATAAAACCAACAAAAACACGAAAAACGTAAAACCATTTTAACATTTTAACTCGACAAATACATGTGACATCTGTAATGAAAAGAAAAGAATTAAACTTGTACAATTCGCCGACATGATTACTCTACTTGAATTTATAACGGTCCTGCTCAGAACTGCTGTAATTAAAGAACGAATATCAGAAATTCACCCATTTGCTCATTGCAACCTGTCTGGATATGACAGTCATGTATTTATGAAGACGCTTGTAAAAATGATTCGAATGAAGAATAATGCCAAATAACGACCAAACTTATCTTTCATTCAGCATGGAATTTTAGGCTGATATTTTCATTCAAGTAAGTAAGGAAGCGGATGTGAAGCGAACGACTATTTATAGATAACTTTATATTCATGAGCCGATTTCTTGAATAGTTAGCAAACGATTTAAATGACATAGTTGTCACTGGGACAATGACATAGTTCAGTGCAATGAAAACAGGGCATCTGTTTATTGATGAAACATCTTTATCACACAAGGAAATGTGTTACTCGCATAACAGTTCAAACACATCCGATGACGATAACCAGTATGATTTGATGCTACGCTTCAACATTCGTTGATCTACACGACTATGAAGTTGAAAAGATTTTAATGTTGTGTGACATCATTGAAGAATCTAACAATGCATTATAAAACACCGCAGACTTGATTACATATGTACAAACACAGCTGTTCAAAAACTATTGTGTACATTGATCTGTGATACGTAACCTAAATGTTAAGCGGATGAACTAAACTCGAGATAGAAGTGTTCAATTGCCATTCTGACGGGAACGAAAATATGCTCTTTTTTAAAATAAAACCTTTTATGGTCGAAAAAGTTCTCGACTATACTGCCCTTGATGGGGCCCTCCATTGAGGTCGCACCCTTTCTGCTGCGCTGAATTAAATCAGTACTGACATATCAGTCTCTCAACGAAAGATTTTATCACGACTGATGAATAGGAAAACGATCCTGAGATCTCCTGTTTGTTTCAAAGGGCTATTATTTATTATAATGATTTCAAAACTGACAGAAGTATATAAAGGCATTATATATATATATATATATATATATATATATATATATATATATATATATATATATATATATATATATATATATAATTAAATTAACTTTGTGAGAACCCCACATTGATATAATCACTCATCAGGAGGTGTAACATCATATGAATACAATCATCCATTACAAACGTGTAGCTATATAAATAGTTTAAAGATAATTGATTTGGTGGAGATATTTTTATACCGTATTTGAAAGCAGACATTACTGCTTAAGGACTAAATACGCTGATCGTATTTAAGTGTAAAATCAGTGTTTTCATTTTAGTTGTTTGTGTTTTAAAACAGAAGCTCCTGCTGTCTGGACTTTAATTATCCATACCTCAGAGGTTTACTTTGCATATTTAAACAGTAGGATAAATTTTCACTGTTCAAGATAAGCTGGACAAGGATGACCTCTCGTCAAGCCAGCGAGTAAGCTTTCTAAATGTACAAAATATACAAGAGTTTTCAGATTAATTTGTATTGTTCATATTTGTGATCGAAATAAAGATCACTGATTGGTGGACTGGTATTTGTGAATCACTCATGACGCGGCGGCTTTTTCATGGGTGGTCTTCATTGATTGGCAATTCAAATGTCAATCAATAATGTCGATCAGCCGTTGCACAGTGGATATGCCATTGGCGCACCAACCAAGGCGTGGTGGTGATTTGTTAGCATTGCTCCGTAGAGGAGGAAAAGTGGAGGGATGAAGTCCCCCACCGAGATGCGTGGGGTTCCGATAATACAAGTGAGTTGTACTGCAACCGCCAATGCAACAGGCCTGAAACAAAATCATGTTGCTACTCCTCTGTAATGGATAGTCATATCAATATGCGGTTTTCAAAGAAATACTTTTTGGGCATGGTATAACTACTGTTGTACCGAGGTTCAGTTACATGCTACTACATACACCCATGGACCAGCATTACATTCAATGTGGCCACCATGGTGGATTTGTTGAAAGTCTTTTTATTAGTCCTTATATGAATGGTCAGTATTGATATTTAGTTGATCCTAAATAAAAATGATATTGATCTAATATCAGATATTGTTGTCATGGCAACTAAATAAAATCTTATTATTGCTATTACTCCTAAATAGAAAGTCACATGGAGTTTCACCAGAAGATTTTTTATGTGATGACCATACGGTCCTAAATGATAATTGTGCCTATCTAACATCCAATATGGCCACCGTGATGGCCATATTTAAATATTTTTACAACTATTGTTATAGTTGTCATAAATAAAAAATATAATTTGAAAATATTGCCTAAAATTATTCTGAGAGACAAGATATTTATTGATAATACTATTTGTTTAACAAAATATTGTATGTAATTTTTTTCTTTAAAGTCTGTCCAACTCATATTTTAAAACCTCAAAGTACTTGAATTATGCACTTCTTAAAACAAGAGGACTTACGGTATTGCGAACTAAATACCAAAATAATCTAGAATTATAGACACAACTCCTAATAATAAAAGTTCTGATTAAACTTTAGTCAAAATCCAAATCAAGTCCAACGCTGAAAGTGTTGATGTGCCTGTGATGGCTCGTAAAGTGTTGATGTGCCTGTGATGGCTCGTAAAGTATTGATGTGCTACCAGCCTTTTGCTGGATCACAATCCAAGAAGAAATCCATTTTTGAATTTTCAGTATAAATTCAAGTCTCTCAGAGCATTTTCTTGTATTATCATAAAAGAAATAATTTGAATAACTCCAAATCAAATACTGTACACAATACTAATTTTGTACATACATGTACATAGAAATACAAATATATATATATATATATATATATATATATATATATATATATATATATATATATATATATATATATATATATATATATATATATATATTTATATAGAGCAGCAGATGGGGCGAACAGACCACTTGTCTGAAACATCATTTGCTTAAAATATAAGCTTCTTCCGAAATAAAAAAATAAGGTCACTGAACCAAAGGGTCTAACCTGACCGAGAGTTTTTATCGAAATTTGTGTTTACATACCGGTGGTCCCGCCCCCTCTGCTGCTATCAATTAAAAATTATCGTATTAATAATGCCACCAGCTAAGGAATCTCACACTGCTAGATTAGCTCGAGAGAGACTAAAAGTAATCAAAACATTTCTTCCTGTTCGTGATTCCGTTAGACAAAAATTGCAAGAACGTCAAGAAGCCCAAGCTGAATTTACAGAAGGCACAGAACAGTTATTTAAACCCATTGCAACAATTACTAAAAATGCTTTATGGGGAGATTTTAAGGATGATGAGGATTACGAGGATGACGAGGATGAGGAGAAGAAAAAGAAGAAGAAGGGTATTCTTCAAGTATTAAAACAAACCGCTGCGCAGACTAAGAAAATAGCAGAAAGAACCAAGAAAACAAAAAAGATTTTACGAGATCTTCCAACTGAAATAGCTGCAGCTCATCCTCTACCTGATGAAGAAATACTTGAAGGTATTGGTAAAGTTCGTACTGAAATCGCCGACGTGAAAAAAGAACTTGCGTCTAAACCAATAACAGAAAACATTAAAATAATCAAAAAATTTAATGAAAAATTTATCAGAGAAATTAGAAATACTGAAGAACATGATTTACCTGAAAAAATATAAATTGGCCTATTTAATAAACATGGACATGAAAGTGTAGGTGATGATAATCTTATTAAGTGGATATACCGCGTATATAAAAACAAAAAACAAGAAAGAGATAATGATTTGGAATACATAAATTTCTTGAAGAAGTACGAAGACTTTATAGAGAGAGACTGAAACAAGCAGAACAACAACAATCTTCTCCACCGCAATTCCCCCAGCATGAGCCTTCCTATCAGTTTTCTCCACCTCTGCAACAGATAGAACAACAACAATCTTCTTCAATGCAGCAAAGGTTGATGTCGGAATTTAAAAAGGCTGATGAGCTACTTAAAAAATCAAAAGGGAAAGAAGAAAGATCACCCTTAAGACTATTTAAGGAAAGCACGGAAACAACAGAAGAAGGAGCAACCGGAAGTGGTTTGGGAAGTGGTCTTATTTCCTGTCCTAAAAGTGTTCTTTCTGAAGTAGAACGACTAGAAATACTGATTGGAGGAAAACGAGCTGGAAATAATTCTACAGAAATTGTTAACGAAATAGCTGATATTTGTCGAAGATTATTTCAAGGCGGTATTATGGATCGCAGCATTTATCGTTCCCTTATTGATGAAATTTCTGATGATTATCACAGCGACTAAACAATTAATTAATCAGTATATAAAAATGATTGTACACATTGTTCAACGCGGACCGATCATGGTCAGGGTAGTAAACTCATGACTGCCAAATTACAAAATAATTTACGGAGATGGACTTGGTGATGTTGTTCAGGGTCTATTTAGAAGGATGGCTCCAAAAGCATTACCGATTGCAAAACAATTAGGGATGAAGGCTATTGAGGCTGTTCGTGATAAAATTCCTGGCGCTATTGGTAATCTTGCCAGTAAAGCGTTCTCGACAGTCAAGGACAGACTATCTCGATTAGTACAAAGAAAACAGCAGCAACCAATGAAACTGGCCAGCACTGAAGTTATGCCCGCAAATGTCAGTAAAATAATAAATCTAGCCGCAAATCAAAAACTAGCGGAATTATCTGAAGAAGCAGAAAGAAATATAACTGCAAATTTAATGGCGGGAAGTGGTCTTCATGTGAGACAACGATTATTTAGATCACCATTTGGAAAATTGGTAATTATAATAAAATGTTCAAGCGTATATCCGACCCAGCATTTGACATGGATGCACCATTCCTCAAAGATGAATCAGTACGTGATTGTCAATTTTATTCGTATGACGCAAGACAACCAAATCAGCTGGTTACAGGTTCAGGATAGAAGTAGATATTTCTTGCCCGCTGAGGCGTTTATTGAAGTAGAAGGTGAACTTGTAACAAATGTTGCGGCTAATACACCATATGATGCCAATTTGCGAGTTGGTTTTGTCAACAACAGGATTATGGCACTGTTTGATAGCGCCACATACATGATTGATGCAAAAAAATTGAATCAGTTCAGAAGGATGTTGATGTTGCTACAACAATAATTGGTCTAGCGAGATATTCTGATGATTACACAAGATCAGCTGGTCCAACAATGATGTTTGCTAAGGATATTACCAATTAGGCTGATCATGTTCAGTATATTAAGGTACAAACACCACGAGGTACTGCAGCTGATCCACAACCAGTTGATTTTGAACATGAAGATAGACCAGCAGGTGTTTTTGATATTATGGGAAAAGTTAATGCGACTTACAACTTAGGGTTTGCAACACGCCGAGCAATGTTGTCAGGTGATAATAGAAGTTTTTCATGTGCGATTCCACTTTCTCACATCTTTGGATTTTGCAGAAATGTTAGAAAGGTCATCTTTGGAGCTAAACACACAGTTGTGCTCGTAAGAAAAGGTGATGATAATGATGCAATCTGGCGAGGTGCTGGTGTTGCTGCTGGTAAAGTAAATATAACAAAACTTTCATTGTGGATGCCAGTAATGATTCCATCTATTGCTGAAGAACAAAACTTACTCTCTTTTGCGGATCAAGGCGGTAAATCATTGCTATCATGGTTAACAGTAACCACAGATGCTGTTCAAAGTAATGTTAATGGTTTATTCACATGGAATATAGCATCACAACAGGGTGTTTCTGCGCCACGACATATTTTTATTGCGCTGCAAAATAATGATCGTACGAATAGTCAAGAACGTTCACATATGATATTTGACAAACTTGGAATTGATGAAGTTTCCTTGCGGATAAATGGACATCAAGAATCAGCTGAAGATATATTGTTAAATTTGAATCAAAATCACGTAGCGCGTGCATATCATCGTTTGATGTTATTTATGGGACGTGATCAAAACTTGGATACTAGGCTGCAAATATCACAGTTAGATTTTATAAATCTGTATCCGATTTATTACTTTTTGCTGGAGCATCTTGATTTATCCAAGCAATCTGTTGTTGATATACACTTTCGAGCTCGTGTTGATGACCCGCCAAGGGGTGGTGCCGCCTACAGAGCAATCGCGGTCATACTTAGTGACAAAGCGATGTTACTTGAAGGTGGTAGTGGACGAATGAGGGTTATTGATGCACCAGTGGAAAATCTATAATCATTATTTGGAGCGTGGCAAGTATTTATCATAGAATGCCATATCATTACGTTAGTGTCAATCTGACACCTGGTCAGATTAAAAACCTTCAATCAAATTCGGCAAAAAACTGCGGAATGAAAATATCATTAAAGCGAGATCAGATCACGGGTGGTCAAAATAAATTATCATTATTAGAACGTCAACTTAAACATTTCAACAGTGCTAAACAATCAAAGACAGGCGTCAAACTTAATCTCTCTGCGGGTGTGGTTAAAGACTCAATTAAAACAGGCGGTATTTTTCCACTTCTCGCGGCTATTCCAGCATTAATTGCCGCAGCGGCACCTGCCGTAGCAAAAGCAGTCGCATTAGGTGCTGTTGGAACAGCTGCTGGAATGGCATTAAAGAAAGCACCAGGGCGAGGATTAAAAAAAGAGGGACCGGATTAAGATTACCGGGATCTCGTTGGGGAAGAGGTCTGAGGTTTCCAGGAACACTTCGTTAATTATTCCAGCATCAAATTTTGATTTACTTGATGCTATTAAACAACTAAAAATAAAAAACTTCATAGGTGTTTTTATGCGAGATCAATTGCCGGACCGACCAAACAGCGCTGAAACAGGTATTATTAATCTCGATGATAATTCAGGACCTGGTACTCATTGGACCGCATACGCAATTGATCCACGTGGAATCGTTTATTTCGATTCGTACGGATTAACTCCACCTCGTGAGTTTATCAAGTATGTCGCACCACTTTACGCAGCGGTTTGGTATTCAACGCTACCAACACAAACAATGACGGATCCGCCAATATGCGGCAGTGAAGCAATTAATGTACTCGACGCTATATCAAAGTCCTCCGCGACACCTTATAAAGTCGTGCATGATTATACAAGTAATCGCTTCGTTTTGAACGGCTCTTAAATTATAATGGTTGATATATATGGAAGATCTTCTACCAGTAAAAAAAAAAATCCGACATTGAGTTGTCGAAGTACGCGACTAAAGATGAACTCGCTGATATTATGAACCTGGCTGGAGTTGACCGAGATGAAGTTGTTGTTTTTCAGGACCGATACGGAAAACTAAAAACTAGCAATATCAAATGGAATGATATAGTTCGACGAGTACTCGGTGCGGTCACGGATAATATTCCTGTGTTTACTGACGGCGCTAGAATCAGGGATTCAAGTATATCGTTTATAACCATCAGAGATGAAATTGCAAAAAGTGTTGCTAATTGTGTAAGAAACACCGGTGACATAATGACAGGTGAACTCAGCATGAACGGATTAAAGATAACAGTGTTAAGAGATCCAACATCCGACGAAGATGCCGCGACGAAAAAATATGTGGACGTTAACTACAATACCGTTGACGTTAAATTATCCACGTTGCGGGCTGAGTATGACGTCGTCTACAGCACCGTAGATGATAAATTGTCCCCGTTGCGGGCCGAGTATGATGTGCACGTAGGCACTTTTGGAAGATTTCGAAGAAATTTTCAAAAAACCGATGAAGCCATCGATAAATTCTTCGGCACTCCGCACGCCGTTGACATAAAACTTTCTGATATCAAAACTAACCTAGACACAACTAAAAAAACACTAGAAGATGCCGTAAGTGGAATTCCTGAAATCGTTAACAAAATTAGTCTGATTAAAATTTCAGCCGGAATAACTCCCGGGTATATTACCAATATCGTATGCACAGTATCATCTGGATTCGCAACAAGGTCACAGCAAAATAAAACTTAAATATAAATATACCGCAACAGTCACTGGCGTGTACAGGCTGTCTGTGTTCAGTGCTGCAAAATTCGAGATATTTACAAGGTACGAATGGCGTCATTCCACCGACAAGTTTTATGGAGTTGTGTCTGTCATATTAAATAGCGGAAACGAAGAAATATTTATTCTGGAAGCAGCTGATAAGAAATCAACCGCAACATCTTACTGGTGGTGTCTAGAATTTGTAGCTGAAACACCTCAGTTGGTTACTTATAAAATATAATGAGTACATCAGCATCGCAACATTACAGGTACAATCAAGCACGTGAATGGCAAACGAACTTAAAAAATCGAGTCGAACAATACACGGTAAAAATAAAGAAATATCGACGACGACTAGTTATCGTTGGCGTAATCGTTTATTCAGTATCCGCTGTTGTTGTGTCAACCGGCGTATTATTATCAACGATAACAATGATGGTGCCAGTAGCCGTAACAATCTGTATTTCAGCTACAACATCAATTGCAAGTGTGCTCAATATCATTGCAAAAAAGATAAGTACTTGCACAATTAAAAAATTATCCGATTACATGATAAAGTTGTACAAGGCGACGGTAGCATACTCGAAGTTATCTTCGTTGTTATCAACAGGTCTTAATGATGGAATTATGTACTAGCACAATTACGAGTATATTACAGTTGGCCAAATGTCAGATCGAAAACATTTAATGGTACACCAGTAAATAATTCGCTTGTATTTGCTAATAAAAATAAAGATGATGGAACACCTGACTGGAACGTTATTGGGATACCCACTGGCAGTTATGAGATTGAAGAGATCAATGAAGAATTTGCGCGTAGAATAAAATCAATAACGGGTAAAGAAGCAAAAATATCAATTAGCGTTCATGAGCCAACGTTATCTTCTGCGGTTGAGATACATTCTCCTGATTATGCCGTTGATATTTATCAATCATCGTTAAGATCCGTACTAGGTTGGCCTGAAATCCCACCAGAATATCATGGACCACCAGAACCACGTCGGGATGATTTTATCACAGATGAAAAGAAATTTATAACAATTCCAAAATATCGAGACAAATACCTGTGGAGACAGGTTGGATTTATCATAATTACTGTTGCTCCTGATGGTGAACAGCTTCCTGAAATAATAGAACATTTGTATACCCATGATGATAAAATGAATCCAATCATCAATGAAGGATTTATTCAGTCATATTTCGATCCTGTTAATTCTGAATTTAGACAATCAATCAACAAACTATGAAATTTCTTTTCTGACATCACAAAATGCTACAGTGATGATGTGAAACAACAAATCGTTGAGATGATAAAACATCTAAATCAGGTTATATCAGATCTTAGATACATCAATAAAACTATCATTTGGAATATGATTCGCTACGGTGATGATTTCTTTGATCGTTATACAAAACTACGTACAACAATGACCCTTAAACAGTTGTTTCTCAATCATTACAAAATAACTGAACAACAATTACCAACATTTGTAATACCAGAATTTAATGCCGACGAACTAGTAAAATCACTCAACGATATTATCAACGAGAACTTTCCTAAAATCATCGAATCATGGAGAAAAATAGACCCACCTCCGCTTGTTCTCAAACATGATAACGATCCATACGGCGGCGGCAGACATATTTCACCAGGAATCGTTAATATATCATCAACAATCGCGGTTAATCTCGTTTGTGATGTGATCGATGGCAGCTATCAAATAGATCTTGGAAAGTCGAATCAGGCTCAACAAGATTACATTTTATGCACGTTCACACCACAAGTTTCCCCTGGGTATTTGATCGTGCAAGTACCAACCAATCCTGTATATCTGCGGTGTCATAATAATATATTAACACGAATACATTTTAAGTTCACAGACCACCTCGGACGCTTAATTGACCTGCGGGGAGAGGAATTGATTGTGAATCTGTATGTGAAATCTTAATGATTTCTCTCTTAAGACTTTTATCAGAAATATCTTATTCTGAAATTCTTTTATTCAGAAATATTTTATTCTGAAATATTTTATTTATTCAGAAATATTATATTATTATTGGGGTACATGGTACTCAAAATCATGCAAATCGATCAGTTTGTTAATTCTGATGGGGTGGTTGGTACTCAAAATTACACAAATCGATCAGTTTGTTAATTCTGATGGGGTAAATAATACTCAAAATCATGTAAATCAATCAGATTGTTGATTTTGATGGGGTAAATGATACTCAAATCAATCAGCGCCGTAAAATAATCTGAAATAGCTATTATAATATGAAATATTTTATTCTGAAATAATTATTTTAATCTGAAATATTTTAGTCTGAAATATTTTATTTATTCAGAAATTGACGGGGTAAATGGTACTCAAAATCGTGTAAATCAATCAGATTGTTGATTTTGATGGGGTAAATGGTACTCACGATTGTGTAAATCAATCAGTTTGTTAATTTTGACGGGGTAAATGGTACTCAAAATCTTGTAAATCAATCAGTTTTGCAAATAATCTGAAATAATTATTATAGTCTGAAATATTCTGAAATATTTTATTTATTCAGAAATTGACGGGTTAAATTCGCCAACATTTTTATCATCGATGATAAAAATTATCGATGGCGAAAGTGACATATATAATATTAATAATAAAGTCGTGACTTTCGCCACATTTTTATCATTGATTATAAAAATTATCAATGGCGAAAAATGCAAATCGATCGTTATTCAGAAATATTTATTTTATTATATTCTGAAATATTTTTTTATTTTGATATGTAGTTTTCATTGGATATATTATTCTATTTTTTAATATCATTGATATTAACAAAACAAAATAAACCCCATATAAACTTCTAGTTTGCCATCGCATTCTTGCAAGTTTAGAGGATACATATAAGGACAATACAACCCAGAACTCGTAGCTTGCCACCGCATTCTACCAAGTTCAAGGGCACACAAACTTAATTAAGGACAATACAACCCAGAACTCGTAGCTTGCCACCGCATTCTACCAAGTTCAAGGGCATAATCCCCATTCTAGCAAGTTTAGAGGCAGAACACAACATTAAACCCCATAACTTCTAGTCTGCCACCGCAGCCTAGCAAGTTTAGAGGCGGCCCCATAACTCCTAGTCTGCCACCGCAGCCTAGCAAGTTTAGAGGCAAAACACAACATATAAGGCCAGTATATATAGTGGAGGAACCTGGGAAAACCCATAAATATATATAGTAATTGGGGAGTTTTCTGGGGTTTTTCCGCATCAACGATAGAAGTATCAAAATGATAAAATACATTGTATATATCTCTGCAACGGATCTCAAAATAGTTTTACTATATTGTATTGTATTATATATAATGTAACTGCAAGTTACATTATATATAATACAATACAATATAGTAAAACTATTTGTAAGTTTGTAAGTTTGTAAGTTAGAAACCATAAATATCTTTCTACGTTACATTATTGATATTAATTACGACGGAGATAGCTAATTAATTAATTATAACTATGAAAATCACGATCTACGGAGAATTATCTCCCTTTCTCTCAAGTCGAAAAATAAGTAGTATACGAGTGGGAATTTCTGACCAAAAAAGTAAATAATTAAAAAATAGTTAATAAATATAATTTGAGGAAATTCCTTGCTAGTGATGATATCTCCATCATTGATATTGGAAGATGATTCTTTGTTCATATTTTTTAGAGAAGGCGGATTTGGTTATATTTTTTGCGACAGAATGTATTGAAAACCTTTCAATATCAAAATATTTGCCAGCTGCATACATCGATTGAAATATTCTCTCTTCACCCGTCTCTAAATTTATAGATAAAACTGCTTTGGCACTCTTATTATTACAACTGGTGTTTCCAAGTCTACAAATCTGACTTTGCGTGACAATTCTCAGATTGGATAAATTATTATTAAGTTTTTTTTATATCAATATGATCAATCACAAAACCATCTTTGATCAACCCCTTGTGACACTCGTATATGAATCGACAGAAATAAGTTTTCTTCCCATCAACAGTAAATTGGAGATAACCATAATTATTAACAGTACCAACTGGTCTGTTCAACCTTCAATTTCTAATCATACCATTACGATTTGATTCGTAGTTTGTTATTGTAGGATGCTTTATAAACTCGTTGTTTATATTTTGCTCCATTTATATAATAATAGTATTTGTTTAAATCATAATTTGCCTAAAAACTTATTTAGATAGTCATCTACGGATTTTATAGATCTGTCACTGTCATTATTTTTTATCAAAGTATCTTTTAAGCTCGAGATAGTTTTTCCACCACAATTTGCGTATAATTGTGTTTTTCTCCGTACTCCAACACCACATGGCAGGCACGGTATTGGTCCCAAGCTTCCACGATGGACGCACTGCAGGTGTTGTCCGCAGAATTCGTTTTTACAGGATTTATTACAAGGAGTTAATGAACCGATCATCAACCATTTGCATCGAGACATTATATATAATATTTTGATTTAAATACTTGTTTGAAATATAATATGAGCGAGTTCGATAGATTGTCCAAAATCAAGCCCTGAAGCGCAGATAAATTTAATCTCGACAGAATATCTCCCGACCTACCGATGCGAGATCTGGTTGATCCGAAAAATAAAAGTTTGATTAATAAAATTCACGGCGCCAAGAAAGAATTTCACACGGGTGGTGCGTCTCATGTATGGTCAACGTTCACGATTATACGCAACGGTGTCATCGACGCTACGATGAATGACGAACGAGCAGCAACTATCATTAACTACATTGATAATCGCAAATATCTTTTCAGAATAAAATTTGTCGTGCTAACAGAAACAGGTAATTGGATTATCCGTGACAAATATGATCCTGTACACAAGGGTGAAAAAACCGTCGTACTAAGTAAAGATTCCAAACCAGGTCTATTGACTGGCATTGACAAACCGTATTATGAGCGAGCGTATTCTGTGAGCGCGGTTATTTATGGAATCTATGTGATAAATGAAAAACCCAACGTTGATAAACTGGCGCGGATGAAATTTTCAAAAATAAACTGTGTGGCTGAACGAGTAACAGAACATTTTACCGTTTCGACTCGTGGAAACGGTCTAACGGATAAAAGACGTAAAATAATAAACACGTGGGGAGAAATGGTTAAAGATACCGGGGCGTCAATCAAAGATGTGTCTGAGTTAGGAAAAAAACTAAAGTTCCCAATAATCGTAGCGACGATAACAGAATTAATATTGTTTGAAGCAAAATATAAATCAAAAGGAGCTTCCATGGAAATTATTGATCATAACGCACACGCGTGGACTAGCGCAGTAGCAGTGTTTCCACGAAATCGAACTGTTAAATACTATCGCGGAGATATGTTTGATTTTATTAACGAAATAAATAAAAACGATCCTGTGGCAGTATGGTTATTTCAGAGTTCTAACGACGAATCAGATGAAAGTATTTGTACCGAAGAAAAAATCAAGTTCTATCAGTTTGTACGACCTAATGGCGTTATTTATCGAAAAGATCTTCTCCACGAGAAAATGAAAAATCTTGCACTGCAATATGCTGATGATACTGACGAACTATAGAGCAACTGTTTTACTGTTCCGTCAGTTGCGACTCATTTTGCTAGAAAGAAAAATTCGTGGAAACCAACTAGATTTGATTTTCTCAATGATATAATATCCAGTTGTGTCGAATACGGACACGGTGGATTGTGGAATACTGAATACGATCACAGAGATGTTATTTCGGTTGATATGGTCGCGTGTTATCCCGGATTGTTCTCGGGATGGGAGATTGTTCTGTATACTTTTAAAGATTCGGTCATCCGACGCACGAAATGACACGAGTATCGCTAAATGGACCATTACCGGATTTTGACCTGACTGGATTAGCTTGTGTCGAATCATTCGAGTTTGCTATGGATCTATTTTTCAGAAAAAATGTGGGTACCAATAGTACTGTTACGATATATGCTTGATTGTGCGATGTTAATATCATTGATTGTAAACGAAGCAATTATATCATATCGGAAACAAACCGAAGTTTGGTTACCACAACAAAAACTGTATTCTGATGATGAAAACCCGGATAAAACAGATTACGAGAATAAAATTACGAAAGATCTTGGCAGAAAAATAATTGGCAAATTCACTCAAGGAGGATCATCCGATCACAAACGACATTATACAAGGTTGATCATGGACGATGCTGAGTTAGATTTTATAATCGCTGATACAACGAAGAAAAACACTTTTATAAGTCGAGAAATAGCTTTCTTGTCAAATGGAACCAAACTAGGTACAATTGTGAGCTACATGGACGGTGAGTCACCTCAGTATACTTATTTAAGATCATCGATGTTCGCGTACGTTTCAATAAATCTATTATCGATGATAAATAAGGTTTCTAAGTTTGCTGTCAGAGTTGCCACGGACTCGTTTTATATCAATAAAAATATTCAGGATTGTTAGAAAAATTAAATATAGACACTTGTGCACCGTGGGGTTCGTGGAGAATAAATAAAGAAAACATACTCAATTATTCCGAATCCGCTGCTGTTACGATTAAAGATATTTATTGTAAAAAATATCAAACATTAAAGCTATCTTCTGCACCATCGGTGTACGATCCAATAACCAGACACAAGACCGTTTATCTAAACGGACCTGGAGTTCTGGTAAGACGACTCGAGCAATCGAATTATTTCAGAATTCAGATATGATCGTTTGAACTCCTACACATAGACTCACTCGAGAGATGAAACAACGAGGAGTACAATCGTGTACTTATCACAGCTTCTTCCGATGGAAGGGTGATGCATGGACTTCTTTAAGGATGGGTGAAAAATATAATCCGAGGATTATCGTTTGGGATGAAATATATACAGTATCATTAGAAACATTAGAAACATTTCTTGATTGGTTATTAACAAGAAATACTGCTGTGATAATGTGTGGCGATCACGGTCAACCACTACCTTTTGTTGGACCATCTCCACATGATTGGCTGACAGATCTTGTTGATCACTTCGAAGAAGCGACTAATGATCATAGAGCACTTGATCCAGAATTAAGGGAGTTTAAAAAATTAATCAGACTACAGCCGAATAAAATTCAATGTGAAGTAATGCGTGGGATAATTTCAGAAACACCCATGAAAGACTTTTGCAAACGTGGAGACCAAACGATATGATAGTTGCAAGTAGAAAGATGGTCAGAGGCACACTTCAGCAGCGGTTGTTTCAGTTACAACGAGAGAAGTTTCCAACGTTGCCAATGCCGTTGTGTTATGGACCAGCTGATACACGGCGGAAAAATATTGATGTTGATATACCAGGACAGATCGAGAAACAGAATTTAGTATTAAATGATATTGTCACAGTTGATGTCAATGTTGTTGAGGATGCGCTAAAAACAAATAAATCCCCGTGGACGCTAGGATACGCGATGACGATTCATTCATCTCAAGGATTAACTATTACTGACACAGTTTTTGGATCGTCGATGATTGTATCGAGTGGTCAAATTTGGTTTATCGCGCAGTGTATCGAGTCAGAAGAATATCTCAACTACGATCGATTATCATGAACGAGTCAGTGATCAATGATGATGATATTGACAGCGATGTAATAAGAAAAAAATTGGCTGGTTATAAACAGTGTGATAAAAAATAAACGTGATTTTGATCTTGACACTGATTTCATCAGCGCGCTAAAACAACAGCAGAATAATCATTGTACAAGTTGTAATTGTATAATGTTATGGCGGTATCTGAAAAATGATCCAAGACAATTTACCGTAGATAGGAAAGATAACCATCTTGGCCATACACGAGAAAACACGATGTTGACCTGTCTTGAATGTAATCGACGTAGGGGTGCTAGTTAAATGATTGCGGTGGTAATTGAGTGTCATCGGGAATTATTTGTAGTTGTTCACGTACAAATCCACGTTGAGGAGCAGTTGAATCTAGTCTGTAGATTGCGGGTCTACCAGTAGACCTTGTTACGCTAGATATCTTGTGTGTCGTAATACTCCAAATAGGATCAGTCGCTCTTTTTTACCATCTTCAAGTTCACCTCGTTCATATAAATATCTTACGGTCAGATTACCTAATACTGGCTGTGTTGAAAATCACGTCGTTGTACGGGTATATGTTTTTTGTGACTGCGCTAATAGGTTTCATGTTGGTCTTTCGAGTAATCTCATTATTTAGCGCGGCTATCACACTTGGTAATCTTGCAGCCCATTCACGAGATCTCGTATCCTGAATAAATTCCTTCGCGTATTGATATCCAAATAACCGCTTAGCAAGTGTTCGATTAAATCGCTCAACAATTGCCTGATTACGATGAATTGCAGTGTGTCCTCGTCTGATTTTGACATTATGTTGCTTCATCAACGATGATACTGGACCAAGAAATTCTTTGCCAGGATCAACCTGTAATAGTTGTGGCCATCGTAATGGTCCTCATTGATAAATTCGTTCAAACGCATCGGCTACTTCAGATGATGTTTTTGTTGATAATGGTTCTCCCTCTTTATATCTACTTGCAACGTCAATGACAGTTAACGCGTATTTGTATGTTATTTGACGTCTACGTACTTTAATCGTATCATAAGGTAAAAACAGAATATCTGCTTGATGAACTTCATTAGGAACACTAACATCGAAATATGCGTACTGAATTCGTCTCGGTGATGGTAGGTAAATTTGCCATATTGCTTGTTTGGATAACCACGCTTTAGCAGTAGACTGTTTGACTTTTGCTACATCAGCGAGTTTACTAATTGCTGCTTTACCCCTCCAATATCCCCTTGTACTTTAATAAATTGATTCCATTTATAATTAATTACCAGTCTCTAATACGGGTTTACCTTTCATCGCAGATTTTACTAACCAATTAGCTAATGATTCTCTGATATTTTTATTTTTTATGGAATCTAGCAAATGAATCAACTTCACATCTGCAATATGCCTATGTTGCAGATCTTTATTTTTATAAGCCACATCATGAACGTGGCATGCTTTATCAATATCATTTATGGGATACTCATCGGGTTTTGGTTGATCCAGATTGTCAAGCCTGATATCAAGTCGAGTACCAGGACCACAATAATTATATCTTGGTAGATGTTTTTCTCCAGGGTATTTAGCCCATGGGGTTCCTGGGAAATTTGACATTACTTTAGTAATATCAACACCATCTTTTTTGGGTAAAAAAGAAAACTTTTTTTCTGTTACATACTGCACACCTTCCACCATATGCTATTCTCGCATTTTTTGTTGTAACCGTAGATACATCATTAATGGGAGTTTTAACTCTACAACGTAAACAATATAGATTCATATTATTTATATATGGATATAATTGAATTCACAGCGACACGAGAACAAGAGCCAGTTAAACACCATCCTGCGTTGCCAAATTTGATCAGAATGATAATAATAGGTCCATCTGGATCGGGTAAGACGCAATTATTACTTAATCTGATAATGAGATGGCTAAAATGGGATAAGTTATATTTGGTAGCACCATCAGTTGATGACCAGCGATGCTATGATGTACTTTAAGATTTTAATGAAAACGCAGGATCACTGGACGAAGATAACAATTTTATAGAGTTCATAACCAATATTGATGAAGCGCCGAGCGTTGATGTTTTAGATCGATTTATTAATAATTTAGTTGTATACAATGATGTGATGCTGCACAAACAATCAAATCCTGCCAGAATGTTTTCACGTGGCAGACATAAAAACTCTGATGTGATTTATGTTACTCAGCGATACACACAAATACCAAAGGTGATCAGAGATAACTGTAATATTTTAGTAATGTTTAATGGAGTCGATACGCACACGTTGCGAAATATTCATCAAAGTTGGTGTAGCGGTGACATGGATATAATTAAATTCAGAAATTTCTTTTCACAAGCACAATAATCCCAGTACGAGTTTATAACAATAAATTTACATGATCCTAGAACAAGATATCGTATTGGACTTGATAAAAGTTTTGGATAAATTGATAGCAGCAGAGGGGGCGGGACCTCCGGTAAACACAAATTTCGATAAAAACTCTCGGTCAGGTTAGACGCTTTGGTTCAGTGACCTTATTTTTTTATTTCGGAAGAAGCTTATATTTTAAGCAAATGATGTTTCAGACAAGTGGTCTGTTCGCCCCCTCTGCTGCTTATATATATATATATATATATATATATATATATATATATATATATATATATATATATATATATATATATATATATATATATATATATCAGTGATTCTCAAACTGTGTGCCGCGAGAAATTTGCAGGTGTGCCGTGGGAGATTTGAAAAATATTTAAAATTGCTAGGGTTTTGATACGTTGTACATATCGAAAAATTTGATTGCAATCAGTTCAAAAGCAAAGTAATTCTGCCATTTGTTTCTTCGTGGTTTTGTGAGTTTTGATTTTCAGTACTGACTGAAATCAAGTCGAAAAAAGAGAGTGAGACTTCTTAAAATCGACGATGAAATGCGCGCTTTTTTGTTGACTTTGGAGCCTCGATTCAATCTGATATGCTCTCGAAAGCAGGCACATCCTTCACATTAAATTTAAAATTAAATATATATGTAAAAATAAATAAGTTCTTCACCACAAAATTTGTTACATCTTTTCAGGTGTGCCGTGAAATTTGTAGAACTTTTTGGTGCGCCGCAAGACAAAAAAGTTTGAGAAACACTGATATATATATATATATATATATATATATATATATATATATATATATATATATATATATATATATATATATATAGATACATACATACATACATATGACGTCGCTAAGAAGAATGTCACAGATATAGTCCATGCAGCGAAATCAGCCCACTACACTACTAAGATCATGCACAGTTCCAGCTGCAAAGAGCTGCTCGAGATTACAAACAAGCTAATGTCAAGGAACAAATCAACACCACTTCCAACTACCTTCTCTCCAGTCGACCTTCCGGACATGTTTGGAAATTTCTTCCGTGACAAAGTGCAGACCATTAGAGATAAGCTTAACACAACAATTTCAGTTGACTCGTTGTCACCATACAGTTGGGATACAGAATTTGAGCGGCAACCATTAGCAGCATTTGAACCTGCCTCTATGGATTTCGTACGCACAATCGTGATGAAGAGTGCACCAAAGTCATGTGAATTTGATTCAATTCCAACAGAACTGCTGCTTGAGTGCTTAGATCCAGTATTGCCTTCACTAACTGATGTTATTAATACCTCTCTCTCATCGGGGGAATTCCCATCATTTTTCAAAACTGAAATTGTAAAGCCTCTGCTGAAGAAACCAACACTAGACCATAACGATTTAAAGAACTAACGCGCAGTTTCTAATCTCCCATTCATATAAAAAATCTTAGAAAAGGTTGTTCTATCCCAGCTTGTATCTCATCTAAATCCAAACAGTCTTTTTAGCACTGTACAATCTGCATACTGCCCTTACCACAGTATTGAAACTACTCTTCTAATAGTAGTTAATGACATTCTCTCTAAGTTGGATAGCGGAAAGATTACAGTTCTCACCCTCCTTGATTTGTCTGCAGCATTTGACACAATAGACCATGATATATTACTTCACCATCTCCAGCATGTATTTGGCATTCATGATACAGCCTTACTGTGGTTCAAGTCCTACTTGGTCAACAGGACACAATTTATATCTGCAAATGAAATACACTCCAGTCCAGTTGATCTATGTTGTGGTGTTCCACATGGGTCTGTTCTTGGACCTGTTCTCTTCATTATGTACACTCAGCCGCTCTCAAGTGTCATAAATCGTCATCCAGTGTCTCACCAATTGTACGCTGATGACACCCAAATATACAAAAATCTAGCCACCCAACTGAAGTTGATACTACCATCCAAGGTGTAGAGAGTTGCATTTCTGATGTGAAATCATGGATGACATGTAACAAGCTACAGATGAATGATGATAAAACTGAGGCCATTCTGATCACAACACAGACTTTTTCATTCACATCCTTTACCTCAAACTATAAATATCAGCAACATCAACATTAAATTCACACAATCAGTACGAAACCTAGGTGTTACTCTGGACAGTACTCTCACATTGCACCAACATGTCATGAACATATGCAAGGCTGCATATCTTGAGCTGAGAGACGCATCAGCTCAATTCGCAAATATCTTTCAGCCGATGCCACTAAAACACTTTTGTGTTCATTAGTACTTTCAAGAATGGACTATTGTAACTCAATTATGTCTGGTTCATCTCAATATCTACTCCAGAAACTTCAAAAAGTTAAAAACATAGCTGCTCGGATCATACTTAGAGTACCACGATCAGAGCACACCTCCCCGCTGCTCTGTACCCTACACTGGATATCCATTCGAACCAGAATCAAACACAAAATGTGTTCTCTGTGCTACGTTTCACTGTCGGACTCTAGTCCAACATACCTAATTGACCTCACCCGTGTGTACACACCAGCAAGATACGTACGCTCCTCTTCTGATAATTGTATACTCATTATTTCCACTATGAAAGCTAAATCATCTGGACAACATTCGTTTGCATACCAAGGCCCAGCAACGTGGAATGAATTGCCCACTGAACCCACACACAAAGACACAGTGATCATATTCAAGACGGCACTCAAAACTCACTTATTTCGACACCAAGAACAAACTGAAAGACCTAAC
>CM068833.1:14412672-14531160 GCA_028554795.2 Sinohyriopsis cumingii
TCTAAACATAATTCAAATGAATTTTCAACTTACACTGATGGGTGACTTACACGAGCTTACCACATATAAAATATCTCTATCTGCAGAAAAAAACTTGGGGTCGACCCTAAATGATTGCTTATAGCAAACTTTGGATCAATCATAAGAGGCTCGTAGTTTGCAAAGTTATAATAGATTCACAACAATTTCTTTCGGGAAAACTTGGGATTGATCACAAAAATTTGTACACTTACTATAACGGTATCTGCACTTTGTTGTTTATTACTAGAACCAGTACCAACACATGATTGCGAAGAGCCAACATTGTTATCAAACCCTCTAAAATTATTGTTAAATTGGACTAAATACGGAAGTTTTCTGGAACCAGTACCAACACATAAGTGCGAAGAGCCAACATTGTTATCAAACCCTCTAGAAATATTGTTAAATTAGACTAGCTTTCTGGAAGGTGACTGTTCAAAAGAATATTTGCATATTTTTTCTTCAGTTAAATAATTGTTGGTTAATTCTAACTTTTTTGTTCACCTTCTACGTAATATGGGAGACATCGAGTTATCTGTCTCTGTATGTTGGTATGTTTGTGCGATATATGACTGCCGGGTACATTCTTTGCTGAGCATAACTATAAGATCGTTCCTAATACATTTGAACCCAGTGCATACTAATTATACCAACAGTACAGCAGAAACTTTTGCAATTCTGATATCTTCAGGATCAAATAATTTTTGTGATTTATACATTTGTTTCATCCTCACATACACGATTGTATAATCTTCGTATAATGTGTAATTGTGCAAGAAAGGACAATATTGCTATACCCCTTCTCTAACTGCCTTCCTCTGCCTTTCATTATAAGTCAGTAGAGTGTTATTTCATCTTTCAGATATGTTGAGTGTTCGTATGCTCTCTGTAATAAAAGTAGTCAAATATTGTCTTTTCTTTTGCATGTATTTTCATTGATTCTGTCGGTCAATAAACCTTGTATTAACTGTAAAGTGACTATGTTGTTTTATATTTTTGTGATAGTGTTCACATTTCTAGTATCGTAAGTTCCTAAACCTCTTTTAACTAAATTAGCCTTCACCGTGCATGCAAATGGACTGTCACGATGTATAAAACTAATTTACATTGAGCCATTTGATCAAACAGTTTGATTTTGTAATGGTTTAGATGAAAATAATACACTGTATCCGAAGCAAACTAATGTTTATATGGATCCTAGAGGGGATACTGTAACATAAAATCATTATTACGAAATATCTTAACTTTCATTGCACGAAATATGATGTATCTATAAAATTAATATGGTCATGTTCGCTCGGCCCAAAGTCCGTAATATACTCTCCGGCGTCATTTTCTATAGTAGAAGTCTTTGTAACAATTTTCAATAATTGAACTATGTACAGTTTGGTGGTAACTGTATTCGTTTTCATCTTAGGACAAAATGTGTTGAATCTGATATCCATATTCCACGAAATACAGTTTTGATGTTTAGGTTATCACCTGCGTCGAATATGAGAGATGTCCGTCTGTCTGTTTGTCTGATTTCTGAATGCCAGTATTTAGTTTCCTTGTGGAACATGACAATAAAACTGTAACTGGAATATGTAGAAATCTTTTCGTTCGCATTAGACTAATAGTACAGCTGAAATATTTTGATGTTCGGTAATCTTGAGTTTCAATACTTTTTGTGATTGTTCAATTCAGATTCGTACTCCTTTCTCCACATCAACGTTTCCAGGGTAACAGACCTAACACGTACAATGTTATTATTTCAAGTAGTAATTTATGGAATGATTAGTCAATCAATACTTACAATGATTGTTTCCTTATACATATTGACACACGCGTACGATGTGTACTTCATGTGAACTTGTTCTATTTTTATCAACGATTACTGATAAGGTGGATCAACACACCAAGTCATTCATTCGCCGGTCGTGACTTTGTATAGATACTTATAGAGACAAATACAGTCTTTGCAGAAATGTTTTGCTTTATACATTGATCCTAATTTTAGTACGCTAAAAAATTGTATAATCTTCGCATAAGCTGTATAAACACTTATAGAGACAAATACAGTCTTTGTAGAAATGTTTATCTTAGTACATTGATCCTAATTTTAGTATTATTATTTTACATTGTAATTTGGTGTTATCATTGTATCAAATCAAAGCCGTATTTGATGCAACTTTTCACCAGCAACATACTACAACTACGTAATGCTATTTGTAAATATTTGAATAGTTTAAAGGTAGGAAGTCCGAAAGAGAAATACAGGAACGAATCTCGCCCAGAACTATTATTGTTTCATGTAGTGATTTATTGAATGATTGATGGCTCTATACTTTCGTTTAATTACTCCTCTTTTTACAGCTTCTTGAACAGATGTAGGATCTGTGCACTTCACTTGAACTTGCTCTATATTTACCAGCCGTTACGCATAAATGGGCTGAATGTTTACAAACATATAATGTAATGCCCCGGTCGTGACTGTTTATAGATTCTTTCAAAGACAACTACAGTCTTTGGAGAAATGTTTCTCTTTGTACATTGATCCTAATTTTAGTACAATAAAAGATTGTATAATCTTCGTATAATCTGTAATTGTACATGAAAAGACTATATTTATATGCACTCTCTCTAATTTTCTATGTCATATTATAAGTCTGAAAAGTTTGATTTCATCTTTGAGATAAATTGGGAATTCGTATGATGTGGGGAAGGGAAATAGGGAACTATTTATTTTATTTTCGATATAATTTAGGGATTCTATCGCTAAAGAAACTATGTGATAAATTTAAGGTAACTGTGCTATTTTATAATTTTTGATATGATGTATATACAAATGTTTACATGTCTTACAAAATAACACAAATTGATCCTAATATCCCATGATTAATATATCTAACGAGCCAACATTACACTGTTTCAAGTTCCTATACGAACATAAGATAGCGAATTCTACAATAAGATACCATATTGTTTAATAGTTTGGGCTGATATGGTTTTTAATGAGGTCTTTATATGGGCTTATGACATTTCTTTTTCACTGTAAATGTTCATGATATTATTCCTTTATTCGTCTAAGTTAAAGATATCATTTTTACATTTCGTATTCCATAGTTTCTTGGCAATATACAAATACACACATTATCAAGGTAACTCTACGTCTTTGGCTGTATCTCTTCAATTGTGAAACTGAATGTCAACGTTCTATAGTTGCTTTAATAAACATCCCTGATCTATCTATTCCAGTAATAAAATTATACGAAAGTGGTTGAGACATTATATTTGTTTGCACTTTAATCCAATACCAAACGAGATGTGATATATGATATTACTACGTGTTTGTATTTTTCGATAAAGATAGTCTACATTATGCATGCAGAGTTTAAGGATTTTCATTGCTCTTTTCGTAACTTGAATTGTTTGTCTTACTACGCTTTCGAATTTTGGTGTTGTGTAATCTTTAGTTTCACTACATTTTCTTTTTTTTATATTTTCTGATCCGCATTTCATTTATCACTACATGTGTTTTTTGTATTATTATTGCATGTAGTGATTTATTGAATGATTAATGGATCTATACTTTTGATTAATTGCTCCTCTTTTTACAGCTTCTGGACCACATGTAGGATATGTGTACTTCACGTGAACTTGCTCGATTTTTGCTAACATTTACACAGATTGCTCCTCTTTTTGCAGTTTCTGGAACAGATGTAGGATCTATGTACTTCACTTGAACTTGCTCTATATTTACCAGCTGTTACATATAAATGGACTGATTGTTTATAAACATATAATGTCATGCCCCGGTCGTGACTTTTTATAGATTCTTTCAAAGACAAATACAGTCTTGACAGAAATCTTTCTCTTTGTACATCGATCCTGCGTTTAGTAACATACACAATTTTATAATCTTATTGTCATGTCATCCGTGTATTTAATTTGTATGACTTATATGTCGGAGGGAGAGAGATTTCATGCTTGATATAATTTAAGTGTAAGATGCATATAAAATAAACTTTGTTACAGAATGACCCAAAATAATATCTAATATCTCTAGTTTCATAACTCTGATACGAACATTAACTGTTTTAAGACACTTTTCAAAAAGAAGAAAGTGTCTGTTCACCGTTGATTCCAATAGTCTCTCACACAATATACAGCCTCAAATCTACCCATTTGATTAAGCCATTTACCACACAATTGCTATTGATGTTTTTCATTCGTTATATTTAGTCGAAGTCTTTATTTTACATTGTGATTTGGTGTCCTTATTTTATCAAATCAAAGCCGTATGTGATACAACTTTGCAGCAGCAACGTACTACAACTACAGAATGTTGTTTGTAAATATTTTAATAGTTTATAGGTAGAAAGTATCAATGAGAAATACATGGATGAATCTTTATTGATACGGTCTTGACAACCGACTTGCTTTTTAACCAGCAAGGAAACACAAAGCTTAAATCAGAAAGAAAATGAAACCCACTCGTATGTGAAATATGCATGGTATGAAGAAAGTTAGAGGGGGAGTTTAACACGTTCTTTACTAGATATAGTTGCTTCTTGTACAATGGTACGTTAAACGAATATTTTACAAACCTGTTCAGTAGAAAAGCTGCCCCAATGTAGAAAGTGATCGGTGTTTGTTTATCAACATTCAGATTCTTTCTGGATAAAAGGGAGTAAATAACAAGATAAGTTCAAGTGAGGTACAATTATACTGCATGTATTGAATGACCTTGTACATCTATTATTTGATTTGGTTCAAGAGGATTAAGAACAAACGAAACATACGTCATCTCCCAGTGCCAAGGGATAGGTTGAAATGGAGATACAAAATAAAATAGGGTATGACCTGTGGCTAAAACAGAGTGTAAAGTTCGCGTAGCAGGTATAAAAGGCAGTAAACTGAATAAGCTTAAAATCAGTAACCTTGGCTTTGAACATAAGCAGGTTTCCATCGAACCAGGTAAGATATAATTTTATTATAAGTATCGTCTAAATTATGGAATTACATGACATTGAAAATTACAATAACGGAAACATTCAAAAGCAGATGTTTGTTCCAAATCTTGCACAGTTTCGGAAAGCATAGGATCCTTTCAGGACGATGTAAGATCCATAAACGTTCATGCCGTTTCAAATCTTCCCTGGCTGTTTAACGACTTCAGCAGTGTGTTGCTCTTGCTTGTCATCTGCTGTTATAAACAAATCATTGTTTTATATAATTTAAGATGTCGAAAATGAATTATTTTAAAGAAATATTAATTGGCAAGAAAGCTAGGGTGCCATTTACGTTGTATTTCATTATCTAACAGGAAGCATACGAAGTAAATAATTTGGTCCCAATGTTTGTATATGGCCAAGATAAAAAAGATATATGCAGGTATAAATACAGTTAATAGTATAATCAGGGGTTTAGTCTGTAGCCTTGCAAGTGAACATTCGCAGTTGCGTATGAAGGCAGAAAAGAAATGTTTGTTCGGTTATGTTTATGGAAGAGAACTCGCTAAACCTCAGTAGTTTATGGCAAGATAAGTTAAAGGCGTAACAAAAAAGATGCATACTAAAGCTTGCTCTATGTATGTGTTTAGAAAGTACACCAGGTTAAAAGAAACTGTCAAGATGATATGGTTTCAAAATAAATAATAGAACAGAGTGAGAAAAACAAGCTTGGTAGAATTCAACATATAATTTATTTCACTAGAGCACAAATGAACATGTAAAACGAACTTAAAGTACTCAAAACAAAATCCCAAATAATCCAGAATTTCTAACAAGTCATAATTAATAAAATTCGGAATAAATTTTAGTCATATTCCAAATAATTTTCCATGCTGTTTGTGTTGATGTGTCTGTAGTGTCCTACGGTCTCTGATGTACTAATGTACCAATGGCCTCACCTGTAAAGATTTGCCAACATTCTTTTATTAAATCACCGTAATATAATCCAAGGTTGCCTTGTTTGAATTCACTATTATGCTAATGTCTCTTTAAAAATTTTTTTAGGAGCACTTTGTTTTTCTAAAGAAGAATGAGCTGAATTAAACGATTTCACCCATCTCAAAATACCGAATACATAAATGATTCTGGCCCAAAATCTTAATCAAGACTTTTATTTAAAAAACCTAAGACACTAAAGATTAACATAGATGAGGGCCAAACGTTGATTGTTCTAGAAGAATGTAAGTTATAATTAGAAGGTCTGTTACAATAAAGCATGTGACAATCATCAGTACACCACATCTAGCTATGTGAAAACTAGCAATGTCTTTGATTCAGGCAAACATAATAATCCTAATATTTATCTTTCATTAAACCGCTTGGTTACAAAGCTTTCACTGATTTTAAACAAGGCCATCTACTAAATACAATCTTACGTAACCCATAATATGTAATTAATTAAGGCATCTATCGAACAATGCAAACCAAATATACATAGCAATATCATTTCGAAAATATATTTGAAAATATTAACTTATCAATAACAATTGTAATGATGGAAAAGTCCTCAAACACGTGTGTGTGTGTGTGTGTGAGTGTGTGTGTGTGTGTGTGTGTGTGTGCGCGCACGCGTGTATGCGTATACACGTTGTTCCCAATCTGCGCAACTTCGGAAATGACCAGTGCCTTTTCAGGCTACAAATTCGGCTACAAATTCAAGAAATTCAACAATTGTCGTTCTCTCTTTATGTATGAATCCTTGACGAATATTCGTGCTATATCATTCGATAACGTTCAGTACATTTCTTTAAATGTGTACCACTTTGTTGACATGCCATAATCAGAGATATTTGCTAGAAAGAGTTACACTAGGTTGGATATATGAATAATGAAAAGGATAATGTAAACGCTTAGTTTGTGTCATTAAAATATGTCCGTGTAATGGATTTAGGTTAGCGTTTTAGAAATAGTCTGTATAAGGCTCGTGGATGAACAAATGTTCTGGTATGATACTTTGTCTCGAGTTGGTTAAATTTATTTTGCAGAATATGGCTTCGTTTCTATTTGGATTACTTTGTCTGTGTATGCTGAGGTGAGTCATTCTTTCCGAGGATTTTTGTCCTCCTCCCCTCTTTCTGTCTCTCTCGCTCTAAAGGTATGTATGTTTATATTACGGTCATGGGTGAACCCAACTAAATAAGCTCTTCTGTTGACATTTTGCTATGGCGTTTTTCTATGGCATTTATAGATGTAGAAACAGGGACAGACCGTCTCAATTATCCATCGAAAGTGTAGCGAGGGGTTGAATACAAGAACGAAATGTATATTTATTCTATTTATCTAGTTGATGAAAATGTTGACATCAGGAAGGTGCAATATTTCCAATTATTATTTCTGATCATTTTAACCATTTAGATCTTAAGTAATGGAGAAGTGGAAACATTCATTTTTCTTTATACGTTTCTATTTTCAACACGCGCAATAAGTTATCTCTAAAATCTGTAGAATACACTTAAATTCATGCCTAGTGAGACAATGGTTGACGAATGTGTGTATTATTATTAATCGCCGAATAAATTCTTAAAGTTGAAACGACCTCCTACAATAGTATTACAGGTCTGCGGTAAGGTGTATTTCTATTATTTCTAGCTAAAGAGCATAGAAAAGAACAAGAATAAAGAACGCATCCTTTATTACCGACAGAAAAGACTAAAACATGTCTGCTTCTTTCACTTCAAAACTTTTCACGCAAGATATCGTTTCGAAGTATTTACCAATTGTTGAACAATATTTAGAAGTGTCTCTAATCAGAAGCCATGGCAGCTGACAATGAATATTAAATATGCTTCCCTGCAAAAACAGATACATGTCAGTTTCAGAAACACAAACCGCTTTCGTTTGCTGCGACATCAAATTGTAATTTAACTTTCAAAAGCATAGACGAAGAGTGTATAACCTGTGTGAGGCGATGAAATTTACGAAAACAATTTACATCTCAAAATATTTAGAGTTTCCAGGACTAATTAGCTTACGTGAGTAGTTAATGGGGCACTCTAGGGACAATGGGACTTATCATTAAAAACATGGTCGCGGCACTCTGGGCACAATGGAAATTGAACATGGGGAATACAGGACAGGCACTCTGGGGACAATGGGAATTTAACATGGTGGGTCTGTCTAGGGACAATGGGAATTAAACACAGGGAATTTTAACATGGGTGGGACTATAGAGGGACAAAAAGTATTGGGCCTGTCTAGAGACGAGAGGAAAATACATTACAGACAAGAGACAATAGATAATAGACAACAGACAAGAGACAAGCACTTATACAACATTTAAAAAAGTTGGGGAGGGAAGAAAGCAATTTCTTTTCGAGACCTATGAGGGGCCCTGAAAAGGGCCTTTGGCTTCTTCTGTTTCTTCTTCTATTTTCTTCAGTTCTTCAGCCATCTTCTCATTTTTCCTAATATTGCTTTCTTCTTCTTTATCTCTGACTCTGGCATCCAGTCAGGATGGCATATGGCTCTGTATTTCTCCTGTATCGTTATCCAGTTATTGTTGAGTTTCTCAAAGCTTTCTTTTGTCCTTCTATTCTCTTCTTCTTTCCTTTCTTTTGACCATCTGGGTGTTCGTCTGTCCAAGCTCCTAAACGGGCTCCTTCGATGTCAGGGTGATGTTGACCCGGGCGATGAATGTCGATGTAACTGTCCGTGTCAAAGTACAGCACACGATCACCTAACAGTTGTAAAGCTTCGTACAATTTTAAGCGAGCATGAGCTGTCACGTAAGCCGCAATGATGAAATTTCCCAATTCGTTGGCTTGTACAAAGTCTAGATCTTCGCAATTGACTATGATCAAATCCTCACGATCGACGTCCACATGTTTCATGTATTTGGTTTTGTCATGAATCATGGGAAGGTTCTGTCAAATACTCTTGAGGAAACGCGGACGTTGTGCCATTTTGCTCCAAAAGCAATTTAACATCATTTTGGCAAATGACCGCCTGCCTTCGTTTTTCTCGATGTGGTCTAAAGTGATACCTTCCTGCTCCCAGTATTTCTCTTTGAATGTCTTTTGATCTTCGGCAGTGTGACACCAAGAAGGAAAGCCGCTGCCTTCTTGTTTCAGTTTCAAAAAGGTATCCACGTAGTCAGCGAAAATGCATTTCTGAGTTGGGTCACCCTTGTGGTATTGTTGTGTCTTTGGAAAGTGGTAAATTTCGTACACTTCTAACAGGTGGTATCCCATGTCCAGATCTTTGAACAATTCCACGCTGGCCCATGTTCCTGTCAAGGCGCGTTCTTCCTGGGTCTGCTGACAAATCTGATCTTGATTGCACGTTTCGGCACAAGTGCGGCACAAGGGAAACATCAGTTTGCCTTGGCAATGTTGAGGTAACACGGGATGGTACAAGTCCGTGGGAGGCAAGACTTTACACTTGATCAAGCCATCGTATTGTCGAATGTGGTCCAGGTCGATGTGTTCCGTTAGCAATTGCGGGTGTCCTGCAGGAAAACGATACTATTTGCACACGTAGGGATACAATGAACACACGTCCAAGTATTTGATTTCTTCTCCTTTCTCTTCGTCGGCTTGGTACAGCAAACAGGTGGCATTTGTCCGTCCTCCGTACAAACTATCCCTCGGGTTCAGGGGGGTACATCAAATTGTAACTTTCTACGATGTGTTGAAACTCTGGATCAGTTTTCAAACGATGATCGTATTGGTGTTCCCACATTGATTTTTAGTGCCACGTTCAAACAAACAGACGGTACATCCGTGAAATAAGCAACCGTTAAACGCGTGCACGATCTTGAGGTTTTCTACGTCCCAGCCATCTAGCGAATACGTTCCAATGGTTTTTTCGCCTCCTCCGTTACAGGCGTGCTGAATCCATTTGTCTTCCTTGTCGCACAAGTAATGTAACCAGCGTAGGGCTTTGACCGAGATTGACGTTTGACAAAGTTGTTTGTTTGAAGATTGATGACAGCCAGGGTGTTTTCAGGCATGAATCGTTGTCTGTACACTAAGGAACATGCTTTGGCAATGGTGCAAGCTTCTTTCAAAGGATCGACCCCTCCGTATTCCATGAACAGTTATCGAAATTTTCCAAAGCAACGTCGTAAAATGTGCACGTCGGAACGACAATACTTTAACGTTTCTTCCTGAAAGTCGAAAGGGTCCGAGGCATGGGTCTGGTACCAAGCGTAGAAAGCTTCTCGTTGTTCGGTACGCATGTTGTCGGGGTCGTAGTCTTTAGCCTCAGGGAAATGGAGTATGACGGCATGTTGATTGGCTGCGGTATTGAAAAATTGCGGAAAGTAGCCTTTGGCCATTTCTGTCATTCCAAACGCTTTAGGCATTCGACTCAAAGGCATGGCCATGTAGCCTATCGAATCTTTAAACTGTACTTGTCACACTTGCATGGAAATGATTTGGCTCCGTTCAAAGTCACTTTAGGACGTTCGGTGCCTTGTTCCGTATAGTATCTGAGAAGAAACTGTCCATCGTATCCAGAGAAATTGTGAGCCTTCACCGTGGCATGGCGATGACAATCTCCATAACGTTCGATGTCCTCTTGGCTCCACGTCTCGTCGATGGGGTCTAAGATCCATTGAGCGAATTCGGCTAGCGTGTTTGGTCCCCGAACGATTTTTTCACGTCCTCAAGGAATCTTACTGCGGTGAGGGCAATGACTAAAGATAGGTTCTTGGATGCACTTTTCGCACGCTCGATGAGTCACGCAGAAATCAGGAATGTGAATGCCAGTCTCTCGCATGCATTCGACATCGAAAATGATGAAATTGTCTTTCTTCTTGTGGTCATCATCTTCTTCTTGTGGGAGTTGGTATTTTTGAATGTAGCATTGATGTTCCAAGTCAACGATTTGGTGGCAAATGTAACATCTTTTCTTTCCTGAACATACGTGTGCCTTGGGACTATTGGTACGTATGCCTTGTGCACAAGTGGGGCACAATTTCAAGAGCTGACAAGCAAATTTCTGCTGTGAACCTTGCGTCTTCAAATGTTGTTGGTTTCCGACAGGGCTGACAAAAGTGCGCTGACAAGCAGGGCAATGCACTCGTTCTTGTCCTTCGTCCTGATAGGGTTGAGAGGCCACACATCCTGAGCATTTCGATCCACAATGTTTGTGTTGCTCTTGATTGTTATAGCAATAGTCACATTTCTCACAGTAATACCTTTATCCCAGGAATCCGGTGATACTAGTAATGGCATCGAAATGTTCATCGTGATGATAGATATGAATGTATTTTCCATCTTTAAAATCTTTGCCTCGAAACAACAGAGGTTCGCGCACTTCTTGAGGTTGCACTTTCAAGGTGTAGCGTGGAGCTAGGACATCTTGAATTGTTTGCATTTCAGAAATGCAACAGGGTGTGTCTTTGGACAGGCCGGCTTGTTGTAACAGGAGTTCTGCTTCACTTCGTTGTTTGGCCCGGTTCGATTTTATCGAATGTTATCCCAGGCTCTTTTTCATTCTACCGTGTCGGTCGTGTCGGCATACGCTCGTCCTCGTGAAGGTAGCGATGGCTAAACACATCTGGTCTTGAGGGTTGTTAATTTGGACGAGGCTACGCTTCATGCTACGAAAGTCGTCTACCAATAACACTTTTCTGCCTTGTCCGGTCCCTTGGGGGAGAGAGAAGTGGGTCATGGGCAGTGTCGCTTTACCATCGGTGATGTGAAACTGGTCATTGGATTGTTGCACGTGTTGCACGTGTTGAATCTTGTCGATGACTTTGGAAGGTGTCAATTCTGCTGGGCTGCTAAACTCGATTCAAAGAGGGGACTTCAAGCTGTCGTGATGAATGGATAGTCTCAAGCGATCATCTTCTTTGCTTTGACATTGGTGTTTCAGTGTAGTTAACAAAGAATCCCACATCTCGGTGATGAACCCTTCTGTTTTCTCCAGCGGTATGTCGGACTTGAAATCTATAAACTTCACCGTGTAGGTGTAAGTTGTGGTTCTAAATTTTATAGAGGAGCGCTTTTTCGTCTATTGAGTGTTATAGTACTTTTCAGGATTTACTGGTGAACCTTGGCTAGGTGAAGACTCTCTGGGTCTGGATTCTGGTTCACTCATGTCAACTTCAAAATCACTGGCATGAATTTGTGCCAAGACTTCAGCTACTGTACGAGACGATGCGATCGTTTCATCTTGACTGCAAAATGTCAAAGGACTACATGTTAAACACCATGGGTAACTTTATACCCATGTCAGATTAGCGTATATATATATATATATATATATATATATATATATATATATATATATATATATATATATATATATATATATATATATATATATATATATATATATATATATATATATATATATATATATATATATATATATATATATATATATATATATATATATATATATATATATATATATATATATATATAAAGGGTGTGTGTCTTGCCTTCCACTATTCATTTCACTCTCATTGGATCAGAATAGACCTGGCATAAAACGTAGGTGTCTCTGGGTTCTAGAATAAGAACATACACTCATGCACTCATACATTCACACATACAATAGAGGTAAAAAGGGATTCTGAGTTTTAATTGATGTTGGCAATTGAAATACTATCTCTTTTTGAGAGAAATGGGTGGCTCTGAAAAGGTTGTTGTTGTTGTTGTTGTGGGGTTTAACGCCATTTTTCAGCACGATAGGCTATACATGGCGGCCAGTATTAATGGTGGAGGAAGAACCCGGAAAACCCCGGAAAAAACCACCGACCCACGAGAAGCTACTGGCAAGCTTTCTCACATGCCCACATTGGCTGAATCTTAGACTCGAACCGCCGCAGACAGAGGTGAGATGGCAGTGATCCGTAACGAAGAGCGCTTTAGACCACTCGGCCACTCGGGGCCCCGGCTCTGAAAAGGGCCTTTGTGTATGTGTTTGTTTAAATCAGCTTTAACTGCCTTAAGAATTTGCCACGGCCAAAGATTATTTCTGGTTTGCCTCCTGTCGATGATGATTGGGTACAAATCACTGGGGGTGGTACAGCAGGCGTAGTCACAGGGTTGGGTTGTTTAGCCCGGGAAGGTCTTATTCTCTTCGGTCGTAATAACGAAGTCTGATACATTTGTTTCAGACTACTTAACTATGCTAAAATGTCTAAAAGTACTTCGACCGTTTGACTTTCACTTCCTCTATATGGGGAATGTGACGTCACAGAGTGCTCTCTTTGGATTGGACGAATGACTCCGTATGGTGACTGAATTTTGTAACGCGTGTTTGGATTGGTCAACAAACTCAATCCGTTTCGATCCTCCCTTCCCCTACAAATAACCGCTGTTTACTGCATTCCTTCATTTGTTCTCGTCGCAAAAATGTGGACCGACGTAGAATCCTCTACTCTAGTATCTTCAATGCTGTTCCGTACGGACTTGCTCATGTATGTCAGATGATCGTGGACCATTGTCAGGATGACGGATACAAGCGTTTGGAGAAGAAGAATGTATGTGGGGAGTCAAGGCTGTTTAAAGAGAGTTATGATTTTCGGACAAGAAATCAGACAAAGTTTGAGGAAAAGAAGAAGACCAATACCACGCCCTCTATGTTAACGGAATGATGTTAACATAAAGACAAAGGCCCTTTTCAGGGCCCCTTATATGCCTCGAAAAGAAACGACTTTCTTGCCTCCCTCAAATTTGTTTTGTTTAGAATGATGTATAAGTGTTTGTCTCTTGTCTGTTGTCTATTGTCTATTGTTTCTTGTCTGTAATGTATTTTCCTATCATCCCGAGACAGGCCCAATACTTTTTGTCCTCTATAGTCCTACCCATGTAAAAAATCCCTATGTTCAACTCCCATTGTCTCTAGACAGACCCACCATGTTAAATTCCCATTGTCCCCAGAGTGCCGGTCCTGTATTCCCCATGTTAAATTCCCATTGTCCCCATTAACTACTTTCGTGTTTTCAAAGCTTTACACACCGTTAAGAAACTTCTTTCTATAAATTGATCAATAATATGAACTACGCAGGTATTTATTAACGTAAAACTGGCTCCTTGAAAATGAGCTATCAGCTAGGAATATAATTCCATCTTGTTATTATAATGCAGTGTTGAAAAAATTAAAGGCGTTGAAAACGAGAAACAAATCTCGGGATTGTTCTCATGGATCGCTGGTCAAAGTGGAGACAGCGATACCATTGATCTTCAAGATTTGATAAAAGCGTACAGAAAGAATGATTTCAACAGTAAGTCTCTCTCAATTCTCTCTCTCTCTCTCTCTCTCTCTCTCTCTCTCTCTCTCTCTCTCTTACATACGGATCTCTGTCTTATATGTGATCTGTATATACACATCTATTTCTCCAGGCAACGCCTATGTACCTATAAATTTATCCCTGGCATAATTCGTTGATCTGTAAACCCAGATTATCAGATCTAGTATCAAGCTTTAAAATGATGATGGCAAGACGAACTTTGAGCAGAGATGTGAAGTTTGGAGATAGCCATTATGTTATTTGAGAATGTTCTACCTCACCTTTTCGCTCGAATATGAACTATTTCTTATAAAGACAATCGATATTGTTGTTTATCACGAAACCATTAATATTACGTAGTAGTTAAGGATATGAATCGAAAGGCACCTTTTGGTCGACGATATAGTTAAGCATAATTTTCATCCATAAATAATAAGGAACTAATGAAAATATTTATTCAATTGAATATTTTTCATGATTTATTTATTTCTATAATCGTCATAATTGTTTGAACCTGTCATCACGTAGGTCCATGGTTTGAATTAAAAGTATAATTCTTATGTCAAGGGAGATTTTAGAAATAAAATGTATGACGTTAACAATCCAGAGTAATACCAATAGTTAACGGTTGAACTTACATATGTTAGAAAATCGTCTGTTGGTAATTGCCATAGAAGAAACGAAGAATATAATTTTCATTTTCAGAAGATGGCTACTTATCGGAATTGGAGGTAAGAGCCGGTCGTCCGATAATTAACCTCGAACCAAGTTCCTATGCCGAAAAAATATTTGGCAATGTAAAGATAGATGAAAGTACCATTAAGGACCTTTTCTATGAGATGGATGAATCAGGTATGACCTAACAAAGTCTCCTTTGGTTTATCAGTTGCTGTCGTAATGATATACGTATCATAATCATTAAAGAATCACTGCCCAGCACTTTCTCTCGATGTAGCCAAGTTAGACACAATTCAATCGAATGCTTGTTACTCAACTGTATCAGTAATGTGGTTATAAGAGATTTATTTGTATTCTCCTGAAGCGATAATAGTTCTTTAATTATCTACTTTTCTATTTCTTTCAGACAAAGGGTGGGTCGACCTGTCTGAATTTGAGTATTTTTACAACAGAAAGGTTGATTTATTGGATTCGAGTGAGACGAAGAAATGAAGATAGATCAAGTGTACTTTCACCTCCAATGACAGACAACTGATAAAATGATTAAATTATATTTGGCTTTTAGAATCTTATGCAACGATGTCACAAGAATAAATGAATCAGCACATAAACCCATGAATCATTCAATCAATGAATCAAATCAACAAGCAATCAGTTGATCAATGGATGACTGAGTAAATGACACAATGAAAGAAACATATCTTCAATACATGAAACATGTTTACGGACAATAGAAACTGGACGGAACTGCATGGAAATTGTAGAAACTTCGTAGAATCTAGTTTTCAAGTAAAAGAACTACATTCAAATGTATGTGTACTATCCTACGGCATCGAGATACGGAAACTATATGTTCCATTTGTTTAATTAAACTTTGAAATTTGCAAATGTTAGTTTCGCTGAGCCTTTCACTAAGGACTATCAGTATTAATTCAACTCGCATACGAAAGCTACGGAAATCCCATAAAGTTAAAAAGCAATGACTTTAGATAACTAAATGACCATGACCTAACCAAAATTACTCAAAATAAATCATTCTCGTTACAAGCCTGTGTATGGAGAGAGGTTTAAATCCAGCAGCATTTTCTGCATTTACGTGTGCATGAAACGAGTGTTATAAACCAAGCAATTCATCCATTTATCGACTGGTCCAACGTTGTTCCCAAACAATTTGTACCTTGAGTCCTTTAACGATATTAGAATGTTTTAAAAAGACGAGTTTGTACTCATCAATGTTGGTTTATAAGTATAATAAATATTCACTATCGTGCAAAGATATTAGTGTAACAGCTTTCACACAACTTTAACTATTACAAAAATATAGCTAAATTACATCTACGGTACATGTTGACATATTGTATTTTACATATTCCTGATTTAATCTCTTCAATAAAATGTATTGTCTCCTGAAAATGTATTTTATGTTAGCATTAGTGTATACGTGATATAGAAAAACAACACAAACTTGCTAACATAGCAAGTAGTTCATGATAGGTGATAAAGTATATGACATGTATGTGAAGAAAAATATTTGTCCCATGGCATGCTTTTTATTTACACGTGCATGAAATGTGTTATCCATTCAGCATCTAATGAATCAGTCGCTACTGTCAATACTGATTGTTTCTAAGTGAAGTCTGTAAATATATATTTAACTGCAACAATGGAATCGTGATTCTATTTTAGTTGCATTTAGAGATTGAATATTTCAAAAGATTTATACTAAACTCTTGCTTTACACTACCCACATAGCCTTAATGTTTGGCTCCGTAACAGTTGTTTCATATAATCAGTACTGTAAGTCTTAAAATTACTCTGGAACTGCTATAAGATATACTAAAGCATCCATGTACATTTCAATGTTACAATAGCATTCAATATTGTTAAAACATAACCAAGCAACTATTATTATACAATACCGTTATAAGAAGAGTTAAATCACTATATACAGTGATTTAAACCTTATACACATAAACTGGCCTTGATGAATAATTTCAATTTTAACAACGACACTATGTCTTTTTGATTGATATATTTTATTTCTGTCTATAAGAGCACATATTCGACAAGATTCATTCGAAATACAGAGGGAAAAACCTCATTTTTTGGACCCTGTTTTTTTTTTCATCCCAAAATTCGCTCGTGGAAAGAATGCTGGATTTTAGACCTTTTGGTCTCAGATCTAAAGCGGACCAGTCTGAACTGCACACAGACCGGTGATCCTTTGCAAAAACTAGGATACGGTGTGCATTCGGAATAAACAGCGGTTTCCATACGAAATGCAACTTTTACCCTTCAGCTCATGCACAAGCAAAATAACCAGTGGAAAATGAGGTCAGGGCCTATCTTTTTTGTTTGAAATTATTGGTAAAGAAAACACAAACCATGTTGATCATTCTGTGCATAATGTTTCATGCGTTAAGTCTTCGATGTTTGTCTGTTTGTTTCTCTTGATACACGAGCAAGTAAGGTTGGTCCATCTTATGAATCATTATCGTTAGCTTTTGCATTATAGATAACAATATTTAGTATTCGTAAATCCTGATAAATAATCGCATCGTATATAATCAGGGCCAATAATTATTTAGGAGCTATCGAATCAGCCTGTATGTGGTTATATTTTAAATACAGAATTCGAAATAGCACAGTCGCTGATTCGCTGAAACGTTTACCACACAATATTATTGTAATTTTGCAGAAGTGATGGTATATATACACAATAATAAATTTGAACCAATTTCTATTTATGGCTGCCTCCAGAAATATAGTGCTAAAACTATGTATAAACGTTAGTGCGTTCAAATTATATTAGTTCTTTTTTTGGGTTTCAACCACCGAATTATAAACATACACTTAAAAGAGCAAAGATGAAAGCAGAAATTATTAAAATATTTGAAATATGGCTTTCCTTTTCCGAGCGTATGCAAATAAAAATAAAATATGAATGATTAAATAAATGTGCAAATGAATAACACAAGTAATTGATGAATAACATGATCAAGAAATAAATAATTCCATCATATTATTACGATTCACGGACTTTTTGGTGTCTTACACTGAAATCGATGATGGGGATATAAATGGAGTGCTGAATAGAAACATGAAATAAACAGAAGATTTATTGAGATTGAAGTGACTCAAATGTCAGACCTGTACGATTGAAAAGATTGACGCATCCTCTGTATTACATGCTTAATGGTCCAATCAATATTGCAGTTGTATTTAGATGAATGTAAAATCAATAGTATGTAAAATGAATTGTTCCAACTTGTCTTGAAACAGGTATATTTGCATACGGAACGTGTTTTCAATTTGGCATTACATATACAAAGAATTCTACAAAAGGTTTGTGAGGCTAAAGTTGTAGAAAATACATAACAAAATGTATTATAAAATGCTTTAAAGTAATTAAGACTGAGGATAACGTCCATGTTTGGAATGTGATGCCCTGCCTATACGGAATTAAACACTACAACCATTCTAAAGAATAACGTATCTCTACATCTTATGGTCACCAGCACAAAGCCTTATTGATGGACAAAGATGTGACTGATAGACGAAAGAAATTATTGTCAACTTTATCTGTTATGAAGCGCCAATACTAGACAGTAACATATTTAGAGCTGAAGCAAATATCAATGTTTCTACACAATTAATCGATTTTCATTTGTGTAATGTGGTGATTATAGACACCAAGCAGCATTAAAATATGTGAATTAAGGTATCAGAAGGAAATTATGTTCCATATTAGGGGTCTTTAGTAAATCATTTGACGTTCCAAACTGATATGATCCTTATTCTATCCAGTTTTCATTGATAAGACTCTTATTCTTTCTCTTGTTGGCATAGATATGGCCCCTATTTTATCCCATCCTTTTTATCAGCTTACCGTATTACACACTATCTACACAAGTGTGTCGGAATGCCACTGAACAGAAAATGGTGTCGAATGTTCAGAATTTCAACATCATGATTATACCGCGAGTCGGAATTTCAATTTTGTACGTTTTTGCAAGTTTAATTTGTTCCTTGGTAAACTAATGCAGTAATGCATGGTTTACATATTGTATTATTTGTGTTTTTAACAAAATGTTTCCAAACTCGCCTTGGTAAACAAACGTAAATTTGCATACCAATTTTCTATTAAAATAATTAGAAAAAGACATTTCGATTAGATATGTGAAGGTAATAATTTAGGTTCTTGACCTTCGTATGTTCAGTTTAGTTTGAGTTACTCACCGGTTCCTTTCCTAATCATATATCTTACCAGATGCAAAAACATGTTTGAGATAATTAACTACACATGTTTAGTTGTACTAATCATATTCCAGAATGTGATACCATGTCATTATGCATTCAAAATGCTATCACACTATATTGTTATCACTGAGCTTCCTAAACTCCTGGAATGATTGCCACCAGAAGTTAGATATAGATTCGTTTTAAAAACCAGATATAAATAAATTGTATAAACTTTGTGAGAGATGTAGTAAAACACAGCTAAAACAAAACCAAACAATAAATATTCTGTATAAACCACATTCCTTAAATAAATAAGATTTACTCATCATACAATGCATTCATGTATTTAACATAAAAATGATTCAATCTCTGTTGTCAAAAATCTACGAACTCAGTAAAACTGTTCCACTGTTATTGACACTGGTATGGTATGAAGTCTGTTTGAGGTACACCCTTCTTGAGGTATACATATGTCAGGTATTCGTTTCCGATGTGCAATCGGCAAAATATCAGCTCATCCCTGTGATTTGTTCCACACGATGAATGACGCTCGCTTATAGTTTTTTTTTAATGTTCTCAAGTTTGTTTGTGGAGTCTTCATTCCACATACAGTGCCAATTATTACAACCATGCTGATGTATACTTTATTTGAAGTCTGTATACGAAATCATCTTTCGCAAAACAGGAGCCTGGAAGTCAGCTTGAGCTCCTTTATCTATCTTTTCAGTACAATTTATATAGATGTAACTAGTTCTCCAAAATATTACTCCATGAAACGACTTATTGTGATGTCCAGTTAGTCCCTACATGTGACTAGTTATATTATTGCATGAAAAGACTTCTTGAGATGTCTTGTTGGTCCAATATATATATATATATATATATATATATATATATATATATATATATATATATATATATATATATATATACTTGTAAATTGCAGAATCGCCATTAGGGTAAAATATTCCCCCAGTACCCAAAACCTATCTCTGCTTTCGTTGGAACTGTACAGTTTGCTTTCCTGGCATACGATGGTTTACTAGAAGTAATTAATAAGGCATTGTGCGATGCAATAATCTTTGACGTGCTGTCATTTATTTATTGCTAAATAATCTGAAAGAAACCTCTCTGACCTGGAAACACTTTACCATCGACAAAACAGTACAATTCTGGTCTGCATTAAGGCATCTGGTGCAGGTTTGTTTCGGTGTGTTTATTTCAATAATTTCGTCTTGGAAAGAAACAAATTGGACATCAGACGATATAGCTTTGTCGAAAGCGGTAAACTCAAGATGTCGTTTGATGATAGTACCGTGTAGGGAAGAAATATGCCAATGATACTGATGTGTGTACATCAGTTTATAATGTCTGATATGGATCAGGGAATGTTTGATACAATACACAAACGATTCAAGATGTTGAAGCTGAATGTTGCAAGTACTGAAAATTACAGTCATTGCTCTTTTAGAAACATAAAGGTATCGTGAATGTCAAGAATGGACAAATTGTAGTAGTTTCATTTATCAACAGAATCTCGCCAAGGGGATCCCAAACAGTCACGCTATTAGTGTCGTTAATTAAATAAGAGTATTTCTATAATACAGTCTCCATTCTTGCGTGGCGTGTCTATGCTATTAAACGACACATGTATTGTAGTTCATCTTTGAGAATATAAATATGTATTTAGAGTTACATGTCTTTGAACCCATATATACAGGAGTTCCTCCTTCTATCTGTTCAATTTGCTTCGAAACAGTCACACGAAACATTGAAGATATTGGATGCATTCGACACAGCAATTACTGCAATGAACTGTTCTTGAAACTAGAAAACGACAGTGAGCAGCCGTCTGGTTGTTTACATCAAGAGCTTCGGTTGGTTTGAAATGCTAAGACATTGATAGTGTCAAGAACCCATGACAATAATCTCGTTACATATTATCAATTAATGAATGAAATGACTACGCTTTGTGCAATTTTTATTCTTGGTGCTTTTGTTTTTAAAATCGTTGAATATGTGAATAATATAATAGCAATATGCAAATGTACCAAATTTCATTAATGTTTCTAAAACAAATTAAGCTATAAAAGAGAAAAGCAAATAGAACCTAAACGTTTGGAACATGACAATGACCTGGAATATATAACCACCAATTTATAAAGAAAAACTGCTTTTAATGAAGTCTAAGTACGCTAAAAATCACCTTTTGATCTCAAATGCTTCTTAAAGTTAAGGAAAGGTTTTAGAAAACTTAAAATATTGCTCTTAAACATGTAATATCTAATGTGGTACACTTTGAATTAATAGTATAGAAGCAAATAAAGTTTCATTCACAAAGCTGAAAGGGCTTTATTGTTTAGATCAGAAATGAATGTGTGATTTAAATCTAAAAACAGTGATCAGCGACACTGACATTTAAAATTGGACCACCAGTATTGCACATAATACACTACTTAATGATGATATACAAGACTCAACTATATATGTTTGAAGTTTGACACTGGAATAGAACATGTGGGGAAAAAGATTTCATGCAGACTTGTGTCCTAATGTGATTGGCAACACTCGTTGAAATGATGATTCGTGAGTAAACCAAGTTTCAACCGTTTACCTCAGAAAGTTATCAATCATAAAGTGGAATGTAATGTTTAAAATACTGAGCCTAAGCATATGATATGCAATGAAGTAATTGAAAAAATGTCCAATTATTATGGACCAAGTGTAATCCCTTAATGTCAAACAGTTATAGAGTGGATATAAACGTAAGTACATATGGATGCTATGCTTGCAGCTTTTTCTAAATAGTGGAGGATTAACATTCTGAAGACGTGGTTCATTTTGCTAAACATGGCAACATTCCCTGTCTTTCAGAGAAGTGGGAGATCCAATAGAACATCAATTATGAGGGTTATTGGCTTGGGTAGACTCTCGCCATAATCAATAGATAGTGTGCATCTTATATTAAATTAAATTTATTATCATGATGGCCTGTGTCCAAAACAAAATCTTTATATCCTGTGTGATCTGGATATCTGTCATTTTACTGCACTAGAATGAGAGATGGAGTTGACCGAATAGTGGAGCAAACAATAAATTGAATTTAATTACGTGTACTTTCTTGGCATGGCAAACAACTAAGTACTGATAATCATATAACCATAATGTTAGATTTTAGCACTCTGCACCATCACCGCTAAGTAAGCGCCTGATCGGTCTGTCGTTTGGATTTTTAACGTAGCTTTAAAATATTTTCAATCATATCGCTACGATGTCTGCAGTGTGGGAGTTTATAGTGAGGTCTAGCACTGGGGCATGATGCTGCAGACAGGTAGCACTTTGTCCCCCCCCCCCCCCAGCCGCATTATTCTGACACCAGGCCGACGAGTCCTAACACAAATTCTTAATTCTGAGCGCCTAGCGAGGCGCTGTTAGTACCATCTTGATAAGTCGTTGGTATGATTTTACCGGGGTTCAAACCGACGACCTCCTGCATCCGAGGCGGACGCTCTGCACATTAAAGGTAATTACATTGAAGCAGCACTTTTGACAAACAAAGTATTTTGCTCTCTGCGGGTGATTATCAAGAGAGTAGATGACACTGACCGTATGCATGTCAGTGGTGACAATTACTTTGATGGTAGTCAGCAAGAGAAGTCTGATAAAATGGCTGAGAATCGGGGAAATGAAGAAGAATCTAGTCCCCTTAGTATTTACAATTGGAAACATGAAACCATGATATCGAAAAAATGGTACGGGATAGAGGTTCAAATAAATTAATTTTGGGGCAATTGTAAACACAGTGTGACAGGTTGCATTACAGATGAATTATATGTAATGATAATATATTACCTTCCCGAATGGACGGTTATATCAACAAGAATTTTCCACAGAAAGACTTCTTATGATGTCTCGTTTGTCCGAAATTAAAATAATGCTTATCTGACGTCCAATATGGCTTCCGCGGCAGACATCTTGTAAACCTTGTTATCGACATACCTATTAAAGGGAAAGTCATATTGACGTCGGATTTTTCGCAGAAAGACTTCTGTGATTGTTCTAAATGAAAATCGTGGGGATTTGATTTCCAGTATGAATGTCATAGCAGCCAGATTTAAAATTGTATTATCTCTACACAACCTGAACATGAGGTCATATTGATATGAGGTGCCCACTATACTCCGTCTTGTGATGATGAGGTGCTTCTAAAATAAATTTGTGCCGTTCGTACACCCAATATGGCCGCCACAGTGATCATTATGAAGGCTTATTATTGCTACTCCTCCTGAATGATGGTAATATGAAGATGAGTGTTCACCTGAAAGACTTCTTGTAATGTCTACTACTTGGATCTAAATGAAAATGAAGCCGATTTGACAAAGTCATCTTGACATTGTGCTTTCTCGTCCATGACGTCTTTTTGGTTGACACTGTAAATGGTGTCGAAATTATATCCAATATATCCAATATATCCACTACAGCAGTCATCTTTTAAACCTTGTTATCACTGCTTCTCCTTAACAAAGAGACAGTCTGGCATCTAGTTGTCACCATGATAATCTTATCAAGTTCATAAACGAAAATCCTGCCGAATCCTATATTACTACTGTTATCATCTTGAAGATTTTGCTAGCCCTGACATTTCAAGAATAGGTGGTCTTATCAACATGTTTTATTTTCCCTCTCAAACGTATGATACAATGTAATTCACCCGAAATGACAATTTTGTCAATCCGAAGTCCAATATGGCCTGTACGGCAGTCATATTGAAATAGTGTTATGAATACTTCTCCTGAAAACATGGTTATATCATTATGATTTTTCATTGAAAGACTTGTTATGATGACTGTTGGCTATAAATGAAAATGGTGTCGATGTGACCTGCAATACAGCGGTGCAATGGTCATTGGAAAATCTTTCTATCGCTAGCTCTTCTGGAAGGCGGCCATTTTGAAAACTTTGCTATTGCTACACCTCCAAAAATAGATTGTCATATTAATAGGGGGTGCCAGAAGACTTATTATAATGTATTGCTGGTCCGAAATTAAAATGGTGCTGATCTGACATTAAATATGGGCACCAATGTGCCATCTTGAAAATGTTGTTATCACTTCTCCTCTTATATTTAAAGTGAATTCGACTTAGAATTTCATTAACATAATTCGCATCGTACCTATTTGGAAATTTAACCCGAATGGATGGCTACATCAACATGGTCTTTTATCATTAGACTTTTTATGTTATCCAGTTTGTCTTAAATGAAAGTGGTATCAATCGTGCATCTGATATGGCTGCATTGATGCCTGTCTTGAAAATCTGACATGGCTTTTCTTCGTTAATGGATAGTCTTACTGACATGCGGATCTCATCAAAACACTTCTGCATTATTTTCTATGAAAATAATGTCAATCTGACATCCAGTATATATCACGAATACATGACAAGCGGTGTGGAAATGTGACCTTAAAGTTTTAATAAAAAGTCAACCGGATTTTTAATATATAGTCAACCGCCAAATTCATATATAAGGAGAGAGTGTATGTCCCAAAGTCCGTTATACTTTACAGAGACATGTTAATGGATTTTGTGTGTTCTGTGACGAATATCAAAGTTCTACTACTACTACGAAGAATAACAAAAGAAAGAAGCAAAAGAAGAATGATCATGAAGAATACGACGATGCTGATAATATAATAATATGAGAAAAATCGAGCATACATTAAACTGATATTTGAAACCCAAGTGCGTCCGTGAAGCATATGTTATGCCTATTTAATTTATTTTGCGTGCTTGAACTTTGTGATTGAGTGAGGGTAGAAAAGTTATAATTTTTCTGACTTGATCATTTTTTAAGAAAGGTATTCAGTAATATATGAATCCATTATCTAGCCTTATTTAGAATACTTAGAATGTTCTGGAAAAGAGCTTTTGACCCATAACCTGGTCATTTTATTGTACCTTAATTTTTTATATAAGGTCGAGGTAAACATTCCTCCTTTACGTTCAGTCCGTGTAATTATTTAATGTTGTGTTCAGATATAATCTGACTGGAATAATTTACTTTTAAACAAATTGAATTACTAAGTGATCATTGACAATTTTAGATAAAATCACTACTTTGGGATTATTTGTAATTCATTCAAAAATATTCAGGATTATATAATTTTGATACATCAAAATTATTGGTACATCATCCTATTAAAGAATATAGGTACACGAGCACTCGGAATTCGATATAAGTTTGGACTTGTTATAAAATTCGTCTTAAATTCTAACTTTGTAACTTAGAGAACTCAGTTTATTTGTTGCTTTAATAAGCTTGTTGGTTTTCTTCTTTCTGTTACGTAGGTTGAGACAACAGAGTCGAAACAAATAACCTTAATGACTACAAATTTATTTAAAGTACTTGCAACTAACTGGTGAATTAAATAAGAATGTAATGAACGCAACAAACTGTGTTATTTTTTCTTGTCAATAATACATACCTTGATATGTTTTAATTAAAGGCTGAAGATACTGTATCACACTTTGAATAATGCAGACCTTGGTATTTTTAATTAACGAATGATTTAATTCACTGCTTGACATCAGTTGAATAATATACATAGGTTGGACACGGACCCATAGATTAGACTATCAACAATATGGAAAAGATGAAAACACTGAATCGACTGAATTCGTCAAAAAAGTTCATTAAAGAAGCATAGAAGATAATATACACATTCTCCGAAATTTTCACTGGACATTTTGACAAGTTGGATAACTGGAATTGGTACTAGAATTCGAACAGAATAAATTGGGACAGATTTACGAGCAAGGAAAAATAAAGAATTTGCAGAATATAGTGCGTGAAAACGTAGAGTCACAAAAGGAGAGATATATTAATTATTCATCAAATGTGTCTGAAAATTTGATGCTTCTTGCGATACATGCTCCAGAGCTATAATGACGAAGATGTATCAGAGAATTCCAATTAAATAGACGCTTCCGAGCCATAAGTGCAAGATTGGCATCCAAACTCAATGTATCTTACAGAGCACATTAACGGGCTGCAAGAGAGAGGCATATATATATATATATATATATATATATATATATATATATATATATATATATATATATATATATATATATATATATATATATATATATATATATAAGTAATTAATTAAGTAATTGATAACATAAAATGCGAAATATAAAATAAACGGATGAAATAATAGAGTTCATCTGAGGAAAGATATAGAACAGGCTAACAGGAGCCCTAGTATGTAAAATATTTAAATATAATCACTTACAGAAACAAAATGAAACCCATCTTGACATAACTATCCACTGAGAGGGAGAAGCGTTAACGAGATTTTCAAGATGGACACCATTCGGGATATCTGAGCAGCACCGTTTTCGTTTAGGATATTGACTAGACCATGCGATGGATGTGTGTGCAAAGTTTCATGGCAATCTTCCAAGTATTTTAACAGTAGAAGAAACATTTAGCTTATGAAAATGGACGGACGACAGACCATCCGATAAGTTTTTCCAGCCAATTATTTAGCATAAATATGTAGCAAGTCAATAAATGCGGCCATGGATATTATACACGCGGTCTATTTCTTTGATTGTCTCCCTTTATCATATTGATAAGCTGATTCAGTTATATCTTTGGAATGAAATAATCTATAATGTGTTTTTGCCATGTTTGTGAATTTCTTTTCCTATTGTGCTGGTCTGATAGTATCCTTTCTTGTCATTTTGTATTCACTGAAAAGGATTGAGGAAAAATAAGTTGTGAGCGGAGAGAATTACATTAAAACGTTGAGTTGCCCATTTCCTCCCATCTTCACTAGCCAATGTTCCGATGTGTTAACCTTATCAACACTTTAGCGAATGAAACAGATGATTCAGTGCTTCGAGTCTGTGAATTTCATTGGATGCGTCGGCAGACACATCATCTGGTCAAAATCAATTTATTTAATTTTAACAATATTGCTACATGATCGATATAAGGGGAGCACACAACTGGAATGGACCGATAAATAATAAATTTTTCACTGCCGGTCTGTGTTTGTGCAAATACATTATTTTCCTAAAATACACATGTAATTGCTACTTTCTGCTACTTTCGATGTTAGATTGACTAAGTAGCCATTGATGTCAATTTCTCAACTATGTTCGGCCGATGTACAAAGTAACACTGCACCGCTGTTACACGCTATTGCTTAGTTGGCATTACATACTAAGGGAGACAACTCATGAAATCCAATAATGCCGCTATGACAAAGCACTCAAATATCTAATTGTTCGGCCAAGGTGTAGATAGGGTTAACACATCATAACCTTGGCTAGCGATTTTCTCTTGTACAGAATATATCTTTGTTTAGTTCTTGTCTGTAATTATTTGACATATGTAAATTGAAATTAAAAAGCCCATTATACAATTAGTAGTAAGAAATACATTGACATGTTTCTTAACAACATTTAAGTGCATTCTCCGCCTACTTTGATGGCTGTCTTACTTGAGAGCTTACTACATATAACATATCTCTCTTTACATACGTATCTAAATATCTGATTGTTTGGCCAAAGAGTTGAAAGGGTTAACACGTCATAACCTTGGCTAGCGATTTTCTCTTGTATCGAATATATTTTTGTTGAGTTCTTGCCATTGCTTATTTGACATAAGTCAATTGAAACTAAAAAGCCCAGAATATCCTTAGTAGTGACAAATATATTGGCATGCTTCTTTATAACATTAAAGTGCATTCTCCACCTACATTGATGGTTGTCTTATTACATATAACATAACTCTGTTTATAGTCAATATTTGTAATATTTTAAATTGACTTCTCTGTCGGCAGAGTTGGGATGTAGATAGATTTGAAACCATGTTTTCAATCATATTTGGGATCTAATCCAACATTTCTTGCTGTATTCCACAAAATCACTTATAAGGCAATCTTGGGATAGATTCCAAAAGAATCTACAACTAGGCAAGCGAGGATTAATCCCCAAAATCTCTCATTAGGAAAATTCTAGATTGATCCCTAAATTCTGCTACAAAACTGACTTGCAATTCTTCACTAAAACCATGCCAAAATAAACGCTCGGTTTTGATCAAAACATCTCAACATCTCATGCCAGAAAGTCTTAGGATCAATCATTTCGCCGCAAACTTTGGATCAGTGCCAAAAGTGAGATCGATCCCAAATAAGCAAACATGGGAACAATCCCCAAAATGTCTTGCTTAAAATTGTAGAAAAGTGACTTTTGTCGCTGGCGCACATGGGATCAGTCCCAGAATCACTTTCAGGTAAGCTTGGGACCGATCCCAAATGACTCCTTATCACACATGGGATCCACTTGCAGAGATTCACTACACTGTATTTTAGGAAAACTTGAGATTGATCCAAAACATGTATACGTTTAGCAAAACTGAATCTGCAAATTTGTTGTCATTTGTGAGACCAGTACCAAAATACGAGTGCGAAAAATAAATATACTTATCTAACCCTCCAAAAATATGGTTAAATTGACTAAATACAGCGTAATTGTTTTGGTCAATGACTGATCTCTAAAGGATTTTTTTCCTCAATTGAAATATTGTAGGGTAAACAGCAAAGTGGTTTCTGGAATGCATAAAACTATTAAGATACATCATTCATGATAGACTTTATGCCGTTGATATTACTCAGTCATGAACTTAATTGCGATACAGACTGTAGCGTAGTTCTAAAATTATACCTCTTATGACAGAAGGATCTTAAATTCATCAGTAGCAGCACACGGTTTCACTAGGATAAATGTACATGCATGTAAATAAAACCTTAATTGGATATATTATTTTGCTGTGTACAAATAAGTAGCCATCAATATATGTCGCCATGGATATTATACACGGGGGCGATCTTAAGGCTAGTTTTTTTTTAATGTCTACCCCTATCATATTGATGAACTCTTTCAGTTATATTTTTGAAATGAAATAAACTATAAAGTGTTTTTGTCATTTCTGACAGTTTTGTTTGCTATGGCGGTGACCTGAGAGTCTCCATTCCTGAAATGGATTTGAACAAAATTAATTTATGAGTTGAGAGAATTACTTTAAAATGCTATATTAACCATTTGTTCCCATCTTCGATATCCAAGGGTCCGATGTGTTAACCCTATCTACACCTTGACCGATCGATCAGATAATTCAGTGCTTCGGGTCTGTGAATTTCATTGGATGTGGCAGCAAGCTACCGCATCCATTCAAAATCAAGTTTTTAAAATTTCAACACTGGTCCTACACGATTGATACAAGGGTAGTACACAACTGCAATGGACTGATATATAATCAATTGTCCACTGCCGGTCCGTGTTTGTACAAATACATCTTTTCCCTAAAATACACATGTAATGGCTTCTCTCTCATACACACTTATACTTTATAAGTTAGACTTACAAAGTATCCATTGATGTAAATTTCCTCCACTATTTTCTACCGATGTACAAAGCAACAATGTACCGCAGTTACACACTATAGGTTATTTGCTATTACATTTTAAGGGAGACAAGGCAAGAAATCTTATTGATGTTCCTATGAAAAAGCAGTCAAACATCTGCTTGATCCGACATGGTGTAAATAGGGTTAACACATCGGAACCTTGGCTAGCGAATATGATTTCTTCCTGTACAGAATATATATTTGTTCAGCTCTCGTCTGTGCTTGCTTTGTATATATCAGTTGAAATTAGCAGACATAATATCCTTAGTAGTAGCAAAGAAATTAACATGCTTCTAAACATAATTCAAATGAATTTTCAACTTACACTGATGGGTGACTTACACGAGCTTACCACATATAAAATATCTCTATCTGCAGAAAAACACTTGGGGTCGACCCTAAATGATTCCTTATAACAAACTTTGGATCAATCATAAGAGGCTCGTAGTTTGCAAAGTTATAATAGATTCACAACAATTTCTTTCAGGAAAACTTGGGATTGATCACAAAAAATTGTACACTTACTATAACGGTATCTGCAATTTGTTGTTTATTACTAGAACCAGTACCAACACATGATTGCGAAGAGCCAACATTGTTATCAAACCCTCTAAAATTATTGTTCAATTGGACTAAATACGGACGTTTTCTGGAACCAGTACCAACACATAAGTGCGAAGAGCCAACATTGTTATCAAACCCTCTAAAAATATTGTTAAATTAGACTAGTTTTCTGGAAGGTGACTGTTCAAAAGAATATTTGCATATTTTTTCTTCAGTTAAATAATTGTTGGTTAATTCTAACATTTTTTTCACCTTCCACGTAAGATGGGAGATATCGAGTTATCTGTCTCTGTATGTTGGTATGTTTGTACGATATATGACTGCCAGGTAGATTCTTTGCTGAGCATAACTATAAGATCGTTCCTAATACATTTGAACCCAGTGCATACTAATTATACCAAAAGTACAGCAGAAACTTTTGCAATTCTGATATCTTCAGGATCAAATAATTTTTGTGATTTATACATTTGTTTCATCCTCACATACACGATTGTATAATCTTCGTATAATGTGTAATTGTGCAAGAGAGGACAATATTGCTATGCCCCTTCTCTAACTGCCTTTCTCTACCTTTCATTATAAGTCAGTAGAGTTTTATTTCATCTTTCAGATATGTTGAGTGTTCGTATGCTCTCTGTAATAAAAGTAGTCAAATATTGTCTTTTCTTTTGCATGTATTTTCATTGATTCTGTCGGTCAATAAACCATGTATTAACTATAAAGTGACTATGTTGTTTTATATTTTTGTGATAGTGTTCACATTTCTAGTATCGTAAGTTCCTAAACCTCTTTTAACTAAATTAGCCTTCACCGTGCATGCAAATGGACTGTCACGATGTATAAAACTAATTTACATTGAGCCATTTGATCAAACAGTTTGATTTTGTAATGGTTTAGATGAAAATAATGCACTGTATCCGAAGCAAACTAATGTTTATATGGATCCTAGAGGGGATACTGTAACATAAAATCATTATTACGAAATATCTTAACTTTGCACGAAATATGATGTATCTATAAAATTAATATGGTCATGTTCGCTCGGCCCAAAGTGCGTAATATACTCTCCGGCGTCATTTTCTATAGTAGAAGTCTTTGTAACAATTTTCAATAATTGAACTATGTACAGTTTGGTGGTAACTGTATTCGTTTTCATCTTAGGACAAAATGTGTTGAATCTGATATCCATATTCCACGAAATACAGTTTTGATGTTTAGGTTATCACCTGCGTCGAATATGAGAGATGTCCGTCTGTCTGTTTGTCTGATTTCTGAATGCCAGTATTTAGTTTCCTTGTGGAACATGACAATAAAACTGTAACTGGAATATGTAGAAATCTTTTCATTCGCATTAGACTACTAGTACAGCTGAAATATTTTGATGTTCGGTAATCTTGAGTTTCAATACTTTTTGTGATTGTTCAATTCAGATTCGTACTCCTTTCTCCACATCAACGTTTCCAGGGTAACAGACCTAACACGTACAATGTTATTATTTCAAGTAGTAATTTATGGAATGATTAGTCAATCAATACTTACAATGATTGTTTCCTTATATATATTGACACACGCGTACGATATGTGTACTTCATATGAACTTGTTCTATTTTTATCAACGATTACTTATAAGGTGGATCAACACACCAATTCATTCATTTGCCGGTCGTGACTTTGTATAGATACTTATAGAGACAAATACAGTCTTTGCAGAAATGTTTTGCTTTATACATTGATCCTAATTTTAGTACGATAAAAAATTGTATAATCTTCGTATAAGCTGTATAAACACTTATAGAGACAAATACAGTCTTTGTAGAAATGTTTATCTTAGTACATTGATCCTAATTTTAGTATTATTATTTTACATTGTAATTTGGTGTTATCATTGTATCAAATCAAAGCCGTATTTGATGCAACTTTTCACCAGCAACATACTACAACTACGTAATGCTATTTGTAAATATTTGAATAGTTTAAAGGTAGGAAGTCCGAAAGAGAAATACAGGAACGAATCTCGCCCAGAACTATTATTATTTCATGTAGTGATTTATTGAATGATTGATGGCTCTATACTTTCGTTTAATAACTCCTCTTTTTAGAGCTTCTTGAACAGATGTAGGATCTGTGCACTTCACTTGAACTTGCTCTATATTTACCAGCCGTTACGCATAAATGGGCTGAATGTTTACAAACATATAATGTAATGCCCCGGTCGTGACTGTTTATAGATTCTTTCAAAGACAACTACAGTCTTTGGAGAAATGTTTCTCTTTGTACATTGATCCTAATTTTAGTACAATAAAAGATTGTATAATCTTCGTATAATCTGTAATTGTACATGAAAAGACTATATTTATATGCACTCTCTCTAATTTTCTATGTCATATTATAAGTCTGAAAAGTTTGATTTCATCTTTGAGATAAATTGGGAATTCGTATGATGTGGGGAAGGGAAATAGGGAACTATTTATTTTATTTTCGATATAATTTAGGGATTCTATCGCTAAAGAAACTATGTGATAAATTTAAGGTAACTGTGCTATTTTATAATTTTTGATATGATGCATATACAAATGTTTACATGTCTTACAAAATAACACAAATTGATCCTAATATCCCATGATTAATATATCTAACGAGCCAACATTACACTGTTTCAAGTTCCTATACGAACATAAGATAGCGAATTCTACAATAAGATACCATATTGTTTAATAGTTTGGGCTGATATGGTTTTTAATGAGGTCTTTATATGGGCTTATGACATTTCTTTTTCACTGTAAATGTTCATGATATTATTCCTTTATTCATCTAAGTTAAAGATATCATTTTTACATTTCGTATTCCATAGTTTCTTGGCAATATACAAATACACACATTATCAAGGTAACTCTACGTCTTTGGCTGTATCTCTTCAATTGTGAAACTGAATGTCAACGTTCTATAGTTGCTTTAATAAACATCCCTGATCTATCTATTCCAGTAATAAAATTATGCGAAAGTGGTTGAGACATTATATTTGTTTGCACTTTAATCCAATACCAAACGAGATGTGATATATGATATTACTACGTGTTTGTATTTTTCGATAAAGATAGTCTACATTATGCATGCAGAGTTTAAGGATTTTCATTGCTCTTTTCGTAACTTGAATTGTTTGCCTTACTACGCTTTCGAAGTTTGGTGTTGTGTAATCTTTAGTTTCACTACATTTTCTTTTTTTTATATTTTCTGATCCGCATTTCATTTATCACTACATCTGTTTTTTGTATTATTATTGCATGTAGTGATTTATTGAATGATTAATGGATCTATACTTTTGATTAATTGCTCCTCTTTTTACAGCTTCTGGACCACATGTAGGATATGTGTACTTCACGTGAACTTGCTCGATGTTTGCTAACATTTACACAGATTGCTCCTCTTTTTGCAGTTTCTGGAACAGATGTAGGATCTATGTACTTCACTTGAACTTGCTCTATATTTACCAGCTGTTACATATAAATGGACTGATTGTTTATAAACATATAATGTCATGCCCCGGTCGTGACTTTTTATAGATTCTTTCAAAGACAAATACAGTCTTGACAGAAATCTTTCTCTTTGTACATCGATCCTGCGTTTAGTAACATACACAAGTTTAGAATCTTATTGTCATGTCCTCCGTGTATTTAATTTGTATGACTTATATGTCGGAGGGAGAGAGATTTCATGCTTGATATAATTTAAGTGTAAGATGCATATAAAATAAACTTTGTTACAGAATGACCCAAAATAATATCTAATATCTCTAGTTTCATAATTCTGATACGAACATTAACTGTTTTAAGACACTTTTCAAAAAGAAGAAAGTGTCTGTTCACCGTTGATTTCAATAGTCTCTCACACAATATACAGCCTCAAATCTACCCACTTGATTAAGCCATTTACCACACAATTGCTATTGATGTTTTTCATTCGCAATATTTAGTCGAAGTCTTTATTTTACATTGTGATTTGGTGTCCTTATTTTATCAATATCAAAGCCGTATGTGATACAACTTTGCAGGAGCAACGTACTACAACTACAGAATGTTGTTTGCAAATATTTTAATAGTTTATAGGTAGAAAGTATCAATGAGAAATACATGGATGAATCTTTATTGATACGGTCTTGACAACCGACTTGCTTTTTAACCAGCAAGGAAACACAAAGCTTAAATCAGAAAGAAAATGAAACCCACTCGTATGTGAAATATGCATGGTATGAAGAAAGTTAGAGGGGGAGTTTAACACGTTCTTTACTAGATATAGTTGCTTCTTGTACAATGGTACGTTAAACGAATATTTTACAAACCTGTTCAGTAGAAAAGCTGCCCCAATGTAGAAAGTGATCGGTGTTTGTTTATCAACATTCAGATTCTTTCTGGATAAAAGGGAGTAAATAACAAGATAAGTTCAAGTGAGGTACAATTATACTGCATGTATTGAATGACCTTGTACATCTATTATTTGATTTGGTTCAAGAGGATTAAGAACAAACGAAACATACGTCATCTCCCAGTGCTAAGGGATAGGTTGAAATGGAGATACAAAATAAAATAGGGTATGACCTGTGGCTAAAACAGAGTGTAAAGTTCGCGTAGCAGGTATAAAAGGCAGTAAACTGAATAAGCTTAAAATCAGTAACCTTGGCTTTGAACATAAGAAGTTTTCCATCGAACCAGGTAAGATATAATTTTATTATAAGTATCGTCTAAATTATGGAATTACATGATATTGAAAATTACAATAACGGAAACATTCAAAAGCAGATGTTTGTTCCAAATCTTGCACAGTTTCGGAAAGCATAGGATCCTTTCAGGACGATGTAAGATCCATAAACGTTCATGCCGTTTCAAATCTTCCCTGGCTGTTTAACGACTTCAGCAGTGTGTTGCTCTTGCTTGTCATCTGCTGTTATAAACAAATCATTGTTTTATATAATTTAAGATGTCGAAAATGAATTATTTTAAAGAAATATTAATTGACAAGAAAGCTAGGGTGCCATTTACGTTGTATTTCATTATCTAACAGGAAGCATACGAAGTAAATAATTTGGCCCCAATGTTTGTATATGGTCAAGATAAAAAAGATATATGCAGGTATAAATACAGTTAATAGTATAATCAGGGGTTTAGTCTGTAGCCTTGCAAGTGAACATTCACAGTTGCGTATGAAGGCAGAAAAGAAATGTTTGTTCGGTTATGTTTATGGAAGAGAACTCGCTAAACCTCAGTAGTTTATGGCAAGATAAGTTAAAGGCGTAACAAAAAAGATGCATACTAAAGCTTGCTCTATGTATGTGTTTAGAAAGTACACCAGGTTAAAAGAAACTGTCAAGATGATATGGTTTCAAAATAAATAATAGAACAGAGTGAGAAAAACAAGCTTGGTAGAATTCAACATATAATTTATTTCACTAGAGCACAAATGAACATGTAAAACGAACTTAAAGTACTCAAAACAAAATCCCAAATAATCCAGAATTTCTAACAAGTCATAATTAATAAAATTCGGAATAAATTTTAGTCATATTCCAAATAATTTTCCATGCTGTTTGTGTTGATGTGTCTGTAGTGTCCTACGGTCTCTGATGTACTAATGTACCAATGGCCTCACCTGTAAAGATTTGCCAACATTCTTTTATTAAATCACCGTAATATAATCCAAGGTTGCCTTGTTTGAATTCACTATTATGCTAATGTCTCTTTAAAAATTTTTTTAGGAGCACTTTGTTTTTCTAAAGAAGAATGAGCTGAATTAAAAGATTTCACCCATCTCAAAATACCGAATACATAAATGATTCTGGCCCAAAATCTTAAACAAGATTTTTATTTAAAAAACCTAAGACACTAAAGATTAACATAGATGAGGGCCAAACGTTGATTGTTCTAGAAGAATGTAAGTTATAATTAGAAGGTCTGTTACAATAAAGCATGTGACAATCATCAGTACACCACATCTAGCTATGTGAAAACTAGCAATGTCTTTGATTCAGGCAAACATAATAATCCTAATATTTATCTTTCATTAAACCGCTTGGTTACAAAGCTGTCACTGATTTTAAACAAGGCCATCTACTAAATACAATCTTACGTAACCCATAATATGTAATTAATTAAGGCATCTATCGAATAATGCAAAGCAAATATACATAGCAATATCATTTCGAAAATATATTTGAAAATATTAACTTATCAATAACAATTGTAATGATGGAAAAGTCCTCAAACACGTGTGTGTGTGTGTGTGTGTGTGTGTGTGTGTGTGAGTGTGTGTGTGTGTGTGTGTGTGTGCGCGCGCACGCGTGTATGCGTATACACGTTGTTCCCAATCTGCGCAACTTCGGAAATGACCAGTGCCTTTTCAGGCTACAAATTCGGCTACAAATTCAAGAAATTCAACAATTGTCGTTCTCTCTTTATGTATGAATCCTTGACGAATATTCGTGCTATACCATTCGATAACGTTCAGTACATTTCTTTAAATGTGTACCACTTTGTTGACATGCCATAATCAGAGATATTTGCTAGAAAGAGTTACACTAGGTTGGATATATGAATAATGAAAAGGATAATATAAACGCTTAGTTTGTGTCATTAAAATATGTCCGTGTAATGGATTTAGGTTAGCGTTTTAGAAATAGTCTGTATAAAGCTCGTGGATGAACAAATGTTCTGGTACGATACTTTGTCTCGAGTTGGTTAAATTTATTTTGCAGAATATGGCTTCGTTTCTATTTGGATTACTTTGTCTGTGTATGCTGAGGTGAGTCATTCTTTCCGAGGATTTTTGTCCTCCTCCCCTCTTTCTGTCTCTCTCGCTCTAAAGGTATGTATGTTTATATTACGGTCATGGGTGAACCCAACTAAATAAGCTCTTCTGTTGACATTTTGCTATGGCGTTTTTCTATGGCATTTATAGATGTAGAAACAGGGACAGACCGTCTCAATTATCCATCGAAAGTGTAGCGAGGGGTTGAATACAAGAACGAAATGTATATTTATTCTATTTATCTAGTTGATGAAAATGTTAACATCAGGAAGGTGCAATATTTCCAATTATTATTTCTGATCATTTTAACCATTTAGATCTTAAGTAATGGAGAAGTGGAAACATTCATTTTTCTTTATACGTTTCTATTTTCAACACGCGCAATAAGTTATCTCTAAAATCTGTACAATACACTTAAATTCATGCCTAGTGAGACAATGGTTGACGAATGTGTGTATTATTATTAATCGCCTAATAAATTCTTAAAGTTGAAACGACCTCCTACAATAGTATTACAGGTCTGCGGTAAGGTGTATTTCTATTATTTCTAGCTAAAGAGCATAGAAAAGAACAAGAATAAAGAACGCATCCTTTATTACCGACAGAAAAGACTAAAACATGTCTGCTTCTTTCACTTCAAAACTTTTCACGCAAGATATCGTTTCGAAGTATTTACCAATTGTTGAACAATATTTAGAAGTGTCTCTAATCAGAAGCCATGGCAGCTGACAATGAATATTAAATATGCTTCCTTGCAAAAACAGATACATGTCAGTTTCAGAAACACAAACCGCTTTCGTTTGCTGCGACATCAAATTGTAATTTAACTTTCAAAAGCATAGACGAAGAGTGTATAACCTGTATGAGGCGATGAAATTTACGAAAACAATTTACACCTCAAAATATTTAGAGTTTCCAGGACTAATTAGCTTACGTGAGTAGTTAATGGGGCACTCTAGGGACAATGGGACTTACCATTAAAAACATGGTCGCGGCACTCTGGGCACAATGGAAATTGAACATGGGGAATACAGGACCGGCACTCTGGGGACAATGGGAATTTAACATGGTGGGTCTGTCTAGGGACAATGGGAATTAAACACAGGGAATTTTAACATGGGTGGGACTATAGAGGGACAAAAAGTATTGGGCCTGTCTAGAGACGAGAGGAAAATACATTACAGACAAGAGACAATAGATAATAGACAACAGACAAGAGACAAGCACTTATACAACATTTAAAAAAGTTGGGGAGGCAAGAAAGCAATTTCTTTTCGAGACCTATGAGGGGCCCTGAAAAGGGCCTTTGGCTTCTTCTGTTTCTTCTTCTATTTTCTTCAGTTCTTCAGCCATCTTCTCATTTTTCCAAATATTCCTTTCTTCTTCTTTATCTCTGAGTCACGCAGAAATCAGGAATGTGAATGCCATTCTCTCGCATGCATTCGACATGGAAAATGATGAAATTGTCTTTCTTCTTGTGGTCATCATCTTCTTCTTGTGGGAGTTGGTATTTTTGAATGTAGCATTGATGTTCCAAGTCAACGATTTGGTGGCAAATGTAACATTTTTTCTTTCCTGAACATACGTGTGCCTTGGGACTATTGGTACGTATGCCTTGTGCACAAGTGGGGCACAATTTCAAGAGTTGACAAGCAAATTTCTGCTGTGAACCTTGCGTCTCCAAATGTTGTTGGTTTCCGACAGGGCTGACAAAAGTGCGCTGACAAGCAGGGCAATGCACTCGTTCTTGTCCTTCGTCCTGATAGGGTTGAGAGGCCACACATCCTGAGCATTTCGATCCACAATGTTTGTGTTGCTCTTGATTGTTATAGCAATAGTCACATTTCTCACAGTAATACCTTTATCCCAGGAATCCGGTGATACTAGTAATGGCATCGAAATGTTCATCGTGATGATACATATGATTGTATTTTCCATCTTTAAAATCTTTGCCTCGAAACAACAGAGGTTCGCGCACTTCTTGAGGTTGCACTTTCAAGGTGTAGCGTGGAGCTAGGACATCTTTAATTGTTTGCATTTCAGAAATGCAACAGGGTGTGTCTTTGGACAGGCCGGCTTGTTGTAACAGGAGTTCTGCTTCACTTCGTTGTTTGGCTCGGTTCGATTTTATCGAATGTTATCCCAGGCTCTTTTTCATTCTACCGTGTCGTTCGTGTCGGCATACGCTCGTCCTCGTGAAGGTAACGATGGCTAAACACATCTGGTCTTGAGGGTTGTTAATTTGGACGAGGCTACGCTTCATGCTACGAAAGTCGTCTACCAATAACACTTTTCTGCCTTGTCCGGTCCCTTGGGGGAGAGAGAAGTGGGTCATGGGCAGTGTCGCTTTACCATCGGTGATGTGAAACTGGTCATTGGATTGTTGCACGTGTTGCACGTGTTGAATCTTGTCGATGACTTTGGAAGGTATCAATTCTGCTGGGCTGCTAAACTCGATTCAAAGAGGGGACTTCAAGCTGTCGTGATGAATGGATAGTCTCAAGCGATCATCTTCTTTGCTTTGACATTGGTGTTTCAGTGTAGTTAACAAAGAATCCCACATCTCGGTGATGAACCCTTCTGTTTTCTCCAGCGGTATGTCGGACTTGAAATCTATAAACTTCACCGTGTAGGTGTAAGTTGTGGTTCTAAATTTTATAGAGGAGCGCTTTTCCGTCTCTCGAGTGTGATAGTATTTTTCAGGATTTACTGGTGAACCTTGGCTAGGTGAAGACTCTCTGGGTCTGGATTCTGGTTCACTCATGTCAACTTCAAAATCACTGGCATGAATTTGTGCCAAGACTTAAGCTACTGTACGAGACGATGCGATCGTTTCATCTTGACTGCAACATGTCAAAGGACTACATGTTAAACACCATGGGTAACTTTATACCCACCATGTTAAATTCCCATTGTCCCCAGAGTGCCGGTCCTGTATTCCCCATGTTAAATTCCCATTGTCCCCATTAACTACTTTCGTGTTTTCAAAGCTTTACACACCGTTAAGAAACTTCTTTCTATAAATTGATCAATAATATGAACTACGCAGGTATTTATTAACGTAAAACTGGCTCCTTGAAAATGAGCTATCAGCTAGGAATATAATTCCATCTTGTTATTATAATGCAGTGTTGAAAATATTAAAGGCGTTGAAAACGAGAAACAAATCTCGGGATTGTTCTCATGGATCGCTGGTCAAAGTGGAGACAGCGATACCATTGATCTTCAAGATTTGATAAAAGCGTACAGAAAGAATGATTTCAACAGTAAGTCTCTCTCAATTCTCTCTCTCTCTCTCTCTCTCTCTCTCTCTCTCTCTCTCTCTCTTACATACGGATCTCTGTCTTATATGTGATCTATATATACACATCTATTTCTCCAGGCAACGCCTATGTACCTATAAATTTATCCCTGGCATAATTCGTTGATCTGTAAACCCAGATTATCAGATCTAGTATCAAGCTTTAAAATGATGATGGCAAGACGAACTTTGAGCAGAGATGTGAAGTTTGGAGATAGCCATTATGTTATTTGAGAATGTTCTACCTCACTTTTTCGCTCGAATATGAACTATTTCTTATAAAGACAATCGATATTGTTGTTTATCACGAAACCATTAATATTACGTAGTAGTTAAGGATATGAATCGAAAGGCACCTTTTGGTCGACGATATAGTTAAGCATAATTTTCATCCATAAATAATAAGGAACTAATGAAAATATTTATTCAATTGAATATTTTTCATGATTTATTTATTTCTATAATCGTCATAATTGTTTGAACCTGTCATCACGTAGGTCCATGGTTTGAATTAAAAGTATAATTCTTATGTCAAGGGAGATTTTAGAAATAAAATGTATGACGTTAACAATCCAGAGTAATACCAATAGTTAACGGTTGAACTTACATATGTTAGAAAATCGTCTGTTGGTAATTGCCATAGAAGAAACGAAGAATATAATTTTCATTTTCAGAAGATGGCTACTTATCGGAATTGGAGGTAAGAGCCGGTCGTCCGATAATTAACCTCGAACCAAGTTCCTATGCCGAAAAAATATTTGGCAATGTAAAGATAGATGAAAGTACCATTAAGGACCTTTTCTATGAGATGGATGGATCAGGTATGACCTAACAAAGTCTCCTTTGGTTTATCAGTTGCTGTCGTAATGATATACGTATCATAATCATTAAAGAATCACTGCCCAGCACTTTCTCTCGATGTAGCCAAGTTAGACACAATTCAATCGAATGCTTGTTACTCAACTGTATCAGTAATGTGGTTATAAGAGATTTATTTGTATTCTCCTGAAGCGATAATAGTTCTTTAATTATCTACTTTTCTATTTCTTTCAGACAAAGGGTGGGTCGACCTGTCTGAATTTGAGTATTTTTACAACAGAAAGGTTGATTTATTGGATTCGAGTGAGACGAAGAAATGAAGATAGATCAAGTGTACTTTCACCTCCAATGACAGACAACTGATAAAATGATTAAATTATATTTGGCTTTTAGAATCTTATGCAACGATGTCACAAGAATAAATGAATCAGCACATAAACCCATGAATCATTCAATCAATGAATCAAATCAACAAGCAATCAGTTGATCAATGGATGACTGAGTAAATGACACAATGAAAGAAACATATCTTCAATACATGAAACATGTTTACGGACAATAGAAACTGGACGGAACTGCATGGAAATTGTAGAAACTTCGTAGAATCTAGTTTTCAAGTAAAAGAACTACATTCAAATGTATGTGTACTATCCTACGGCATCGAGAGACGGAAACTATATGTTCCATTTGTTTAATTAAACTTTGAAATTTGCAAATGTTAGTTTCGCTGAGCCTTTCACTAAGGACTATCAGTATTAATTCAACTCGCATACGAAAGCTACGGAAATCCCATAAAGTTAAAAAGCAATGACTTTAGATAACTAAATGACCATGACCTAACCAAAATTACTCAAAATAAATCATTCTCGTTACAAGCCTGTGTATGGAGAGAGGTTTAAATCCAGCAGCATTTTCTGCATTTACGTGTGCATGAAACGAGTGTTATAAACCAAGCAATTCATCCATTTATCGACTGGTCCAACGTTGTTCCCAAACAATTTGTACCTTGAGTCCTTTAACGATATTAGAATGTTTTAAAAAGACGAGTTTGTACTCATCAATGTTGGTTTATAAGTATAATAAATATTCACTATCGTGCAAAGATATTAGTGTAACAGCTTTCACACAACTTTAACTATTACAAAAATATAGCTAAATTACATCTACGGTACATGTTGACATATTGTATTTTACATATTCCTGATTTAATCTCTTCAATAAAATGTATTGTCTCCTGAAAATGTATTTTATGTTAGCATTAGTGTATACGTGATATAGAAAAACAACACAAACTTGCTAACATAGCAAGTAGTTCATGATAGGTGATAAAGTATATGACATGTATGTGAAGAAAAATATTTGTCCCATGGCATGCTTTTTATTTACACGTGCATGAAATGTGTTATCCATTCAGCATCTAATGAATCAGTCGCTATTGTCAATACTGATTGTTTCTAAGTGAAGTCTGTAAATATATATTTAACTGCAACAATGGAATCGTGATTCTATTTTAGTTGCATTTAGAGATTGAATATTTCAAAAGATTTATACTAAACTCTTGCTTTACACTACCCACATAGCCTTAATGTTTGGCTCCGTAACAGTTGTTTCATATAATCAGTACTGTAAGTCTTAAAATTACTCTGGAACTGCTATAAGATATACTAAAGCATCCATGTACATTTCAATGTTACAATAGCATTCAATATTGTTAAAACGTAACCAAGCAACTATTATTATACAATACCGTTATAAGAAGAGTTAAATCACTATATACAGTGATTTAAACCTTATACACATAAACTGGCCTTGATGGATAATTTCAATTTTAACAACGACACTATGTCTTTTTGATTGATATATTTTATTTCTGTCTATAAGAGCACATATTCGACAAGATTCATTCGAAATACAGAGGGAAAAACCTCATTTTTGGACCCGGTTTTTTTTGCATCCCAAAATTCGCTCGTGGAAAGAATGCTGGATTTTAGACCTTTTGGTCTCAGATCTAAAGCGGACCAGTCTGAACTGCACACAGACAGGTGATCCTTTGCAAAAACTAGGATACGGTGTGCATTCGGAATAAACAGCGGTTTCCATACGAAATGCAACTTTTACCCTTCAGCTCATGCACAAGCAAAATAACCAGTGGAAAATGAGGTCAGGGCCTGTCTTTTTTGTTTGAAATTATTGGTAAAGAAAACACAAACCATGTTGATCATTCTGTGCAAAATGTTTGATGCGTTAAGTCTTCGATGTTTGTCCGTTTGTTTCTCTTGATACACGAGCAAGTAAGGTTGGTCCATCTTATGAATCATTATCGTTAGCTTTTGCATTATAGATAACAATATTTAGCATTCGTAAATCCTGATAAATAATCGCATCGTATATAATCAGGGCCAATAATTCTTTAGGAGCTATCGAATCAGCCTGTATGTGGTTATATTTTAAATACAGAATTCGAAATAGCACAGTCGCTGATTCGCTGAAACGTTTACCACACAATATTATTGTAATTTTGCAGAAGTGATGGTATATATACACAATAATAAATTTGAACCAATTTCTATTTATGGCTGTCTCCAGAAATATAGTACTAAAACTATGTATAAACGTTAGTGCGTTCAAATTATATTAGTTCTTTTTTTGGGTTTCAACCACCGAATTATAAACATACACTTAAAAGAGCAAAGATGAAAGCAGAAATTATTAAAATATTTGAAATATGGCTTTCCTTTTCCGAGCGTATACAAATAAAAATAATCTATGAATGATTAAATAAATGTGCAAATGAATAACACAAGTAATTGATGAATAACATGATCAAGAAATAAATAATTCCATGATATTATTACGATTCACGGACTTTTTGGTGTCTTACACTGAAATCGATGATGGGGATATAAATGGAGTGCTGAATAGAAACATGAAATAAACAGAAGATTTATTGAGATTGAAGTGACTCAAATGTCAGACCTGTACGATTGAAAAGATTGACGCATCCTCTGTATTACATGCTTAATGGTCCAATCAATATTGCAGTTGTATTTAGTTGAATGTAAAATCAATAGTATGTAAAATGAATTGTTCCAACTTGTCTTGAAACAGGTATATTTGCATACGGAACGTGTTTTCAATTTGGCATTACATATACAAAGAATTCTACAAAAGGTTTCTGAGGCTAAAAGTTGTAGAAAATACATAACAAAATGTATTATAAAATGCTTTAAAGTAATTAAGACTGAGGATAACGTCCATGTTTGGAATGTGATGCCCTGCCTATACGGAATTAAACACTACAACCATTCTAAAGAATAACGTATCTCTACATCTTATGGTCACCAGCACAAAGCCTTATTGATGGACAAAGATGTGACTGATAGACGAAAGAAATTATTGTCAACTTTATCTGTTATGAAGCGCCAATACTAGACAGTAACATATTTAGAGCTGAAGCAAATATCAATGTTTCTACACGATTAATCGATTTTCATTTGTGTAATTGGTGTTTATAGACACCAAGCAGCATTAAAATATGTGAATTAAGGTATCAGAAGGAAATTATGTTCCATATTAGGGGTCTTTAGTAAATCATTTGACGTTCCAAACTGATATGATCCTTATTCTATCCAGTTTTCATTGATAAGACTCTTATTCTTTCTCTTGTTGGCATAGATATGGCCCCTATTTTATCCCATCCTTTTTTTATCAGCTTACCGTATTACACACTATCTACACAAGTGTGTCGGAATGCCACTGAACAGAAAATGGTGTCGAATGTTCAGAATTTCAACATCATGATTATACCGCGAGTCGGAATTTCAATTTTGTACGTTTTTGCAAGTTTAATTTGTTCCTTGGTAAACTAATGCAGTAATGCATGGTTTACATATTGTATTATTTGTGTTTTTAACAAAATGTTTCCAAACTCGCCTTGGTAAACAAACGTAAATTTGCATACCAATTTTCTATTAAAATAATTAGAAAAAGACATTTCGATTAGATATGTAAAGGTAATAATTTAGGTTCTTGACCTTCGTATGTTCAGTTTAGTTTGAGTTACTCACCGGTTCCTTTCCTAATCATATATCTTACCAGATGCAAAAACATGTTTGAGATAATTAACTACACATGTTTAGTTGTACTAATCATATTCCAGAATGTGATACCATTTCATTATGCATTCAAAATGCTATCACACTATATTGTTATCACTGAGCTTCCTAAACTCCTGGAATGATTGCCACCAGAAGTTAGATATAGATTCATTTTAAAAACCAGATATAAATAAATTGTATAAACTTTGTGAGAGATGTAGTAAAACACAGCTAAAACAAAACCAAACAATAAATATGCTGTATAAACCACATTCCTTAAATAAATAAGATTTACTCATCATACAATGCATTCATGTATTTAACATAAAAATGATTCAATCTCTGTTGTCAAAAATCTACGAACTCAGTAAAACTGTTCCACTGTTATTGACACTGGTATGGTATGAAGTCTGTTTGAGGTACACCCTTCTTGAGGTATACATATGTCAGGTATTCGTTTCCGATGTGCAATCGGCAAAATATCAGCTCATCCCTGTGATTTGTTCCACACGATGAATGACGCTCGCTTATAGGTTTTTTTTAATGTTCTCAAGTTTGTTTGTGGAGTCTTCATTCCACATACAGTGCCAATTATTACAACCATGCTGATGTATACTTTATTTGAAGTCTGTATACGAAATCATCTTTCGCAAAACAGGAGCCTGGAAGTCAGCTTGAGCTCCTTTATCTATCTTTTCAGTACAATTTATATAGATGTAACTAGTTCTCCAAAATATTACTCCATGAAACGACTTATTGTGATGTCCAGTTAGTCCCTGCATGTGACTAGTTATATTATTGCATGAAAAGACTTCTTGAGATGTCTTGTTGGTCCAATATATATATATATATACTTGTAAATTGCAGAATCGCCATTAGGGTAAAATATTCCCCCAGTACCCAAAACCTATCTCTGCTTTCGTTGGAACTGTACAGTTTGCTTTCCTGGCATACGATGGTTTACTAGAAGTAATTAATAAGGCATTGTGCGATGCAATAATCTTTAACGTGCTATCATTTATTTATTGCTAAATAATCTGAAAGAAACCTCTCTGACCTGGAAACACTTTACCATCGACAAAACAGTACAATTCTGGTCTGCATTAAGGCATCTGGTGCAGGTTTGTTTCGGTGTGTTTATTTCAATAATTTCGTCTTGGAAAGAAACAAATTGGATATCAGACGATATAGCTTTGTCGAAAGCGGTAAACTCAAGATGTCGTTTGATGATAGTACCGTGTAGGGAAGAAATATGCCAATGATACTGATGTGTGTACATCAGTTTATAATGTCTGATATAGATCAGGGAATGTTTGATACAATACACAAACGATTCAAGATGTTGAAGCTGAATGTTGCAAGTACTGATAATTAGAGTCATTGCTCTTTTAGAAACATAAAGGTATCGTGAATGTCAAGAATGGACAAATTGTAGTAGTTTCATTTATCAACAGAATCTCGCCAAGGGGATCCCAAACAGTCACGCTATTAGTGTCGTTAATTAAATAAGAGTATTTCTATAATACAGTCTCCATTCTTGCGTGGCGTGTCTATGCTATTAAACGACACATGTATTGTAGTTCATCTTTGAGAATATAAATATGTATTTAGAGTTACATGTCTTTGAACCCATATATACAGGAGTTCCTCCTTCTATCTGTTCAATTTGCTTCGAAACAGTCACACGAAACATTGAAGATATTGGATGCATTCGACACAGCAATTACTGCAATGAACTTTTCTTGAAACTAGAAAACGACAGTGAGCAGCCGTCTGGTTGTTTACATCAAGAGCTTCGGTTGGTTTGAAATGCTAAGACATTGATAGTGTCAAGAACCCATGACAATAATCTCGTTACATATTATCAATTAATGAATGAAATGACTACGCTTTGTGCAATTTTTATTCTTGGTGCTTTTGTTTATAAAATCGTTGAATATGTGAATAATATAATAGCAATATGCAAATGTACCAAATTTCATTAATGTTTCTAAAACAAATTAAGTTATAAAAGAGAAAAGCAAATAGAACCTAAACGTTTGGAACATGACCTGGAATATATAACCACCAATTTATAAAGAAAAACTGCTTTTAATGAAGTCTAAGTACGCTAAAAATCACCTTTTGATCTCAAATGCTTCTTAAAGTTAAGGAAAGGTTTTAGAAAACTTAAAATATTGCTCTTAAACATGTAATATCTAATGTGGTACACTTTGAATTAATAGTATAGAAGCAAATAAAGTTTCATTCACAAAGCTGAAAGGGCTTTATTGTTTAGATCAGAAATGAATGTGTGATTTAAATCTAAAAACAGTGATCAGCGACACTGACATTTAAAATTGGACCACCAGTATTGCACATAATACACTACTTAATGATGATATACAAGACTCAACTATATATGTTTGAAGTTTGACACTGGAATAGAACATGTGGGGAAAAAGATTTCATGCAGACTTGTGTCCTAATGTGATTGGCAACACTCGTTGAAATGATGATTCGTGAGTAAACCAAGTTTCAACCGTTTACCTCAGAAAGTTATCAATCATAAAGTGGAATGTAATGTTTAAAATACTGAGCCTAAGCATATGATATGCAATGAAGTAATTGAAAAAATGTCCAATTATTATGGACCAAGTGTAATCCCTTAATGTCAAACAGTTATAGAGTGGATATAAACGTAAGTACATATGGATGCTATGCTTGCAGCTTTTTCTAAATAGTGGAGGATTAACATTCTGAAGACGTGGTTCATTTTGCTAAACATGGCAACATTCCCTGTCTTTCAGAGAAGTGGGAGATCCAATAGAACATCAATTATGAGGGTTATTGGCTTGGGTAGACTCTCGCCATAATCAATAGATAGTGTGCATCTTATATTAAATTAAATTTATTATCATGATGGCCTGTGTCCAAAACAAAATCTTTATATCCTGTGTGATCTGGATATCTGTCATTTTACTGCACTAGAATGAGAGATGGAGTTGACCGAATAGTGGAGCAAACAATAAATTGAATTTAATTACGTGTACTTTCTTGGCATGGCAAACAACTAAGTACTGATAATCATATAACCATAATGTTAGATTTTAGCACTCTGCACCATCACCGCTAAGTAAGCGCCTGATCGGTCTGTCGTTTGGATTTTTAACGTAGCTTTAAAATATTTTCAATCATATCGCTACGATGTATGGAGTGTGGGAGTTTATAGTGAGGTCTAGCACTGGGGCATGATGCTGCAGACAGGTAGCATTTTGTCCCCCCCCCCAGCCGCATTATTCTGACTCCAGGCCGACGAGTCCTAACACAAATTCTTAATTCTGAGCGCCTAGCGAGGCGCTGTTAGTACCATCTTGATAAGTCGTTGGTATGATTTTACCGGGGTTCAAACCGACGACCTCCTGCATCCGAGGCGGACGCTCTGCACATTAAAGGTAATTACATTGAAGCAGCACTTTTGACAAACAAAGTATTTTGCTCTCTGCGGGTGATTATCAAGAGAGTAGATGACACTGACCGTATGCATGTCAGTGGTGACAATTACTTTGATGGTAGTCAGCAAGAGAAGTCTGATAAAATGGCTGAGAATCGGGGAAATGAAGAAGAATCTAGTCCCCTTAGTATTTACAATTGGAAACATGAAACCATAATATCGAAAAAATGGTACGGGATAGAGGTTCAAATAAATTAATTTTGGGGCAATTGTAAACACAGTGTGACAGGTTGCATTACAGATGAATTATATGTAATGATAATAATATTACCTTCCCGAATGGACGGTTATATCAACAAGAATTTTCCACAGAAAGACTTCTTATGATGTCTCGTTTGTCCGAAATTAAAATAATGCTTATCTGACGTCCAGTATGGCTTCCGCGGCAGACATCTTGTAAACCTTGTTATCGACATACCTATTAAAGGGAAAGTCATATTGACGTCGGATTTTTCGCAGAAAGACTTCTGTGATTGTTCTAAATGAAAATCGTGGGGATTTGATTTCCAGTATGAATGCCATATCAGCCAGATTTAAAATTGTATTATCTCTACACAACCTGAACATGAGGTCATATTGATATGAGGTGCCCACTATACTCCTTCTTGTGATGATGAGGTGCTTCTAAAATAAATTTGTGCCGTTCGTACACCCAATATGGCCGCCACAGTGATCATTATGAAGGCTTATTATTGCTACTCCTCCTGAATGATGGTAATATGAAGATGAGTGTTCACCTGAAAGACTTCTTGTAATGTCTACTACTTGGATCTAAATGAAAATGAAGCCGATTTGACAAAGTCATCTTGACATTGTGCTTTCTCGTCCATGACGTCTTTTTGGTTGACACTGTAAATGGTGTCGAAATTATATCCAATATATCCAATATATCCACTACAGCAGTCATCTTTTAAACCTTGTTATCACTGCTTCTCCTTAACAAAGAGACAGTCTGGCATCTAGTTGTCACCATGATAATCTTATCAAGTTCATAAACGAAAATCCTGCCGAATCCTATATTACTACTGTTATCATCTTGAAGATTTTGCTAGCCCTGACATTTCAAGAATAGGTGGTCTTATCAACATGTTTTATTTTCCCTCTCAAACGAAGGTACAATGTTATTCACCCGAAATGACAATTTTGTCAATCCGAAGTCCAATATGGCCTGTACGGCAGTCATATTGAAATAGTGTTATGAATACTTCTCCTGAACACATGGTTATATCAGTATGATTTTTCATTGAAAGACTTGTTATGATGACTGTTGGCTATAAATGAAAATGGTGTCGATGTGACCTGCAATACAGCGGTGCAATGGTCATTGGAAAATCTTTCTATCGCTAGCTCTTCTGGAAGGCGGCCATTTTGAAAACTTTGCTATTGCTACATCTCCAAAAATAGATTGTCATATTAATAGGGGGTGCCAGAAGACTTATTATAATGTATTGCTGGTCCGAAATTAAAATGGTGCTGATCTGACATTAAATATGGGCACCAATGTGCCATCTTGAAAATGTTGTTATCACTTCTCCTCTTATATTTAAAGTGAATTCGAGTTAGAATTTCATTAACATAATTCGCATCGTACCTATTTGGAAATTTAACCCGAATGGATGGCTACATCAACATGGTCTTTTATCATTAGACTTTTTATGTTATCCAGTTTGTCTTAAATGAAAGTGGTATCAATCGTGCATCTGATATGGCTGCATTGATGCCTGTCTTGAAAATCTGACATGGCTTTTCTTCGTTAATGGATAGTCTTACTGACATGCGGATCTCATCAAAACACTTCTGCATTATTTTCTATGAAAATAATGTCAATCTGACATCCAGTATATATCACGAATACATGAGAAGCGGTGTGGAAATGTGAACTTAAAGTTTTAATAAAATGTCAACCGCTTTTTTAATACACAGTCAACCGCTAACTTCATATATATGGAGAGAGTGTATGTCCCCAAATTCCGTTATAATTTACAGGCACATGTTAATGGATTTTGTGTGCTCTTTGACGAATATCAAAGTTCTACTGCTAAGAAGAAGAATAACAAAAGAAAGAAGCAAAAGAAGAATGATCATGAAGAATACGACGATGCTGATAATATAATAATATGAGAAAAATCGAGCATACATTAAACTGATATTTGAAACCCAAGTGCGTCCGTGAAGCATATGTTATGCCTATTTAACTTATTTTGCGTGCTTGAACTTTGTGATTGAGTGAGGGTAGAAAAGTTATAATTTTTCTGACTTGATCATTTTTTAAGAAAGGTATTCAGTAATATATGAATCCATTATCTAGCCTTATTTAGAATACTTAGAATGTTCTGGAAAAGAGCTTTTGACCCATAACCTGGTCATTTTATTGTACCTTCATTTTTTATATAAGGTCGAGGTAAACATTCCTCCTTTACGTTCAGTCCGTGTAATTATTTAATGTTGTGTTCAGATATAATCTGACTGGAATGATTTACTTTTAAACAAATTGAATTACTAAGTGATCATTGACAATTTTAGATAAAATCACTACTTTGGGATTATTTGTAATTCATTCAAAAATATTCAGGATTATATAATTTTGATACATCAAAATTATTGGTACATCATCCTATTAAAGAATATAGGTACACGAGCACTCGGAATTCGATATAAGTTTGGACTTGTTATAAAATTCGTCTTAAATTCTAACTTTGTAACTTAGAGAACTCAATTTATTTGTTGCTTTAATAAGCTTGTTGGTTTTCTTCTTTCTGTTACGTAGGTTGAGACAACAGAGTCGAAACAAATAACCTTAATGACTACAAATTTATTTAAAGCACTTGCAACTAACTGGTGAATTAAATAAGAATGTAATGAACGCAACAAACTGTGTTATTTTTTCCTGTCAATAATACATACCTTGATATGTTTTAATTAAAGGCTGAAGACACTGTATCACACTTTGAATAATGCAGACCTTGGTATTTTTAATTAACGAATGATTTAATTCACTGCTTGACATCAGTTGAATAATATACATAGGTTGTACACGGACCAATAGATTAGACTATCAACAATATGGAAAAGATGAAAACACTGAATCGACTGAATTCGTCAAAAAAGTTCATTAAAGAAGCATAGAAGATAATATACACATTCTCCGAAATTTTCACTGGACATTTTGACAAGTTGGATAACTGGAATTGGTACTAGAATTCGAACAGAATAAATTGGGACAGATTTACGAGCAAGGAAAAATAAAGAATTTGCAGAATATAGTGCGTGAAAACGTAAAGTCACAAAAGGAGAGATATATTAATTATTCATCAAATGTGTCTGAAAATTTGATGCTTCTTGCGATACATGCTCCAGAGCTATAATGACGAAGATGTATCAGAGAATTCCAATTAAATAGACGCTTCCGAGCCATAAGTGCAAGATTGGCATCCAAACTCAATGTATCTTACAGAGCACATTAACGGGCTGCAAGAGAGAGGCATATATATATATATATATATATATATATATATATATATATATATATATATATATATATATATATATATATATATATATATATATATATATAAGTAATTAATTAAGTAATTGATAACATAAAATGCGAAATATAAAATAAACGGATGAAATAATAGAGTTCATCTGAGGAAAGATATAGAACAGGCTAACAGGAGCCCTAGTATGTAAAATATTTAAATATAATCACTTACAGAAACAAAATGAAACCCATCTTGACATAACTATCCACTGAGAGGGAGAAGCGTTAACGAGATTTTCAAGATGGACACCATTCGGGATATCTGAGCAGCACCGTTTTCGTTTAGGATATTGACTAGACCATGCGATGGATGTGTGTGCAAAGTTTCATGGCAATCTTCCAAGTATTTTAACAGTAGAAGAAACATTTAGCTTATGAAAATGGACGGACGACAGACCATCCGATAAGTTTTTCCAGCCAATTATTTAGCATAAATATGTAGCAAGTCAATAAATGCGGCCATGGATATTATACACGCGGTCTATTTCTTTGATTGTCTCCCTTTATCATATTGATAAGCTGATTCAGTTATATCTTTGGAATGAAATAATCTATAATGTGTTTTTGCTATGTTTGTGAATTTCTTTTCCTATTGTGCTGGTCTGATAGTATCCTTTCTTGTCATTTTGTATTCACTGAAAAGGATTGAGGAAAAATAAGTTGTGAGCGGAGAGAATTACTTTAAAACGTTGTGTTGCCCATTTCCTCCCATCTTCACTAGCCAATGTTCCGATGTGTTAACCTTATCAACACTTTAGCGAATGAAACAGATGATTCAGTGCTTCGAGTCTGTGAAATTCATTGGATGCGTCGGCAGACACATCATCTGGTCAAAATCAATTTATTTAATTTTAACAATATTGCTACATGATCGATATAAGGGGAGCACACAACTGGAATGGACCGATAAATAATAAATTTTCCACTGCCGGTCTGTGTTTGTGCAAATACATTATTTTCCTAAAATACACATGTAATTGCTACTTTCTGCTACTTTCGATGTTAGATTGACTAAGTAGCCATTGATGTCAATTTCTCAACTATGTTCGGCCGATGTACAAAGTAACACTGCACCGCTGTTACACGCTATTGCTTAGTTGGCATTACATACTAAGGGAGACAACTCATGAAATCCAATAATGCCGCTATGACAAAGCACTCAAATATCTAATTGTTCGGCCAAGGTGTAGATAGGGTTAACACATCATAACCTTGGCTAGCGATTTTCTCTTGTACAGAATATATCTTTGTTTAGTTCTTGTCTGTGATTATTTGACATATGTAAATTGAAATTAAAAAGCCCATTATACAATTAGTAGTAAGAAGTACATTGACATGTTTCTTAACAACATTTAAGTGCATTCTCCGCCTACTTTGATGGCTGTCTTACTTGAGAGCTTACTACATATAACATATCTCTCTTTACATACGTATCTAAATATCTGATTGTTTGGCCAAAGAGTTGAAAGGGTTAACACGTCATAACCTTGGCTAGCGATTTTCTCTTGTATCGAATATATTTTTGTTGAGTTCTTGCCATTGCTTATTTGACATAAGTCAATTGAAACTGAAAAGCCCAGAATATCCTTAGTAGTGACAAATATATTGGCATGCTTCTTTATAACATTAAAGTGCATTCTCCACCTACATTGATGGTTGTCTTATTACATATAACATAACTCTGTTTATAGTCAATATTTGTAATATTTTAAATTGACTTCTCTGTCGGCAGAGTTGGGATGTAGATAGATTTGAAACCATGTTTTCAATCATATTTGGGATCTAATCCAACATTTCTTGCTGTATTCCACAAAATCACTTATAAGGCAATCTTGGGATAGATTCCAAAAGAATCTACAACTAGGCAAGCGAGGATTAATCCCCAAAATCTCTCATTAGGAAAATTCTAGATTGATCCCTAAATTCTGCTACAAAACTGACTTGCAATTCTTCACTAAAACCATGCCAAAATAAACGCTCGGGTTTGATCAAAACATCTCAACATCTCATGCCAGAAAGTCTTAGGATCAATCATTTCGCCGCAAACTTTGGATCAGTGCCAAAAGTGAGATCGATCCCAAATAAGCAAACATGGGAACAATCCCCAAAATGTCTTGCTTAAAATTGTAGAAAAGTGACTTTTGTCGCTGGCGCACATGGGATCAGTCCCAGAATCACTTTCAGGTAAGCTTGGGACCGATCCCAAATGACTCCTTATCACACATGGGATCCACTTGCAGAGATTCACTACACTGTATTTTAGGAAAACTTGAGATTGATCCAAAACATGTATACGTTTAGCAAAACTGAATCTGCAAATTTGTTGTCATTTGTGAGACCAGTACCAAAATACGAGTGCGAAAAATAAATATACTTATCTAACCCTCCAAAAATATGGTTAAATTGACTAAATACAGCGTAATTGTTTTTGTCAGTGACTGATCTCTAAAGGATTTTTTTCCTCAATTGAAATATTGTAGGGTAAACAGCAAAGTGGTTTCTGGAATGCATAAAACTATTAAGATACATCATTCATGATAGACTTTTTGCCGTTGATATTACTCAGTCATGAACTTAATTGCGATACAGACTGTAGCGTAGTTCTAAAATTATACCTCTTATGACAGAAGGATCTTAAATTCATCAGTAGCAGCACACGGTTTCACTAGGATAAATGTACATGCATGTAAATAAAACCTTAATTGGATATATTATTTTGTTGTGTACAAATAAGTAGCCATCAATATATGTCGCCATGGATATTATACACGGGGGCGATCTTAAGGCTAGTTTTTTTTAATGTCTACCCCTATCATATTGATGAACTCTTTCAGTTATATTTTTGAAATGAAATAAACTATAAAGTGTTTTTGTTATTTCTGACAGTTTTGTTTGCTATGGCGGTGACCTGAAAGTCTCCATTCCTGAAATGGATTTGAACAAAATTAATTTATGAGTTGAGAGAATTACTTTAAAATGCTATATTGGCCATTTGTTCCCATCTTCGATATCCAAGGGTCCGATGTGTTAACCCTATCTACACCTTGACCGATCGATCAGATAATTCAGCTTCGGGTCTGTGAATTTCATTGGATGTGGCAGCAAGCTACCGCATCCATTCAAAATCAAGTTTTTAAAATTTCAACACTGGTCCTACACGATTGATACAAGGGTAGTACACAACTGCAATGGACTGATATATAATCAATTGTCCACTGCCGGTCCGTGTTTGTACAAATACATCTTTTCCCTAAAATACACATGTAATGGCTTCTCTCTCATACACACTTATACTTTATAAGTTAGACTTACAAAGTATCCATTGATGTAAATTTCCTCCACTATTTTCTACCGATGTACAAAGCAACAATGTACCGCAGTTACACATTATAGGTTATTTGCTATTACATATTAAGGGAGACAAGGCAAGAAATCTTATTGATGTTCCTATGAAAAAGCAGTCAAACATCTGCTTGATCCGACATGGTGTAAATAGGGTTAACACATCGGAACCTTGGCTAGCGAATATGATTTCTTCCTGTACAGAATATATATTTGTTCAGCTCTCGTCTGTGCTTGCTTTGTATATATCAGTTGAAATTAGCAGACATAATATCCTTAGTAGTAGCAAAGAAACTAACATGCTTCTAAACATAATTCAAATGAATTTTCAACTTACACTGATGGGTGACTTACACGAGCTTACCACATATAAAATATCTCTATCTGCAGAAAAACACTTGGGGTCGACCCTAAATGATTCCTTATAACAAACTTTGGATCAATCATAAGAGGCTCGTAGTTTGCAAAGTTATAATAGATTCACAACAATTTCTTTCAGGAAAACTTGGGATTGATCACAAAAAATTGTACACTTACTATAACGGTATCTGCAATTTGTTGTTTATTACTAGAACCAGTACCAACACATGATTGCGAAGAGCCAACATTGTTATCAAACCCTCTAAAATTATTGTTAAATTGGACTAAATACGGACGTTTTCTGGAACCAGTACCAACACATAAGTGCGAAGAGCCAACATTGTTATCAAACCCTCTAAAATTATTGTTAAATTAGACTAGTTTTCTGGAAGGTGACTGTTCAAAAGAATATTTGCATATTTTTTCTTCAGTTAAATAATTGTTGGTTAATTCTAACTTTTTTTTTTCACCTTCTACGTAATATGGGAGATATCGAGTTATCTGTCTCTGTATGTTGGTATGTTTGTGCGATATATGACTGCCAGGTAGATTCTTTGCTGAGCATAACTATAAGATCGTTCCTAATACATTTGAACCCAGTGCATACTAATTATACCAACAGTACAGCAGAAACTTTTGCAATTCTGATATCTTCAGGATCAAATAATTTTTGTGATTTATACATTTGTTTCATCCTCACATACACGATTGTATAATCTTCGTATAATGTGTAATTGTGCAAGAAAGGACAATATTGCTATGCCCCTTCTCTAACTGCCTTTCTCTGCCTTTCATTATAAGTCAGTAGAGTTTTATTTCATCTTTCAGATATGTTGAGTGTTCGTATGCTCTCTGTAATAAAAGTAGTCAAATATTGTCTTTTCTTTTGCATGTATTTTCATTGATTCTGTCGGTCAATAAACCATGTATTAACTATAAAGTGACTATGTTGTTTTATATTTTTGTGATAGTGTTCACATTTCTAGTATCGTAAGTTCCTAAACCTCTTTTAACTAAATTAGCCTTCACCGTGCATGCAAATGGACTGTCACGATGTATAAAACTAATTTACATTGAGCCATTTGATCAAACAGTTTGATTTTGTAATGGTTTAGATGAAAATAATACACTGTATCCGAAGCAAACTAATGTTTATATGGATCCGAGAGGGGATACTGTAACATAAAATCATTATTACGAAATATCTTAACTTTGATTGCACGAAATATGATGTATCTATAAAATTAATATGGTCATGTTCGCTCGGCCCAAAGTGCGTAATATACTCTCCGGCGTCATTTTCTATAGTAGAAGTCTTTGTAACAATTTTCAATAATTGAACTATGTACAGTTTGGTGGTAACTGTATTCGTTTCATCTTAGGACAAAATGTGTTGAATCTTATATCCATATTCCACGAAATGCAGTTTTGATGTTTAGGTTATCACCTGCGTCGAATATGAGAGATGTCCGTCTGTCTGTTTGTCTGATTTCTGAATGCCAGCATTTAGTTTCCTTGTGGAACATGACAATAAAACTGTAACTGGAATATGTAGAAATTTTTTCATTCGCATTAGACTAATAGTACAGCTGAAATATTTTGATGTTCGGTAATCTTGAGTTTCAATACTTTTTGTGATTGTTCAATTCAGATTCGTACTCCTTTCTCCACATCAACGTTTCCAGGGTAACAGACCTAACACGTACAATGTTATTATTTCAAGTAGTAATTTATGGAATGATTAGTCAATCAATACTTACAATGATTGTTTCCTTATATATATTGACACACGCGTACGATATGTGTACTTCATGTGAACTTGTTCTATTTTTATCAACGATTACTTATAAGGTGGATCAACACACCAATTCATTCATTCGCCGGTCGTGACTTTGTATAGATACTTATAGAGACAAATACAGTCTTTGCAGAAATGTTTTGCTTTATACATTGATCCTAATTTTAGTACGATAAAAAATTGTATAATCTTCGTATAAGCTGTAAAAACACTATAGAGACAAATACAGTCTTTGTAGAAATGTTTATCTTAGTACATTGATCCTAATTTTAGTATTATTATTTTACATTGTAATTTGGTGTTATCATTGTATCAAATCAAAGCCGTATTTGATGCAACTTTTCACCAGCAACATACTACAACTACGTAATGCTATTTGTAAATATTTGAATAGTTTAAAGGTAGGAAGTCCGAAAGAGAAATACAGGAACGAATCTCGCCCAGAACTATTATTGTTTCATGTAGTGATTTATTGAATGATTGATGGCTCTATACTTACGTTTAATTACTCCTCTTTTTACAGCTTCTTGAACAGATGTAGGATCTGTGCACTTCACTTGAACTTGCTCTATATTTACCAGCCGTTACGCATAAATGGGCTGAATGTTTACAAACATATAATGTAATGCCCCGGTCGTGACTGTTTATAGATTCTTTCAAAGACAACTACAGTCTTTGGAGAAATGTTTCTCTTTGTACATTGATCCTAATTTTAGTACAATAAAAGATTGTATAATCTTCGTATAATATGTAATTGTACATGAAAAGACTATATTTATATGCACTCTCTCTAATTTTCTATGTCATATTATAAGTCTGAAAAGTTTGATTTCATCTTTGAGATAAATTGGGAATTCGTATGATGTGGGGAAGGGAAATAGGGAACTATTTATTTTATTTTCGATATAATTTAGGGATTCTATCGCTAAAGAAACTATGTGATAAATTTAAGGTAACTGTGCTATTTTATAATTTTTGATATGATGTATATACAAATGTTTACATGTCTTACAAAATAACACAAATTGATCCTAATATCCCATGATTAATATATCTAACGAGCCAACATTACACTGTTTCAAGTTCCTATACGAACATAAGATAGCGAATTCTACAATAAGATACCATATTGTTTAATAGTTTGGGCTGATATGGTTTTTAATGAGGTCTTTATATGGGCTTATGACATTTCTTTTTCACTGTAAATGTTCATGATATTATTCCTTTATTCGTCTAAGTTAAAGATATCATTTTTACATTTCGTATTCCATAGTTTCTTGGCAATATACAAATACACACATTATCAAGGTAACTCTACGTCTTTGGCTGTATCTCTTCAATTGTGAAACTGAATGTCAACGTTCTATAGTTGCTTTAATAAACATCCCTGATCTATCTATTCCAGTAATAAAATTATACGAAAGTGGTTGAGACATTATATTTGTTTGCACTTTAATCCAATACCAAACGAGATGTGATATATGATATTACTACGTGTTTGTATTTTTCGATAAAGATAGTCTACATTATGCATGCAGAGTTTAAGGATTTTCATTGCTCTTTTCGTAACTTGAATTGTTTGTCTTACTACGCTTTCGAAGTTTGGTGTTGTGTAATCTTTAGTTTCACTACATTTTCTTTTTTTATATTTTCTGATCCGCATTTCATTTATCACTACATGTGTTTTTTGTATTATTATTGCATGTAGTGATTTATTGAATGATTAATGGATCTATACTTTTGATTAATTGCTCCTCTTTTTACAGCTTCTGGACCACATGTAGGATATGTGTACTTCACGTGAACTTGCTCGATTTTTGCTAACATTTACACAGATTGCTCCTCTATTTGCAGTTTCTGGAACAGATGTAGGATCTATGTACTTCACTTGAACTTGCTCTATATTTACCAGCTGTTACATATAAATGGACTGATTGTTTATAAACATATAATGTCATGCCCCGGTCGTGACTTTTTATAGATTCTTTCAAAGACAAATACAGTCTTGACAGAAATGTTTCTCTTTGTACATCGATCCTGCGTTTAGTAACATACACAATTTTATAATCTTATTGTCATGTCCTCCGTGTATTTAATTTGTATGACTTATATGTCGGAGGGAGAGAGATTTCATGCTTGATATAATTTAAGTGTAAGATGCATATAAAATAAACTTTGTTACAGAATGACCCAAAATGATATCTAATATCTCTAGTTTCATAACTCTGATACGAACATTAACTGTTTTAAGACACTTTTCAAAAAGAAGAAAGTGTCTGTTCACCGTTGATTCCAATAGTCTCTCACACAATATACAGCCTCAAATCTACCCATTTGATTAAGCCATTTACCACACAATTGCTATTGATGTTTTTCATTCGTTATATTTAGTCGAAGTCTTTATTTTACATTGCGATTTGGTGTCCTTATTTTATCAAATCAAAACCGTATGTGATACAACTTTGCAGCAGCAACGTACTACAACTACAGAATGTTGTTTGTAAATATTTTAATATTTTATAGGTAGAAAGTATCAATGAGAAATACATGGATGAATCTTTATTGATACGGTCTTGACAACCGACTTGCTTTTTAACCAGCAAGGAAACACAAAGCTTAAATCAGAAAGAAAATGAAACCCACTCGTATGTGAAATATGCATGGTATGAAGAAAGTTAGAGGGGGAGTTTAACGCGTTCTTTACTAGATATAGTTGCTTCTTGTACAATGGTACGTTAAACGAATATTTTACAAACCTGTTCAGTAGAAAAGCTGCCCCAATGTAGAAAGTGATCGGTGTTTGTTTATCAACATTCAGATTCTTTCTGGATAAAAGGGAGTAAATAACAAGATAAGTTCAAGTGAGGTACAATTATACTGCATGTATTGAATGACCTTGTACATCTATTATTTGATTTGGTTCAAGAGGATTAAGAACAAACGAAACATACGTCATCTCCCAGTGCTAAGGGATAGGTTGAAATGGAGATACAAAATAAAATAGGGTATGACCTGTGGCTAAAACAGAGTGTAAAGTTCGCGTAGCAGGTATAAAAGGCAGTAAACTGAATAAGCTTAAAATCAGTAACCTTGGTTTTGAACATAAGCAGGTTTCCATCGAACCAGGTAAGATATAATTTTATTATAAGTATCGTCTAAATTACGGAATTACATGACATTGAAAATTACAATAACGGAAACATTCAAAAGCAGATGTTTGTTCCAAATCTTGCACAGTTTCGGAAAGCATAGGATCCTTTCAGGACGATGTAAGATCCATAAACGTTCATGCCGTTTCAAATCTTCCCTGGCTGTTTAACGACTTCAGCAGTGTGTTGCTCTTGCTTGTCATCTGCTGTTATAAACAAATCATTGTTTTATATAATTTAAGATGTCGAAAATGAATTATTTTAAAGAAATATTAATTGGCAAGAAAGCTAGGGTGCCATTTACGTTGTATTTCATTATCTAACAGGAAGCATACGAAGTAAATAATTTGGTCCCAATGTTTGTATATGGCCAAGATAAAAAAGATATATGCAGGTATAAATACAGTTAATAGTATAATCAGGGGTTTAGTCTGTAGCCTTGCAAGTGAACATTCGCAGTTGCGTATGAAGGCAGAAAAGAAATGTTTGTTCGGTTATGTTTATGGAAGAGAACTCGCTAAACCTCAGTAGTTTATGACAAGATAAGTTAAAGGCGTAACAAAAAAGATGCATACTAAAGCTTGCTCTATGTATGTGTTTAGAAAGTACACCAGGTTAAAAGAAACTGTCAAGATGATATGGTTTCAAAATAAATAATAGAAAAGAGTGAGAAAAACAAGCTTGGTAGAATTCAACATATAATTTATTTCACTAGAGCACAAATGAACATGTAAAACGAACTTAAAGTACTCAAAACAAAATCCCAAATAATCCAGAATTTCTAACAAGTCATAATTAATAAAATTCGGAATAAATTTTAGTCATATTCCAAATAATTTTCCATGCTGTTTGTGTTGATGTGTCTGTAGTGTCCTACGGTCTCTGATGTACTAATGTACCAATGGCCTCACCTGTAAAGATTTGCCAACATTCTTTTATTAAATCACCGTAATATAATCCAAGGTTGCCTTGGTTGAATTCACTATTATGCTAATGTCTCTTTAAAAATTTTTTTAGGAGCACTTTGTTTTTCTAAAGAAGAATGAGCTGAATTAAACGATTTCACCCATCTCAAAATACCGAATACATAAATGATTCTGGCCCAAAATCTTAAACAAGATTTTTATTTAAAAAACCTAAGACACTAAAGATTAACATAGATGAGGGCCAAACGTTGATTGTTCTAGAAGAATGTAAGTTATAATTAGAAGGTCTGTTACAATAAAGCATGTGACAATCATCAGTACACCACATCTAGCTATGTGAAAACTAGCAATGTCTTTGATTCAGGCAAACATAATAATCCTAATATTTATCTTTCATTAAACCGCTTGGTTACAAAGCTTTCACTGATTTTAAACAAGGCCATCTACTAAATACAATCTTACGTAACCCATAATATGTAATTAATTAAGGCATCTATCGACCAGTGCAAACCAAATATACATAGCAATATCATTTCGAAAATATATTTGAAAATATTAACTTATCAATAACAATTGTAATGATGGAAAAGTCCTCAAACACGTGTGTGTGTGTGTGTGTGTGTGTGTGTGTGCGCGCGCACGTGTGTATGCGTATACACGTTGTTCCCAATCTGCGCAACTTCGGAAATGACCAGTGCCTTTTCAGGCTACAAATTCGGCTACAAATTCAAGAAATTCAACAATTGTCGTTCTCTCTTTATGTATGAATCCTTGACGAATATTCGTGCTATATCATTCGATAACGTTCAGTACATTTCTTTAAATGTGTACCACTTTGTTGACATGCCATAATCAGAGATATTTGCTAGAAAGAGTTACACTAGGTTGGATATATGAATAATGAAAAGGATAATATAAACGCTTAGTTTGTGTCATTAAAATATGTCCGTGTAATGGATTTAGGTTAGCGTTTTAGAAATAGTCTGTATAAAGCTCGTGGATGAACAAATGTTCTGGTATGATACTTTGTCTCGAGTTGGTTAAATTTATTTTGCAGAATATGGCTTCGTTTCTATTTGGATTACTTTGTCTGTGTATGCTGAGGTGAGTCATTCTTTCCGAGGATTTTTGTCCTCCTCCCCTCTTTCTGTCTCTCTCGCTCTAAAGGTATGTATGTTTATATTACGGTCATGGGTGAACCCAACTAAATAAGCTCTTCTGTTGACATTTTGCTATGGCGTTTTTCTATGGCATTTATAGATGTAGAAACAGGGACAGACCGTCTCAATTATCCATCGAAAGTGTAGCGAGGGGTTGAATACAAGAACGAAATGTATATTTATTCTATTTATCTAGTTGATGAAAATGTTAACATCAGGAAGGTGCAATATTTCCAATTATTATTTCTGATCATTTTAACCATTTAGATCTTAAGTAATGGAGAAGTGGAAACATTCATTTTTCTTTATACGTTTCTATTTTCAACACGCGCAATAAGTTATCTCTAAAATCTGTAGAATACACTTAAATTCATGCCTAGTGAGACAATGGTTGACGAATGTGTTTATTATTATTAATCGCCGAATAAATTCTTGAAGTTGAAACGACCTCCTACAATAGTATTACAGGTCTGCGGTAAGGTGTATTTCTATTATTTCTAGCTAAAGAGCATAGAAAAGAACAAGAATAAAGAACGCATCCTTTATTACCGACAGAAAAGACTAAAACATGTCTGCTTCTTTCACTTCAAAACTTTTCACGCAAGATATCGTTTCGAAGTATTTACCAATTGTTGAACAATATTTAGAAGTGTCTCTAATCAGAAGCCATGGCAGCTGACAATGAATATTAAATATGCTTCCTTGCAAAAACAGATACATGTCAGTTTCAGAAACACAAACCGCTTTCGTTTGCTGCGACATCAAATTGTAATTTAACTTTCAAAAGCATAGACGAAGAGTGTATAACCTGTATGAGGCGATGAAATTTACGAAAACAATTTACATCTCAAAATATTTAGAGTTTCCAGGACTAATTAGCTTACGTGAGTAGTTAATGGGGCACTCTAGGGACAATGGGACTTATCATTAAAAACATGGTCGCGGCACTCTGGGCACAATGGAAATTGAACATGGGGAATACAGGAACGGCACTCTGGGGACAATGGGAATTTAACATGGTGGGTCTGTCTAGGGACAATGGGAATTAAACACAGGGAATTTTAACATGGGTGGGACTATAGAGGGACAAAAAGTATTGGGCCTGTCTAGAGACGAGAGGAAAATACATTACAGACAAGAGACAATAGATAATAGACAACAGACAAGAGACAAGCACTTATACAACATTTAAAAAAGTTGGGGAGGCAAGAAAGCAATTTCTTTTCGAGACCTATGAGGGGCCCTGAAAAGGGCCTTTGGCTTCTTCTGTTTCTTCTTTTATTTTCTTCAGTTCTTCAGCCATCTTCTCATTTTTTCTAATATTCCTTTCTTCTTCTTTATCTCTGAGTCACGCAGAAATCAGGAATGTGAATGCCAGTCTCTCGCATGCATTCGACATCGAAAATGATGAAATTGTCTTTCTTCTTGTGGTCATCATCTTCTTCTTGTGGGAGTTGGTATTTTTGAATGTAGCATTGATGTTCCAAGTCAACGATTTGGTGGCAAATGTAACATTTTTTCTTTCCTGAACATACGTGTGCCTTGGGACTATTGGTACGTATGCCTTGTGCACAAGTGGGGCACAATTTCAAGAGTTGACAAGCAAATTTCTGCTGTGAACCTTGCGTCTTCAAATGTTGTTGGTTTCCGACAGGGCTGACAAAAGTGCGCTGACAAGCAGGGCAATGCACTCGTTCTTGTCCTTCGTCCTGATAGGGTTGAGAGGCCACACATCCTGAGCATTTCGATCCACAATGTTTGTGTTGCTCTGGATTGTTATAGCAATAGTCACATTTCTCACAGTAATACCTTTATCCCAGGAATCCGGTGATGCTAGCAATGGCATCGAAATGTTCATCGTGATGATAGATATGAATGTATTTTCCATCTTTAAAATCTTTGCCTCGAAACAACAGAGGTTCGCGCACTTCTTGAGGTTGCACTTTCAAGGTGTAGCGTGGAGCTAGGACATCTTGAATTGTTTGCATTTCAGAAATGCAACAGGGTGTGTCTTTGGACAGGCCGGCTTGTTGTAACAGGAGTTCTGCTTCACTTCGTTGTTTGGCTCGGTTCGATTTTATCGAATGTTATCCCAGGCTCTTTTTCATTCTACCGTGTCGTTCGTGTCGGCATGCGCTCGTCCTCGTGAAGGTAGCGATGGCTAAACACATCTGGTCTTGAGGGTTGTTAATTTGGACGAGGCTACGCTTCATGCTACGAAAGTCGTCTACCAATAACACTTTTCTGCCTTGTCCGGTCCCTTGGGGGAGAGAGAAGTGGGTCATGGGCAGTGTCGCTTTACCATCGGTGATGTGAAACTGGTCATTGGATTGTTGCACGTGTTGCACGTGTTGAATCTTGTCGATGACTTTGGAAGGTGTCAATTCTGCTGGGCTGCTAAACTCGATTCAAAGAGGGGACTTCAAGCTGTCGTGATGAATGGATAGTCTCAAGCGATCATCTTCTTTGCTTTGACATTGGTGTTTCAGTGTAGTTAACAAAGAATCCCACATCTCGGTGATGAACCCTTCTGTTTTCTCCAGCGGTATGTCGGACTTGAAATCTATAAACTTCACCGTGTAGGTGTAAGTTGTGGTTCTAAATTTTATAGAGGAGCGCTTTTCCGTCTCTCGAGTGTGATAGTACTTTTCAGGATTTACTGGCGAACCTTGGCTAGGTGAAGACTCTCTGGCTCTGGATTCTGGTTCACTCATGTCAACTTCAAAATCACTGGCATGAATTTGTGCCAAGACTTCAGCTACTGTACGAGACGATGCGATCGTTTCATCTTGACTGCAAAATGTCAAAGGACTACATGTTAAACACCATGGGTAACTTTATACCCACCATGTTAAATTCCCATTGTCCCCAGAGTGCCGGTCCTGTATTCCCCATGTTAAATTCCCATTGTCCCCATTAACTACTTTCGTGTTTTCAAAGCTTTACACACCGTTAAGAAACTTCTTTCTATAAATTGATCAATAATATGAACTACGCAGGTATTTATTAACGTAAAACTGGCTCCTTGAAAATGAGCTATCAGCTAGGAATATAATTCCATCTTGTTATTATAATGCAGTGTTGAAAAAATTAAAGGCGTTGAAAACGAGAAACAAATCTCGGGATTGTTCTCATGGATCGCTGGTCAAAGTGGAGACAGCGATACCATTGATCTTCAAGATTTGATAAAAGCGTACAGAAAGAATGATTTCAACAGTAAGTCTCTCTCAATTCTCTCTCTCTCTCTCTCTCTCTCTCTCTCTCTCTTACATACGGATCTCTGTCTTATATGTGATCTGTATATACACATCTATTTCTCCAGGCAACGCCTATGTACCTATAAATTTATCCCTGGCATAATTCGTTGATCTGTAAACCCAGATTATCAGATCTAGTATCAAGCTTTAAAATGATGATGGCAAGACGAACTTTGAGCAGAGATGTGAAGTTTGGAGATAGCAATTATGTTATTTGAGAATGTTCTACCTCACTTTTTCGCTCGAATATGAACTATTTCTTATAAAGACAATCGATATTGTTGTTTATCACGAAACCATTAATATTACGTAGTAGTTAAGGATATGAATCGAAAGGCACCTTTTGGTCGACGATATAGTTAAGCATAATTTTCATCCATAAATAATAAGGAACTAATGAAAATATTTATTCAATTGAATATTTTTCATGATTTATTTATTTCTATAATCGTCATAATTGTTTGAACCTGTCATCACGTAGGTCCATGGTTTGAATTAAAAGTATAATTCTTATGTCAAGGGAGATTTTAGAAATAAAATGTATGACGTTAACAATCCAGAGTAATACCAATAGTTAACGGTTGAACTTACATATGTTAGAAAATCGTCTGTTGGTAATTGCCATAGAAGAAATGAAGAATATAATTTTCATTTTCAGAAGATGGCTACTTATCGGAATTGGAGGTAAGAGCCGGTCGTCCGATAATTAACCTCGAACCAAGTTCCTATGCCGAAAAAATATTTGGCAATGTAAAGATAGATGAAAGTACCATTAAGGACCTTTTCTATGAGATGGATGGATCAGGTATGACCTAACAAAGTCTCCTTTGGTTTATCAGTTGCTGTCGTAATGATATACGTATCATAATCATTAAAGAATCACTGCCCAGCACTTTCTCTCGATGTAGCCAAGTTAGACACAATTCAATCGAATGCTTGTTACTCAACTGTATCAGTAATGTGGTTATAAGAGATTTATTTGTATTCTCCTGAAGCGATAATAGTTCTTTAATTATCTACTTTTCTATTTCTTTCAGACAAAGGGTGGGTCGACCTGTCTGAATTTGAGTATTTTTACAACAGAAAGGTTGATTTATTGGATTCGAGTGAGACGAAGAAATGAAGATAGATCAAGTGTACTTTCACCTCCAATGACAGACAACTGATAAAATGATTAAATTATATTTGGCTTTTAGAATCTTATGCAACGATGTCACAAGAATAAATGAATCAGCACATAAACCCATGAATCATTCAATCAATGAATCAAATCAACAAGCAATCAGTTGATCAATGGATGACTGAGTAAATGACACAATGAAAGAAACATATCTTCAATACATGAAACATGTTTACGGACAATAGAAACTGGACGGAACTGCATGGAAATTGTAGAAACTTCGTAGAATCTAGTTTTCAAGTAAAAGAACTACATTCAAATGTATGTGTACTATCCTACGGCATCGAGATACGGAAACTATATGTTCCATTTGTTTAATTAAACTTTGAAATTTGCAAATGTTAGTTTCGCTGAGCCTTTCACTAAGGACTATCAGTATTAATTCAACTCGCATACGAAAGCTACGGAAATCCCATAAAGTTAAAAAGCAATGACTTTAGATAACTAAATGACCATGACCTAACCAAAATTACTCAAAATAAATCATTCTCGTTACAAGCCTGTGTATGGAGAGAGGTTTAAATCCAGCAGCATTTTCTGCATTTACGTGTGCATGAAACGAGTGTTATAAACCAAGCAATTCATCCATTTATCGACTGGTCCAACGTTGTTCCCAAACAATTTGTACCTTGAGTCCTTTAACGATATTAGAATGTTTTAAAAAGACGAGTTTGTACTCATCAATGTTGGTTTATAAGTATAATAAATATTTACTATCGTGCAAAGATATTAGTGTAACAGCTTTCACACAACTTTAACTATTACAAAAATATAGCTAAATTACATCTACGGTACATGTTGACATATTGTATTTTACATATTCCTGATTTAATCTCTTCAATAAAATGTATTGTCTCCTGAAAATGTATTTTATGTTAGCATTAGTGTATACGTGATATAGAAAAACAACACAAACTTGCTAACATAGCAAGTAGTTCATGATAGGTGATAAAGTATATGACATGTATGTGAAGAAGAATATTTGTCCCATGGCATGCTTTTTATTTACACGTGCATGAAATGTGTTATCCATTCAGCATCTAATGAATCAGTCGCTATTGTCAATACTGATTGTTTCTAAGTGAAGTCTGTAAATATATATTTAACTGCAACAATGGAATCGTGATTCTATTTTAGTTGCATTTAGAGATTGAATATTTCAAAAGATTTATACTAAACTCTTGCTTTACACTACCCACATAGCCTTAATGTTTGGCTCCGTAACAGTTGTTTCATATAATCAGTACTGTAAGTCTTAAAATTACTCTGGAACTGCTATAAGATATACTAAAGCATCCATGTAAATTTCAATGTTAGAATAGCATTCAATATTGTTAAAACATAACCAAGCAACTATTATTATACAATACCGTTATAAGAAGAGTTAAATCACTATATACAGTGATTTAAACCTTATACACATAAACTGGCCTTGATGAATAATTTCAATTTTAACAACGACACTATGTCTTTTTGATTGATTTATTTTATTTCTGTCTATAAGAGCACATATTCGACAAGATTCATTCGAAATACAGAGGGAAAAACCTCATTTTTTGGACCCGGTTTTTTTTTCCATCCCAAAATTCGCTCGTGGAAAGAATGCTGGATTTTAGACCTTTTGGTCTCAGATCTAAAGCGGACCAGTCTGAACTGCACACAGACAGGTGATCCTTTGCAAAAACTAGGATACGGTGTGCATTCGGAATAAACAGCGGTTTCCATACGAAATGCAACTTTTACCCTTCAGCTCATGCACAAGCAAAATAACCAGTGGAAAATGAGGTCAGGGCCTGTCTTTTTTGTTTGAAATTATTGGTAAAGAAAACACAAACCATGTTGATCATTCTGTGCATAATGTTTGATGCGTTAAGTCTTCGATGTTTGTCCGTTTGTTTCTCTTGATACACGAGCAAGTAAGGTTGGTCCATCTTATGAATCATTATCGTTAGCTTTTGCATTATAGATAACAATATTTAGCATTCGTAAATCCTGATAAATAATCGCATCGTATATAATCAGGGCCAATAATTCTTTAGGAGCTATCGAATCAGCCTGTATGTGGTTATATTTTAAATACAGAATTCGAAATAGCACAGTCGCTGATTCGCTGAAACGTTTACCACACAATATTATTGTAATTTTGCAGAAGTGATGGTATATATACACAATAATAAATTTGAACCAATTTCTATTTATGGCTGTCTCCAGAAATATAGTACTAAAACTATGTATAAACGTTAGTGCGTTCAAATTATATTAGTTCTTTTTTTGGGTTTCAACCACCGAATTATAAACATACACTTAAAAGAGCAAAGATGAAAGCAGAAATTATTAAAATATTTGAAATATGGCTTTCCTTTTCCGAGCGTATACAAATAAAAATAATCTATGAATGATTAAATAAATGTGCAAATGAATAACACAAGTAATTGATGAATAACATGATCAAGAAATAAATAATTCCATGATATTATTACGATTCACGGACTTTTTGGTGTCTTACACTGAAATCGATGATGGGGATATAAATGGAGTGCTGAATAGAAACATGAAATAAACAGAAGATTTATTGAGATTGAAGTGACTCAAATGTCAGACCTGTACGATTGAAAAGATTGACGCATCCTCTGTATTACATGCTTAATGGTCCAATCAATATTGCAGTTGTATTTAGTTGAATGTAAAATCAATAGTATGTAAAATGAATTGTTCCAACTTGTCTTGAAACAGGTATATTTGCATACGGAACGTGTTTTCAATTTGGCATTACATATACAAAGAATTCTACAAAAGGTTTCTGAGGCTAAAAGTTGTAGAAAATACATAACAAAATGTATTATAAAATGCTTTAAAGTAATTAAGACTGAGGATAACGTCCATGTTTGGAATGTGATGCCCTGCCTATACGGAATTAAACACTACAACCATTCTAAAGAATAACGTATCTCTACATCTTATGGTCACCAGCACAAAGCCTTATTGATGGACAAAGATGTGACTGATAGACGAAAGAAATTATTGTCAACTTTATCTGTTATGAAGCGCCAATACTAGACAGTAACATATTTAGAGCTGAAGCAAATATCAATGTTTCTACACAATTAATCGATTTTCATTTGTGTAATGTGGTGTTTATAGACACCAAGCAGCATTAAAATATGCGAATTAAGGTATCAGAAGGAAATTATGTTCCATATTAGGGGTCTTTAGTAAATCATTTGACGTTCCAAACTGATATGATCCTTATTCTATCCAGTTTTCATTGATAAGACTCTTATTCTTTCTCTTGTTGGCATAGATATGGCCCCTATTTTATCCCATCCTTTTTTTATCAGCTTACCGTATTACACACTATCTACACAAGTGTGTCGGAATGCCACTGAACAGAAAATGGTGTCGAATGTTCAGAATTTCAACATCATGATTATACCGCGAGTAGGAATTTCAATTTTGTACGTTTTTGCAAGTTTAATTTGTTCCTTGGTAAACTAATGCAGTAATGCATGGTTTACATATTGTATTATTTGTGTTTTTAACAAAATGTTTCCAAACTCGCCTTGGTAAACAAACGTAAATTTGCATACCAATTTTATATTAAAATAATTAGAAAAAGACATTTCGATTAGATATGTGAAGGTAATAATTTAGGTTCTTGACCTTCGTATGTTCAGTTTAGTTTGAGTTACTCACCGGTTCCTTTCCTAATCATATATCTTACCAGATGCAAAAACATGTTTGAGATAATTAACTACACATGTTTAGTTGTACTAATCATATTCCAGAATGTGATACCATTTCATTATGCATTCAAAATGCTATCACACTATATTGTTATCACTGAGCTTCCTAAACTCCTGGAATGATTGCCACCAGAAGTTAGATATAGATTCGTTTTAAAAACCAGATATAAATAAATTGTATAAACTTTGTGAGAGATGTAGTAAAACACAGCTAAAACAAAACCAAACAATAAATATGCTGTATAAACCACATTCCTTAAATAAATAAGATTTACTCATCATACAATGCATTCATGTATTTAACATAAAAATGATTCAATCTCTGTTGTCAAAAATCTACGAACTCAGTAAAACTGTTCCACTGTTATTGACACTGGTATGGTATGAAGTCTGTTTGAGGTACACCCTTCTTGAGGTATACATATGTCAGGTATTCGTTTCCGATGTGCAATCGGCAAAATATCAGCTCATCCCTGTGATTTGTTCCACACGATGAATGACGCTCGCTTATAGTTTTTTTTTAATGTTCTCAAGTTTGTTTGTGGAGTCTTCATTCCACATACAGTGACAATTATTACAACCATGCTGATGTATACTTTATTTGAAGTCTGTATACGAAATCATCTTTCGCAAAACAGGAGCCTGGAAGTCAGCTTGAGCTCCTTTATCTATCTTTTCAGTACAATTTATATAGATGTAACTAGTTCTCCAAAATATTACTCCATGAAACGACTTATTGTGATGTCCAGTTAGTCCCTGCATGTGACTAGTTATATTATTGCATGAAAAGACTTCTTGAGATGTCTTGTTGGTCCAATATATATATATATATACTTGCAAATTGCAGAATCGCCATTAGGGTAAAATATTCCCCCAGTACCCAAAACCTATCTCTGCTTTCGTTGGAACTGTACAGTTGGCTTTCCTGGCATACGATGGTTTACTAGAAGTAATTAATAAGGCATTGTGCGATGCAATAATCTTTAACGTGCTATCATTTATTTATTGCTAAATAATCTGAAAGAAACCTCTCTGACCTGGAAACACTTTACCATCGACAAAACAGTACAATTCTGGTCTGCATTAAGGCATCTGGTGCAGGTTTGTTTCGGTGTGTTTATTTCAATAATTTCGTCTTGGAAAGAAACAAATTGGATAGTAGACGATATAGCTTTGTCGAAAGCGGTAAACTCAAGATGTCGTTTGATGATAGTACCGTGTAGGGAAGAAATATGCCAATGATACTGATGTGTGTACATCAGTTTATAATGTCTGATATGGATCAGGGAATGTTTGATACAATACACAAACGATTCAAGATGTTGAAGCTGAATGTTGCAAGTACTGAAAATTACAGTCATTGCTCTTTTAGAAACATAAAGGTATCGTGACTGTCAAGAATGGACAAATTGTAGTAGTTTCATTTATCAACAGAATCTCGCCAAGGGGATCCCAAACAGTCACGCTATTAGTGTCGTTAATTAAATAAGAGTATTTCTATAATACAGTCTCCATTCTTGCGTGGCGTGTCTATGCTATTAAACGACACATGTACTGTAGTTCATCTTTGAGAATATAAATATGTATTTAGAGTTACATGTCTTTGAACCCATATATACAGGAGTTCCTCCTTCTATCTGTTCAATTTGCTTCGAAACAGTCACACGAAACATTGAAGATATTGGATGCATTCGACACAGCAATTACTGCAATGAACTGTTCTTTAAACTAGAAAACGACAGTGAGCAGCCGTCTGGTTGTTTACATCAAGAGCTTCGGTTGGTTTGAAATGCTAAGACATTGATAGTGTCAAGAACCCATGGCAATAATCTCGTTACATATTATCAATTAATGAATGAAATGACTACGCTTTGTGCAATTTTTATTCTTGGTGCTTTTGTTTATAAAATCGTTGAATATGTGAATAATATAATAGCAATATGCAAATGTACCAAATTTCATTAATGTTTCTAAAACAAATTAAGTTATAAAAGAGAAAAGCAAATAGAACCTAAACGTTTGGAACATGACTATGACCTGGAATATATAACCACCAATTTATAAAGAAAAACTGCTTTTAATGAAGTCTAAGTACGCTAAAAATCACCATTTGATCTCAAATGCTTCTTAAAGTTAAGGAAAGGTTTTAGAAAACTTAAAATATTGCTCTTAAACATGTAATATCTAATGTGGTACACTTTGAATTAATAGTATAGAAGCAAATAAAGTTTCATTCACAAAGCTGAAAGGGCTTTATTGTTTAGATCAGAAATGAATGTGTGATTTAAATCTAAAAACAGTGATCAGCGACACTGACATTTAAAATTGGACCACCAGTATTGCACATAATACACTACTTAATGATGATATACAAGACTCAATTATATATGTTTGAAGTTTGACACTGGAATAGAACATGTGGGGAAAAAGATTTCATGCAGACTTGTGTCCTAATGTGATTGGCAACACTCGTTGAAATGATGATTCGTGAGTAAACCAAGTTTCAACCGTTTACCTCAGAAAGTTATCAATCATAAAGTGGAATGTAATGTTTAAAATACTGAGCCTAAGCATATGATATGCAATGAAGTAATTGAAAAAATGTCCAATTATTATGGACCAAGTGTAATCCCTTAATGTCAAACAGTTATAGAGTGGATATAAACGTAAGTACATATGGATGCTATGCTTGCAGCTTTTTCTAAATAGTGGAGGATTAACATTCTGAAGACGTGGTTCATTTTGCTAAACATGGCAACATTCCCTGTCTTTCAGAGAAGTGGGAGATCCAATAGAACATCAATTATGAGGGTTATTGGCTTGGGTAGACTCTCGCCATAATCAATAGATAGTGTGCATCTTATATTAAATTAAATTTATTATCATGATGGCCTGTGTCCAAAACAAAATCTTTATATCCTGTGTGATCTGGATATCTGTCATTTTACTGCACTAGAATGAGAGATGGAGTTGACCGAATAGTGGAGCAAACAATAAATTGAATTTAATTACGTGTACTTTCTTGGCATGGCAAACAACTAAGTACTGATAATCATATAACCATAATGTTAGATTTTAGCACTCTGCACCATCACCGCTAAGTAAGAGCCTGATCGGTCTGTCGTTTGGATTTTTAACGTAGCTTTAAAATATTTTCAATCATATCGCTACGATGTCTGCAGTGTGGGAGTTTATAGTGAGGTCTAGCACTGGGGCATGATGCTGCAGACAGGTAGCATTTTGTCCCCCCCCCGCCGCATTATTCTGACACCAGGCCGACGAGTCCTAACACAAATTCTTAATTCTGAGCGCCTAGCGAGGCGCTGTTAGTACCATCTTGATAAGTCGTTGGTATGATTTTACCGGGGTTCAAACCGACGACCTCCTGCATCCGAGGCGGACGCTCTGCACATTAAAGGTAATTACATTGAAGCAGCACTTTTGACAAACAAAGTATTTTGCTCTCTGCGGGTGATTATCAAGAGAGTAGATGACACTGACCGTATGCATGTCAGTGGTGACAATTACTTTAATGGTAGTCAGCAAGAGAAGTCTGATAAAATGGCTGAGAATCGGGGAAATGAAGAAGAATCTAGTCCCCTTAGTATTTAGAATTGGAAACATGAAACCATAATATCGAAAAAATGGTACGGGATAGAGGTTCAAATAAATTAATTTTGGGGCAATTGTAAACACAGTGTGACAGGTTGCATTACAGATGAATTATGTAATGATAATAATATTACCTTCCCGAATGGACGGTTATATCAACAAGAATTTTCCACAGAAAGACTTCTTATGATGTCTCGTTTGTCCGAAATTAAAATAATGCTTATCTGACGTCCAATATGGCTTCCGCGGCAGACATCTTGTAAACCTTGTTATCGACATACCTATTAAAGGGAAAGTCATATTGACGTCGGATTTTTCGCAGAAAGACTTCTGTGATTGTTCTAAATGAAAATCGTGGGGATTTGATTTCCAGTGTGAATGTCATATCAGCCAGATTTAAAATTGTATTATCTCTACACAACCTGAACATGAGGTCATATTGATATGAGGTGCCCACTATACTCCTTCTTGTGATGATGAGGTGCTTCTAAAATAAATTTGTGCCGTTCGTACACCCAATATGGCCGCCACAGTGATCATTATGAAGGCTTATTATTGCTACTCCTCCTGAATGATGGTAATATGAAGATGAGTGTTCACCTGAAAGACTTCTTGTAATGTCTACTACTTGGATCTAAATGAAAATGAAGCCGATTTGACAAAGTCATCTTGACATTGTGCTTTCTCGTCCATGACGTCTTTTTGGTTGACACTGTAAATGGTGTCGAAATTATATCCAATATATCCAATATATCCACTACAGCAGTCATCTTTTAAACCTTGTTATCACTGCTTCTCCTTAACAAAGAGACAGTCTGGCATCTAGTTGTCACCATGATAATCTTATCAAGTTCATAAACGAAAATCCTGCCGAATCCTATATTACTACTGTTATCATCTTGAAGATTTTGCTAGCCCTGACATTTCAAGAATAGGTGGTCTTATCAACATGTTTTATTTTCCCTCTCAAACGTATGGTACAATGTTATTCACCCGAAATGACAATTTTGTCAATCCGAAGTCCAATATCGCCTGTACGGCAGTCATATTGAAATAGTGTTATGAATACTTCTCCTGAAAACATGGTTATATCAGTATGATTTTTCATTGAAAGACTTGTTATGATGACTGTTGGCTATAAATGAAAATGGTGTCGATGTGACCTGCAATACAGCGGTGCAATGGTCATTGGAAAATCTTTCTATTGCTAGCTCTTCTGGAAGGCGGCCATTTTGAAAACTTTGCTATTGCTACACCTCCAAAAATAGATTGTCATATTAATAGGGGGTGCCAGAAGACTTATTATAATGTATTGCTGGTCCGAAATTAAAATGGTGCTGATCTGACATTAAATATGGGCACCAATGTGCCATCTTGAAAATGTTGTTATCATTTCTCCTCTTATATTTAAAGTGAATTCGAGTTAGAATTTCATTAACATAATTCGCATCGTACCTATTTGGAAATTTAACCCGAATGGATGGCTACATCAACATGGTCTTTTATCATTAGACTTTTTATGTTATCCAGTTTGTCTTAAATGAAAGTGGTATCAATCGTGCATCTGATATGGCTGCATTGATGCCTGTCTTGAAAATCTGACATGGCTTTTCTTCGTTAATGGATAGTCTTACTGACATGCGGATCTCATCAAAACACTTCTGCATTATTTTCTATGAAAATAATGTCAATCTGACATCCAGTATATATCACGAATACATGAGAAGCGGTGTGGAAATGTGAACTTAAAGTTTTAATAAAAAGTCAACCGCTTTTTTAATACACAGTCAACCGCTAACTTCATATATATGGAGAGAGTGTATGTCCCCAAATTCCGTTATAATTTACAGGCACATGTTAATGGATTTTGTGTGCTCTTTGACGAATATCAAAGTTCTACTGCTAAGAAGAAGAATAACAAAAGAAAGAAGCAAAAGAAGAATGATCATGAAGAATACGACGATGCTGATAATATAATAATATGAGAAAAATCGAGCATACATTAAACTGATATTTGAAACCCAAGTGCGTCCGTGAAGCATATGTTATGCCTATTTAATTTATTTTGCGTGCTTGAACTTTGTGATTGAGTGAGGGTAGAAAAGTTATAATTTTTCTGACTTGATCATTTTTTAAGAAAGGTATTCAGTAATATATGAATCCATTATCTAGCCTTATTTAGAATACTTAGAATGTTCTGGAAAAGAGCTTTTGACCCATAACCTGGTCATTTTATTGTACCTTAATTTTTTATATAAGGTCGAGGTAAACATTCCTCCTTTACGTTCAGTCCGTGTAATTATTTAATGTTGTGTTCAGATATAATCTGACTGGAATAATTTACTTTTAAACAAATTGAATTACTAAGTGATCATTGACAATTTTAGATAAAATCACTACTTTGGGATTATTTGTAATTCATTCAAAAATATTCAGGATTATATAATTTTGATACATCAAAATTATTGGTACATCATCCTATTAAAGAATATAGGTACACGAGCACTCGGAATTCGATATAAGTTTGGACTTGTTATAAAATTCGTCTTAAATTCTAACTTTGTAACTTAGAGAACTCAATTTATTTGTTGCTTTAATAAGCTTGTTGGTTTTCTTCTTTCTGTTACGTAGGTTGAGACAACAGAGTCGAAACAAATAACCTTAATGACTACAAATTTATTTAAAGCACTTGCAACTAACTGGTGAATTAAATAAGAATGTAATGAACGCAACAAACTGTGTTATTTTTTCCTGTCAATAATACATACCTTGATATGTTTTAATTAAAGGCTGAAGACACTGTATCACACTTTGAATAATGCAGACCTTGGTATTTTTAATTAACGAATGATTTAATTCACTGCTTGACATCAGTTGAATAATATACATAGGTTGGACACGGACCCATAGATTAGACTATCAACAATATGGAAAAGATGAAAACACTGAATCGACTGAATTCGTCAAAAAAGTTCATTAAAGAAGCATAGAAGATAATATACACATTCTCCGAAATTTTCACTGGACATTTTGACAAGTTGGATAACTGGAATTGGTACTAGAATTCGAACAGAATAAAGTGGGACAGATTTACGAGCAAGGAAAAATAAAGAATTTGCAGAATATAGTGCGTGAAAACGTAGAGTCACAAAAGGAGAGATATATTAATTATTCATCAAATGTGTCTGAAAATTTGATGCTTCTTGCGATACATGCTCCAGAGCTATAATGACGAAGATGTATCAGAGAGTTCCAATTAAATGGACGCTTCCGAGCCATAAGTGCAAGATTGGCATCCAAACTCAATGTATCTTACAGAGCACATTAACGGGCTGCGAGAGAGAGAGGCATATATATATATATATATATATATATATATATATATATATATATATATATATATATATATATATATATATATATATATATATATATATATATATATGTTTATATATATAAGTAATTAATTAAGTAATTCATAACATAAAATGCGAAATATAAAATAAACGGATGAAATAATAGAGTTCATCTGAGGAAAGATATAGAACAGGCTAACAGGAGCCCTAGTATGTAAAATATTTAAATATAATCACTTACAGAAACAAAATGAAACCCATCTTGACATAACTATCCACTGAGAGGGAGAAGCGTTAACGAGATTTTCAAGATGGACACCATTCGGGATATCTGAGCAGCACCGTTTTCGTTTAGGATATTGACTAGACCATGCGATGGATGTGTGTGCAAAGTTTCATGGCAATCTTCCAAGTATTTTAACAGTAGAAGAAACATTTAGCTTATGAAAATGGACGGACGACAGACCATCCGATAAGTTTTTCCAGCCAATTATTTAGCATAAATATGTAGCAAGTCAATAAATGCGGCCATGGATATTATACACGCGGTCTATTTCTTTGATTGTCTCCCTTTATCATATTGATAAGCTGATTCAGTTATATCTTTGGAATGAAATAATCTATAATGTGTTTTTGCCATGTTTGTGAATTTCTTTTCCTATTGTGCTGGTCTGATAGTATCCTTTCTTGTCATTTTGTATTCACTGAAAAGGATTGAGGAAAAATAAGTTGTGAGCGGAGAGAATTACTTTAAAACGTTGTGTTGCCCATTTCCTCCCATCTTCACTAGCCAATGTTCCGATGTGTTAACCTTATCAACACTTTAGCGAATGAAACAGATGATTCAGTGCTTCGAGTCTGTGAATTTCATTGGATGCGTCGGCAGACACATCATCTGGTCAAAGTCAATTTATTTAATTTTAACAATATTGCTACATGATCGATATAAGGGGAGCACACAACTGGAATGGACCGATAAATAATAAATTTTCCACTGCCGGTCTGTGTTTGTGCAAATACATTATTTTCCTAAAATACACATGTAATTGCTACTTTCTGCTACTTTCGATGTTAGATTGACTAAGTAGCCATTGATGTCAATTTCTCAACTATGTTCGGCCGATGTACAAAGTAACACTGCACCGCTGTTACACGCTATTGCTTAGTTGGCATTACATACTAAGGGAGACAACTCATGAAATCCAATAATGCCGCTATGACAAAGCACTCAAATATCTAATTGTTCGGCCAAGGTGTAGATAGGGTTAACACATCATAACCTTGGCTAGCGATTTTCTCTTGTACAGAATATATCTTTGTTTAGTTCTTGTCTGTGATTATTTGACATATGTAAATTGAAATTAAAAAGCCCATTATACAATTAGTAGTAAGAAATACATTGACATGTTTCTTAACAACATTTAAGTGCATTCTCCGCCTACTTTGATGGCTGTCTTACTTGAGAGCTTACTACATATAACATATCTCTCTTTACATACGTATCTAAATATCTGATTGTTTGGCCAAAGAGTTGAAAGGGTTAACACGTCATAACCTTGGCTAGCGATTTTCTCTTGTATCGAATATATTTTTGTTGAGTTCTTGCCATTGCTTATTTGACATAAGTCAATTGAAACTGAAAAGCCCAGAATATCCTTAGTAGTGACAAATATATTGGCATGCTTCTTTATAACATTAAAGTGCATTCTCCACCTACATTGATGGTTGTCTTATTACATATAACATAACTCTGTTTATAGTCAATATTTGTAATATTTTAAATTGACTTCTCTGTCGGCAGAGTTGGGATGTAGATAGATTTGAAACCATGTTTTCAATCATATTTGGGATCTAATCCAACATTTCTTGCTGTATTCCACAAAATCACTTATAAGGCAATCTTGGGATAGATTCCAAAAGAATCTACAACTAGGCAAGCGAGGATTAATCCCCAAAATCTCTCATTAGGAAAATTCTAGATTGATCCCTAAATTCTGCTACAAAACTGACTTGCAATTCTTCACTAAAACCATGCCAAAATAAACGCTCGGTTTTGATCAAAACATCTCAACATCTCATGCCAGAAAGTCTTAGGATCAATCATTTCGCCGCAAACTTTGGATCAGTGCCAAAAGTGAGATCGATCCCAAATAAGCAAACATGGGAACAATCCCCAAAATGTCTTGCTTAAAATTGTAGAAAAGTGACTTTTGTCGCTGGCGCACATAGGATCAGTCCCAGAATCACTTTCAGGTAAGCTTGGGACCGATCCCAAATGACTCCTTATCACACATGGGATCCACTTGCAGAGATTCACTACACTGTATTTTAGGAAAACTTGAGATTGATCCAAAACATGTATACGTTTAGCAAAACTGAATCTGCAAATTTGTTGTCATTTGTGAGACCAGTACCAAAATACGAGTGCGAAAAATAAATATACTTATCTAACCCTCCAAAAATATGGTTAAATTGACTAAATACAGCGTAATTGTTTTGGTCAGTGACTGATCTCTAAAGGATTTTTTTCCTCAATTAAAATATTGTAGGGTAAACAGCAAAGTGGTTTCTGGAATGCATAAAACTATTAAGATACATCATTCATGATAGACTTTTTGCCGTTGATATTACTCAGTCATGAACTTAATTGCGATACAGACTGTAGCGTAGTTCTAAAATTATACCTCTTATGACAGAAGGATCTTAAATTCATCAGTAGCAGCACACGGTTTCACTAGGATAAATGTACATGCATGTAAATAAAACCTTAATTGGATATATTATTTTGTTGTGTACAAATAAGTAGCCATCAATATATGTCGCCATGGATATTATACACGGGGGCGATCTTAAGGCTAGTTTTTTTTTAATGTCTACCCCTATCATATTGATGAACTCTTTCAGTTATATTTTTGAAATGAAATAAACTATAAAGTGTTTTTGTCATTTCTGACAGTTTTGTTTGCTATGGCGGTGACCTGAGAGTCTCCATTCCTGAAATGGATTTGAACAAAATTAATTTATGAGTTGAGAGAATTACTTTAAAATGCTATATTGGCCATTTGTTCCCATCTTCGATATCCAAGGGTCCGATGTGTTAACCCTATCTACACCTTGACCGATCGATCAGATAATTCAGTGCTTCGGGTCTGTGAATTTCATTGGATGTGGCAGCAAGCTACCGCATCCATTCAAAATCAAGTTTTTCAAATTTCAACACTGGTCCTACACGATTGATACAAGGGTAGTACACAACTGCAATGGACTGATATATAATCAATTGTCCACTGCCGGTCCGTGTTTGTACAAATACATCTTTTCCCTAAAATACACATGTAATGGCTTCTCTCTCATACACACTTATACTTTATAAGTTAGACTTACAAAGTATCCATTGATGTAAATTTCCTCCACTATTTTCTACCGATGTACAAAGCAACAATGTACCGCAGTTACACACTATAGGTTATTTGCTATTACATATTAAGGGAGACAAGGCAAGAAATCTTATTGATGTTCCTATGAAAAAGCAGTCAAACATCTGCTTGATCCGACATGGTGTAAATAGGGTTAACACATCGGAACCTTGGCTAGCGAATATGATTTCTTCCTGTACAGAATATATATTTGTTCAGCTCTCGTCTGTGCTTGCTTTGTATATATCAGTTGAAATTAGCAGACATAATATCCTTTGTAGTAGCAAAGAAATTAACATGCTTCTAAACATAATTCAAATGAATTTTCAACTTACACTGATGGGTGACTTACACGAGCTTACCACATATAAAATATCTCTATCTGCAGAAAAACACTTGGGGTCGACCCTAAATGATTCCTTATAACAAACTTTGGATCAATCATAAGAGGCTCGTAGTTTGCAAAGTTATAATAGATTCACAACAATTTCTTTCAGGAAAACTTGGGATTGATCACAAAAAATTGTACACTTACTATAACGGTATCTGCAATTTGTTGTTTATTACTAGAACCAGTACCAACACATGATTGCGAAGAGCCAATATTGTTATCAAACCCTCTAAAATTATTGTTAAATTGGACTAAATACGGACGTTTTCTGGAACCAGTACCAACACATTAGTGCGAAGAGCCAACATTGTTATCAAACCCTCTAAAAATATTGTTAAATTAGACTAGTTTTCTGGAAGGTGACTGTTCAAAAGAATATTTGCATATTTTTTCTTCAGTTAAATAATTGTTGGTTAATTCTAACATTTTTTTTTCACCTTCTACGCAATATGGGAGATATCGAGTTATCTGTCTCTGTATGTTGGTATGTTTGTGCGATATATGACTGCCAGGTAGATTCTTTGCTGAGCATAACTATAAGATCGTTCCTAATACATTTGAACCCAGTGCATACTAATTATACCAACAGTACAGCAGAAACTTTTGCAATTCTGATATCTTCAGGATCAAATAATTTTTGTGATTTATACATTTGTTTCATCCTCACATACACGATTGTATAATCTTCGTATAATGTGTAATTGTGCAAGAAAGGACAATATTGCTATGCCCCTTCTCTAACTGCCTTTCTCTGCCTTTCATTATAAGTCAGTAGAGTTTTATTTCATCTTTCAGATATGTTGAGTGTTCGTATGCTCTCTGTAATAAAAGTAGTCAAATATTGTCTTTTCTTTTGCATGTATTTTCATTGATTCTGTCGGTCAATAAACCATGTATTAACTATAAAGTGACTATGTTGTTTTATATTTTTGTGATAGTGTTCACATTTCTAGTATCGTAAGTTCCTAAACCTCTTTTAACTAAATTAGCCTTCACCGTGCATGCAAATGGACTGTCACGATGTATAAAACTAATTTACATTGAGCCATTTGATCAAACAGTTTGATTTTGTAATGGTTTAGATGAAAATAATACACTGTATCCGAAGCAAACTAATGTTTATATGGATCCTAGAGGGGATACTGTAACATAAAATCATTATTACGAAATATCTTAACTTTGATTGCACGAAATATGATGTATCTATAAAATTAATATGGTCATGTTCGCTCGGCCCAAAGTGCGTAATATACTCTCCGGCGTCATTTTCTATAGTAGAAGTCTTTGTAACAATTTTCAATAATTGAACTATGTACAGTTTGGTGGTAACTGTATTCGTTTTCATCTTAGGACAAAATGTGTTGAATCTGATATCCATATTCCACGAAATACAGTTTTGATGTTTAGGTTATCACCTGCGTCGAATATAAGAGATGTCCGTCTGTCTGTTTGTCTGATTTCTGAATGCCAGTATTTAGTTTCCTTGTGGAACATGACAATAAAACTGTAACTGGAATATGTAGAAATCTTTTCATTCGCATTAGACTAATAGTACAGCTGAAATATTTTGATGTTCGGTAATCTTGAGTTTCAATACTTTTTGTGATTGTTCAATTCAGATTCGTACTCCTTTCTCCACATCAACGTTTCCAGGGTAACAGACCTAACACGTACAATGTTATTATTTCAAATAGTAATTTATGGAATGATTAGTCAATCAATACTTACAATGATTGTTTCCTTATATATATTGACACACGCGTACGATATGTGTACTTCATGTGAACTTGTTCTATTTTTATCAACGATTACTTATAAGGTGGATCAACACACCAATTCATTCATTCGCCGGTCGTGACTTTGTATAGATACTTATAGAGACAAATACAGTCTTTGCAGAAATGTTTTGCTTTATACATTGATCCTAATTTTAGTACGAAAAAAATTGTATAATCTTCGTATAAGCTGTATAAACACTTATAGAGACAAATACAGTCTTTGTAGAAATGTTTATCTTAGTACATTGATCCTAATTTTAGTATTATTATTTTACATTGTAATTTGGTGTTATCATTGTATCAAATCAAAGCCGTATTTGATGCAACTTTTCACCAGCAACATACTACAACTACGTAATGCTATTTGTAAATATTTGAATAGTTTAAAGGTAGGAAGTCCGAAAGAGAAATACAGGAACGAATCTCGCCCAGAACTATTATTGTTTCATGTAGTGATTTATTGAATGATTGATGGCTCTATACTTTCGTTTAATTACTCCTCTTTTTACAGCTTCTTGAACAGATGTAGGATCTGTGCACTTCACTTGAACTTGCTCTATATTTACCAGCCGTTACGCATAAATGGGCTGAATGTTTACAAACATATAATGTAATGCCCCGGTCGTGACTGTTTATAGATTCTTTCAAAGACAACTACAGTCTTTGGAGAAATGTTTCTCTTTGTACATTGATCCTAATTTTAGTACAATAAAAGATTGTATAATCTTCGTATAATCTGTAATTGTACATGAAAAGACTATATTTATATGCACTCTCTCTAATTTTCTATGTCATATTATAAGTCTGAAAAGTTTGATTTCATCTTTGAGATAAATTGGGAATTCGTATGATGTGGGGAAGGGAAATAGGGAACTATTTATTTTATTTTCGATATAATTTAGGGATTCTATCGCTAAAGAAACTATGTGATAAATTTAAGGTAACTGTGCTATTTTATAATTTTTGATATGATGCATATACAAATGTTTACATGTCTTACAAAATGACACAAATTGATCCTAATATCCCATGATTAATATATCTAACGAGCCAACATTACACTGTTTCAAGTTCCTATACGAACATAAGATAGCGAATTCTACAATAAGATACCATATTGTTTAATAGTTTGGGCTGATATGGTTTTTAATGAGGTCTTTATATGGGCTTATGACATTTCTTTTTCACTGTAAATGTTCATGATATTATTCCTTTATTCGTCTAAGTTAAAGATATCATTTTTACATTTCGTATTCCATAGTTTCTTGGCAATATACAAATACACACATTATCAAGGTAACTCTACGTCTTTGGCTGTATCTCTTCAATTGTGAAACTGAATGTCAACGTTCTATAGTTGCTTTAATAAACATCCCTGATCTATCTATTCCAGTAATAAAATTATGCGAAAGTGGTTGAGACATTATATTTGTTTGCACTTTAATCCAATACCAAACGAGATGTGATATGTGATATTACTACGTGTTTGGATTTTTCGATAAAGATAGTCTACATTATGCATGCAGAGTTTAAGGATTTTCATTGCTCTTTTCGTAACTTGAATTGTTTGTCTTACTACGCTTTCGAATTTTGGTGTTGTGTAATCTTTAGTTTCACTACATTTTCTTTTTTTTATATTTTCTGATCCGCATTTCATTTATCACTACATCTGTTTTTTGTATTATTATTGCATGTAGTGATTTATTGAATGATTAATGGATCTATACTTTTGATTAATTGCTCCTCTTTTTACAGCTTCTGGACCACATGTAGGATATGTGTACTTCACGTGAACTTGCTCGATTTTTGCTAACATTTACACAGATTGCTCCTCTTTTTGCAGTTTCTGGAACAGATGTAGGATCTATGTACTTCACTTGAACTTGCTCTATATTTACCAGCTGTTACATATAAATGGACTGATTGTTTATAAACATATAATGTCATGCCCCGGTCGTGACTTTTTATAGATTCTTTCAAAGACAAATACAGTCTTGACAGAAATGTTTCTCTTTGTACATCGATCCTGCGTTTAGTAACATACACAATTTTAGAATCTTATTGTCATGTCCTCCGTGTATTTAATTTGTATGACTTATATGTCGGAGGGAGAGAGATTTCATGCTTGATATAATTTAAGTGTAAGATGCATATAAAATAAACTTTGTTACAGAATGACCCAAAATAATATCTAATATCTCTAGTTTCATAACTCTGATACGAACATTAACTGTTTTAAGACACTTTTCAAAAAGAAGAAAGTGTCTGTTCACCGTTGATTCCAATAGTCTCTCACACAATATACAGCCTCAAATCTACCCATTTGATTGAGCCATTTACCACACAATTGCTATTGATGTTTTTCATTCGTTATATTTAGTCGAAGTCTTTATTTTACATTGTGATTTGGTGTCCTTATTTTATCAAATCAAAGCCGTATGTGATACAACTTTGCAGCAGCAACGTACTACAACTACAGAATGTTGTTTGTAAATATTTTAATAGTTTATAGGTAGAAAGTATCAATGAGAAATACATGGATGAATCTTTATTGATACGGTCTTGACAACCGACTTGCTTTTTAACCAGCAAGGAAACACAAAGCTTAAATCAGAAAGAAAATGAAACCCACTCGTATGTGAAATATGCATGGTATGAAGAAAGTTAGAGGGGGAGTTTAACACGTTCTTTACTAGATATAGTTGCTTCTTGTACAATGGTACGTTAAACGAATATTTTACAAACCTGTTCAGTAGAAAAGCTGCCCCAATGTAGAAAGTGATCGGTGTTTGTTTATCAACATTCAGATTCTTTCTGGATAAAAGGGAGTAAATAACAAGATAAGTTCAAGTGAGGTACAATTATTCTGCGTGTATTGAATGACCTTGTACATCTATTATTTGATTTGGTTCAAGAGGATTAAGAACAAAAGAAACATAGGTCATCTCCCAGTGCTAAGGGATAGGTTGAAATGGAGATACAAAATAAAATAGGGTATGACCTGTGGCTAAAACAGAGTGTAAAGTTCGCGTAGCAGGTATAAAAGGCAGTAAACTGAATAAGCTTAAAATCAGTAACCTTGGCTTTGAACATAAGCAGGTTTCCATCGAACCAGGTAAGATATAATTTTATTACAAGTATCGTCTAAATTATGGAATTACATGACATTGAAAATTACAATAACGGAAACATTCAAAAGCAGATGTTTGTTCCAAATCTTGCACAGTTTCGGAAAGCATAGGATCCTTTCAGGACGATGTAAGATCCATAAACGTTCATGCCGTTTCAAATCTTCCCTGGTTGTTTAACGACTTCAGCAGTGTGTTGCTCTTGCTTGTCATCTGCTGTTATAAACAAATCATTGTTTTATATAATTTAAGATGTCGAAAATGAATTATTTTAAAGAAATATTAATTGACAAGAAAGCTAGGGTGCCATTTACGTTGTATTTCATTATCTAACAGGAAGCATACGAAGTAAATAATTTGGTCCCAATGTTTGTATATGGTCAAGATAAAAAAGATATATGCAGGTATAAATACAGTTAATAGTATAATCAGGGGTTTAGTCTGTAGCCTTGCAAGTGAACATTCACAGTTGCGTATGAAGGCAGAAAAGAAATGTTTGTTCGGTTATGTTTATGGAAGAGAACTCGCTAAACCTCAGTAGTTTATGGCAAGATAAGTTAAAGGCGTAACAAAAAAGATGCATACTAAAGCTTGCTCTATGTATGTGTTTAGAAAGTACACCAGGTTAAAAGAAACTGTCAAGATGATATGGTTTCAAAATAAATAATAGAAAAGAGTGAGAAAAACAAGCTTGGTAGAATTCAACATATAATTTATTTCACTAGAGCACAAATGAACATGTAAAACGAACTTAAAGTACTCAAAACAAAATCCCAAATAATCCAGAATTTCTAACAAGTCATAATTAATAAAATTCGGAATAAATTTTAGTCATATTCCAAATAATTTTCCATGCTGTTTGTGTTGATGTGTCTGTAGTGTCCTACGGTCTCTGATGTACTAATGTACCAATGGCCTCACCTGTAAAGATTTGCTAACATTCTTTTATTAAATCACCGTAATATAATCCAAGGTTGCCTTGTTTGAATTCACTATTATGCTAATGTCTCTTGAAAAAATTTTTTAGGAGCACTTTGTTTTTCTAAAGAAGAATGAGCTGAATTAAACGATTTCACCCATCTCAAAATACCGAATACATAAATGATTCTGGCCCAAAATCTTAAACAAGATTTTTATTTAAAAAACCTAAGACACTAAAGATTAACATAGATGAGGGCCAAACGTTGATTGTTCTAGAAGAATGTAAGTTATAATTAGAAGGTCTGTTACAATAAAGCATGTGACAATCATCAGTACACCACATCTAGCTATGTGAAAACTAGCAATGTCTTTGATTCAGGCAAACATAATAATCCTAATATTTATCTTTCATTAAACCGCTTGGTTACAAAGCTGTCACTGATTTTAAACAAGGCCATCTACTAAATACAATCTTACGTAACCCATAATATGTAATTAATTAAGGCATCTATCGAACAATGCAAACCAAATATACATAGCAATATCATTTCGAAAATATATTTGAAAATATTAACTTATCAATAACAATTGTAATGATGGAAAAGTCCTCAAACACGTGTGTGTGTGTGTGTGTGTGTGTGCGCGCACGCGTGTATGCGTATACACGTTGTTCCCAATCTGCGCAACTTCGGAAATGACCAGTGCCTTTTCAGGCTACAAATTCGGCTACAAATTCAAGAAATTCAACAATTGTCGTTCTCTCTTTATGTATGAATCCTTGACGAATGTTCGTGCTATATCATTCGATAACGTTCAGTACATTTCTTTAAATGTGTACCACTTTGTTGACATGCCATAATCAGAGATATTTGCTAGAAAGAGTTACACTAGGTTGGATATATGAATAATGAAAAGGATAATATAAACGCTTAGTTTGTGTCATTAAAATATGTCCGTGTAATGGATTTAGGTTAGCGTTTTAGAAATAGTCTGTATAAAGCTCGTGGATGAACAAATGTTCTGGTATGATACTTTGTCTCGAGTTGGTTAAATTTATTTTGCAGAATATGGCTTCGTTTCTATTTGGATTACTTTGTCTGTGTATGCTGAGGTGAGTCATTCTTTCCGAGGATTTTTGTCCTCCTCCCCTCTTTCTGTCTCTCTCGCTCTAAAGGTATGTATGTTTATTTTCCGGTCATGGGTGAACCCAACTAAATAAGCTCTTCTGTTGACATTTTGCTATGGCGTTTTTCTATGGCATTTATAGATGTAGAAACAGGGACAGACCGTCTCAATTATCCATCGAAAGTGTAGCGAGGGGTTGAATACAAGAACGAAATGTATATTTATTCTATTTATCTAGTTGATGAAACTGTTAACATCAGGAAGGTGCAATATTTCCAATTATTATTTCTGATCATTTTAACCATTTAGATCTTAAGTAATGGAGAAGTGGAAACATCCATTTTTCTTTATACGTTTCTATTTTCAACACGCGCAATAAGTTATCTCTAAAATCTGTACAATACACTTAAATTCATGCCTAGTGAGACAATGGTTGACGAATGTGTGTATTATTATTAATCGCCTAATAAATTCTTAAAGTTGAAACGACCTCCTACAATAGTATTACAGGTCTGCGGTAAGGTGTATTTCTATTATTTCTAGCTAAAGAGCATAGAAAAGAACAAGAATAAAGAACGCATCCTTTATTACCGACAGAAAAGACTAAAACATGTCTGCTTCTTTCACTTCAAAACTTTTCACGCAAGATATCGTTTCGAAGTATTTACCAATTGTTGAACAATATTTAGAAGTGTCTCTAATCAGAAGCCATGGCAGCTGACAATTAATATTAAATATGCTTCCTTGCGAAAACAGATACATGTCAGTTTCAGAAACACAAACCGCTTTCTTTTGCTGCGACATCAAATTGTAATTTAACTTTCAAAAGCATAGACGAAGAGTGTATAACCTGTATGAGGCGATGAAATTTACGAAAACAATTTACATCTCAAAATATTTAGAGTTTCCAGGACTAATTAGCTTACGTGAGTAGTTAATGGGGCACTCTAGGGACAATGGGACTTATCATTAAAAACATGGTCGCGGCACTCTGGGCACAATGGAAATTGAACATGGGGAATACAGGACCGGCACTCTGGGGACAATGGGAATTTAACATGGTGGGTCTGTCTAGGGACAATGGGAATTAAACACAGGGAATTTTAACATGGGTGGGACTATAGAGGGACAAAAAGTATTGGGCCTGTCTAGAGACGAGAGGAAAATACATTACAGACAAGAGACAATAGATAATAGACAACAGACAAGAGACAAGCACTTGTACAACATTTAAAAAAGTTGGGGAGGCAAGAAAGCAATTTCTTTTCGAGACCTATGAGGGGCCCTGAAAAGGGCCTTTGGCTTCTTCTGTTTCTTCTTCTATTTTCTTCAGTTCTTCAGCCATCTTCTCATTTTTCCTAATATTCCTTTCTTCTTCTTTATCTCTGACTCTGGCATCCAGTCAGTATGGCATATGGCTCTGTATTTCTCCTGTATCGTTATCCAGTTATTGTTGAGTTTCTCAAAGCTTTCTTTTGTCCTTCTATTCTCTTCTTCTTTCCTTTCTTTTGACCATCTGGGTGTTCGTCTGTCCAAGCTCCTAAACGGGCTCCTTCGATGTCAGGGTGATGTTGACCCGGGCGATGAATGTCGATGCAACTGTCCGTGTCAAAGTACAGCACACGATCACCTAACAGTTGTAAAGCTTCGTACAATTTTAAGCGAGCATGAGCTGTCACGTAAGCCGCAATGATGAAATTTCCCAATTCGTTGGCTTGTACAAAGTCTAGATCTTCGCAATTGACTATGATCAAATCCTCACGATCGACGTCCACATGTTTCATGTATTTGGTTTTGTCATGAATCATCTGGAAGTACTGGGAAGGTTCTGTCAAATACTCTTGAGGAAACGCGGACGTTGTGCCATTTTGCTCCAAAAGCAATTTAACATCATTTTGGCAAATGACCGCCTGCCTTCATTTTTCTCGATGTGGTCTAAAGTGATACCTTCCTGCTCCCAGTATTTCTCTTTGAATGTCTTTTGATCTTCGGCAGTGTGACACCAAGAAGGAAAGCCGCTGCCTTCTTGTTTCAGTTTCAAAAAGGTATCCACGTAGTCTGCGAAAATGCATTTCTGAGTTGGGTCACCCTTGTGGTATTGTTGTGTCTTTGGAAAGTGGTAAATTTCGTACACTTCTAACAGGTGGTATCCCATGTCCAGATCTTTGAACAATTCCACGCTGGCCCATGTTCCTGTCAAGGCGCGTTCTTCCTGGGTCTGCTGACAAATCTGATCTTGATTGCACGTTTCGGCACAAGTGCGGCACAAGGGAAACATCAGTTTGCCTTGGCAATGTTGAGGTAACACGGGATGGTACAAGTCCGTGGGAGGCAAGACTTTACACTTGATCAAGCCATCGTATTGTCGAATGTGGTCCAGGTCGATGTGTTCCGTTAGCAATTGGGGGTGTCCTGCAGGAAAACGACACTATTTGCACACGTAGGGATACAATGAACACACGTCCAAGTATTTGATTTCTTCTCCTTTCTCTTCGTCGGCTTGGTACAGCAAACAGGTGGCATTTGTCCGTCCTCCGTACAAACTATCCCTCGGGTTCAGGGGGTACATCAAATTGTAACTTTCTACGATGTGTTGAAACTCGGGATCAGTTTTCAAACGATGATCGTATTGGTGTTCCCACATTGATTTTTAGTGCCACGTTCAAACAAACAGACGGTACATCCGTGAAATAAGCAACCGTTAAACTCGTGCACGATTTTGAGGTTTTCTAAGTCCCAGCCATCTAGCGAATACGTTCCAATGGTTTTCTCGCCTCCTCCGTTACAGGCGTGCTGAATCCATTTGTCTTCCTTGTCGCACAAGTAATGTAACCAGCGTAGGGCTTTGACCGAGATTGACGTTTGACAAAGTTGTTTGTTTGAAGATTGATGACAGCCAGTGTGTTTTCAGGCATGGATCGTTGTCTGTACACTAAGGAACATGCTTTGGCAATGGTGCAAGCTTCTTTCAAAGGATCGACCCCTCCGTATTCCATGAACAGTTATCGAAATTTTCCAAAGCAACGTCGTAAAATGTGCACGTCGGAACGACAATACTTCAACGTTTCTTCCTGAAAGTCGAAAGGGTCCGAGGCATGGGTCTGGTACCAAGCGTAGAAAGCTTCTCGTTGTTCGGTACGCATGTTGTCGGGGTCGTAGTCTTTAGCCTCAGGGAAATGGAGTATGACGGCATGTTGATTGGCTGCGGTATTGAAAAATTGCGGAAAGTAGCCTTTGGCCATTTCTGTCATTCCAAACGCTTTAGGCATTCGACTCAAAGGCATGGCCATGTAGCCTATCGAATCTTTAAACTGTACTTGTCACACTTGCATGGAAATGATTTTGGCTCCGTTCAAAGTCACTTTAGGACGTTCGGTGCCTTGTTCCGTATAGTATCTGAGAAGAAACTGTCCATCGTATCCAGAGAAATTGTGAGCCTTCACCGTGGCATGGCGATGACAATCTCCATAACGTTCGATGTCCTCTTGGCTCCACGTCTCGTCGATGGGGTCTAAGATCCATTGAGCGAATTCGGCTAGCGTGTTTGGTCCCCGAACGATTTTTTCACGTCCTCAAGGAATCTTACTGCGGTGAGGGCAATGACTAAAGATAGGTTCTTGGATGCACTTTTCGCACGCTCGATGAGTCACGCAGAAATCAGGAATGTGAATGCCAGTCTCTCGCATGCATTCGACATCGAAAATGATGAAATTGTCTTTCTTCTTGTGGTCATCATCTTCTTCTTGTGGGAGTTGGTATTTTTGAATGTAGCATTGATGTTCCAAGTCAACGATTTGGTGGCAAATGTAACATCTTTTCTTTCCTGAACATACGTGTGCCTTGGGACTATTGGTACGTATGCCTTGTGCACAAGTGGGGCACAATTTCAAGAGTTGACAAGCAAATTTCTGCTGTGAACCTTGCGTCTTCAAATGTTGTTGGTTTCCGACAGGGCTGACAAAAGTGCGCTGACAAGCAGGGCAATGCACTCGTTCTTGTCCTTCGTCCTGATAGGGTTGAGAGGCCACACATCCTGAGCATTTCGATCCACAATGTTTGTGTTGCTCTGGATTGTTATAGCAATAGTCACATTTCTCACAGTAATACCTTTATCCCAGGAATCCGGTGATACTAGTAATGGCATCGAAATGTTCATCGTGATGATAGATATGAATGTATTTTCCATCTTTAAAATCTTTGCCTCGAAACAACAGAGGTTCGCGCACTTCTTGAGGTTGCACTTTCAAGGTGTAGCGTGGAGCTAGGACATCTTGAATTGTTTGCATTTCAGAAATGCAACAGGGTGTGTCTTTGGACAGGCCGGCTTGTTGTAACAGGAGTTCTGCTTCACTTCGTTGTTTGGCTCGGTTCGATTTTATCGAATGTTATCCCAGGCTCTTTTTCATTCTACCGTGTCGTTCGTGTCGGCATACGCTCGTCCTCGTGAAGGTAACGATGGCTAAACACATCTGGTCTTGAGGGTTGTTAATTTGGACGAGGCTACGCTTCATGCTACGAAAGTCGTCTACCAATAACACTTTTCTGCCTTGTCCGGTCCCTTGGGGGAGAGAGAAGTGGGTCATGGGCAGTGTCGCTTTACCATCGGTGATGTGAAACTGGTCATTGGATTGTTGCACGTGTTGCACGTGTTGAATCTTGTCGATGACTTTGGAAGGTGTCAATTCTGCTGGGCTGCTAAACTCGATTCAAAGAGGGGACTTCAAGCTGTCGTGATGAATGGATAGTCTCAAGCGATCATCTTCTTTGCTTTGACATTGGTGTTTCAGTGTAGTTAACAAAGAATCCCACATCTCGGTGATGAACCCTTCTGTTTTCTCCAGCGGTATGTCGGACTTGAAATCTATAAACTTCACTGTGTAGGTGTAAGTTGTGGTTCTAAATTTTATAGAGGAGCGCTTTTCCGTCTATTGAGTGTTATAGTACTTTTCAGGATTTACTGGTGAACCTTGGCTAGGTGAAGACTCTCTGGGTCTGGATTCTGGTTCACTCATGTCAACTTCAAAATCACTGGCATGAATTTGTGCCAAGACTTCAGCTACTGTACGAGACGATGCGATCGTTTCATCTTGACTGCAAAATGTCAAAGGACTACATGTTAAACACCATGGGTAACTTTATACCCATGTCAGATTAGCGTATATATATATATATATATATATATATATATATATATATATATATATATATATATATATATATATATATATATATATATATATATATATATATATATATATATATATAAAGGGTGTGTGTCTTGCCTTCCACTATTCATTTCACTCTCATTGGATCAGAATAGACCTGGCATAAAACGTAGGTGTCTCTGGGTTCTAGAATAAGAACATACACTCATGCACTCATACATTCACACATACAATAGAGGTAAAAAGGGATTCTGAGTTTTAATTGATGTTGGCAATTGAAATACTATCTCTTTTTGAGAGAAATGGGTGGCTCTGAAAAGGTTGTTGTTGTTGTTGTTGTGGGGTTTAACGCCATTTTTCAGCACGATAGGCTATACATGGCGGCCAGTATTAATGGTGGAGGAAGAACACGGAAAACCCCGGAAAGAACCACCGACCCACGAGAAGCTACTGGCAAGCTTTCTCACATGCCCACATTGGCTGAATCTTAGACTCGAACCGCCGCAGACAGAGGTGAGATGGCAGTGATCCGTAACGAAGAGCGCTTTAGACCACTCGCCACTCGGGGCCCCGGCTCTGAAAAGGGCCTTTGTGTATGTGTTTGTTTAAATCAGCTTTAACTGCCTTAAGAATTTGCCACGGCCAAAGATTACTTCTGGTTTGCCTCCTGTCGATGATGATTGGGTACAAATCACTGGGGGTGGTACAGCAGGCGTAGTCACAGGGTTGGGTTGTTTAGCCCGGGAAGGTCTTATTCTCTTCGGTCGTAATAACGAAGTCTGATACATTTGTTTCAGACTACTTAACTATGCTAAAATGTCTAAAAGTACTTCGACCGTTTGACTTTCACTACCTTGTTCTTCACTGCTTCTTCTTCCTGGCATTTCCTTCTTGCCTCTTTTTCTCGCTGTTGTTGAAGAAGAAAAGCTTGTTCTGCTTCCTTTTGCTGCTGCATCAATTTCTCCAATTCCTCTATATGGGGAATGTGACGTCACAGAGTGCTCTCTTTGGATTGGACGAATGACTCCGTATGGTGACTGAATTTTGTATGTGAGATGTGAAGTTTGGAGATAGCCATTATGTTATTTGAGAATGTTCTACCTCACTTTTTCGCTCGAATATGAACTATTTCTTATAAAGATAATCGATATTGTTGTTTATCACGAAACCATTAATATTACGTAGTAGTTAAGGATATGAATCGAAAGGCACATTTTGGTCGACGATATAGTTAAGCATAATTTTCATCCATAAATAATAAGGAACTAATGAAAATATTTATTCAATTGAATATTTTTCATGATTTATTTATTTCTATAATCGTCATAATTGTTTGAACCGGTCATCACGTAGGTCCATGGTTTGAATTAAAAGTATAATTCTTATGTCAAGGGAGATTTTAGAAATAAAATGTATGACGTTAACAATCCAGAGTAATACCAATAGTTAACGGTTGAACTTACATATGTTAGAAAATCGTCTGTTGGTAATTGCCATAGAAGAAACGAAGAATATAATTTTCATTTTCAGAAGATGGCTACTTATCGGAATTGGAGGTAAGAGCCGGTCGTCCGATGATTAACCTCGAACCAAGTTCTTATGCCGAAAAAATTTTTGGCAATGTAAAGATAGATGAAAGTACCATTAAGGACCTTTTCTATGAGATGGATGAATCAGGTATGACCTAACAAAGTCTCCTTTGGTTTATCAGTTGCTGTCGTAATGATATACGTATCATAATCATTAAAGAATCACTGCCCAGCACTTTCTCTCGATGTAGCCAAGTTAGACACAATTCAATCGAATGCTTGTTACTCAACTGTATCAGTAATGTGGTTATAAGAGATTTATTTGTATTCTCCTGAAGCGATAATAGTTCTTTAATTATCTACTTTTCTATTTCTTTCAGACAAAGGGTGGGTCGACCTGTCTGAATTTGAGTATTTTTACAACAGAAAGGTTGATTTATTGGATTCGAGTGAGACGAAGAAATGAAGATAGATCAAGTGTACTTTCACCTCCAATGACAGACAACTGATAAAATGATTAAATTATATTTGGCTTTTAGAATCTTATGCAACGATGTCACAAGAATAAATGAATCAGCACATAAACCCATGAATCATTCAATCAATGAATCAAATCAACAAGCAATCAGTTGATCAATGGATGACTGAGTAAATGACACAATGAAAGAAACATATCTTCAATACATGAAACATGTTTACGGACAATAGAAACTGGACGGAACTGCATGGAAATTGTAGAAACTTCGTAGAATCTAGTTTTCAAGTAAAAGAACTACATTCAAATGTATGTGTACTATCCTACGGCATCGAGATACGGAAACTATATGTTCCATTTGTTTAATTAAACTTTGAAATTTGCAAATGTTAGTTTCGCTGAGCCTTTCACTAAGGACTATCAGTATTAATTCAACTCGCATACGAAAGCTACGGAAATCCCATAAAGTTAAAAAGCAATGACTTTAGATAACTAAATGACCATGACCTAACCAAAATTACTCAAAATAAATCATTCTCGTTACAAGCCTGTGTATGGAGAGAGGTTTAAATCCAGCAGCATTTTCTGCATTTACGTGTGCATGAAACGAGTGTTATAAACCAAGCAATTCATCCATTTATCGACTGGTCCAACGTTGTTCCCAAACAATTTGTACCTTGAGTCCTTTAACGATATTAGAATGTTTTAAAAAGACGAGTTTGTACTCATCAATGTTGGTTTATAAGTATAATAAATATTCACTATCGTGCAAAGATATTAGTGTAACAGCTTTCACACAACTTTAACTATTACAAAAATATAGCTAAATTACATCTACGGTACATGTTGACATATTGTATTTTACATATTCCTGATTTAATCTCTTCAATAAAATGTATTGTCTCCTGAAAATGTATTTTATGTTAGCATTAGTGTATACGTGATATAGAAAAACAACACAAACTTGCTAACATAGCAAGTAGTTCATGATAGGTGATAAAGTATATGACATGTATGTGAAGAAGAATATTTGTCCCATGGCATGCTTTTTATTTACACGTGCATGAAATGTGTTATCCATTCAGCATCTAATGAATCAGTCGCTACTGTCAATACTGATTGTTTCTAAGTGAAGTCTGTAAATATATATTTAACTGCAACAATGGAATCGTGATTCTATTTTAGTTGCATTTAGAGATTGAATATTTCAAAAGATTTATACTAAACTCTTGCTTTACACTACCCACATAGCCTTAATGTTTGGCTCCGTAACAGTTGTTTCATATAATCAGTACTGTAAGTCTTAAAATTACTCTGGAACTGCTATAAGATATACTAAAGCATCCATGTAAATTTCAATGTTAGAATAGCATTCAATATTGTTAAAACATAACCAAGCAACTATTATTATACAATACCGTTATAAGAAGAGTTAAATCACTATATACAGTGATTTAAACCTTATACACATAAACTGGCCTTGATGAATAATTTCAGTTTTAACAACGACACTATGTCTTTTTGATTGATATATTTTATTTCTGTCTATAAGAGCACATATTCGACAAAATTCATTCGAAATACAGAGGGAAAAACCTCATTTTTTGGACCCGGTTTTTTTTCCATCCCAAAATTCGCTCGTGAAAAGAATGCTGGATTTTAGACCTTTTGGTCTCAGATCTAAAGCGGACCAGTCTGAACTGCACACAGACAGGTGATCCTTTGCAAAAACTAGGATACGGTGTGCATTCGGAATAAACAGCGGTTTCCATACGAAATGCAACTTTTACCCTTCAGCTCATGCACAAGCAAAATAACCAGTGGAAAATGAGGTCAGGGCCTGTCTTTTTTGTTTGAAATTATTGGTAAAGAAAACACAAACCATGTTGATCATTCTGTGCATAATGTTTGATGCGTTAAGTCTTCGATGTTTGTCCGTTTGTTTCTCTTGATACACGAGCAAGTAAGGTTGGTCCATCTTATGAATCATTATCGTTAGCTTTTGCATTATAAATAACAATATTTAGTATTCGTAAATCCTGATAAATAATCGCATCGTATATAATCAGGGCCAATAATTATTTAGGAGCTATCGAATCAGCCTGTATGTGGTTATATTTTAAATACAGAATTCGAAATAGCACAGTTGCTGATTCGCTGAAACGTTTACCACACAATATTATTGTAATTTTGCAGAAGTGATGGTATATATACACAATAATAAATTTGAACCAATTTCTATTTATGGCTGTCTCCAGAAATATAGTACTAAAACTATGTATAAACGTTAGTGCGTTCAAATTATATTAGTTCTTTTTTTGGGTTTCAACCACCGAATTATAAACATACACTTAAAAGAGCAAAGATGAAAGCAGAAATCATTAAAATATTTGAAATATGGCTTTCCTTTTCCGAGCGTATACAAATAAAAATAATCTATGAATGATTAAATAAATGTGCAAATGAATAACACAAGTAATTGATGAATAACATGATCAAGAAATAAATAATTCCATCATATTATTACGATTCACGGACTTTTTGGTGTCTTACGCTGAAATCGATGATGGGGATATAAATGGAGTGCTGAATAGAAACATGAAATAAACAGAAGATTTATTGAGATTGAAGTGACTCAAATGTCAGACCTGTACGATTGAAAAGATTGACGCATCCTCTGTATTACATGCTTAATGGTCCAATCAATATTGCAGTTGTATTTAGTTGAATGTAAAATCAATAGTATGTAAAATGAATTGTTCCAACTTGTCTTGAAACAGGTATATTTGCATACGGAACGTGTTTTCAATTTGGCATTACATATACAAAGAATTCTACAAAAGGTTTGTGAGGCTAAAAGTTGTAGAAAATACATAACAAAATGTATTATAAAATGCTTTAAAGTAATTAAGACTGAGGATAACGTCCATGTTTGGAATGTGATGCCCTGCCTATACGGAATTAAACACTACAACCATTCTAAAGAATAACGTATCTCTACATCTTATGGTCACCAGCACAAAGCCTTATTGATGGACAAAGATGTGACTGATAGACGAAAGAAATTATTGTCAACTTTATCTGTTATGAAGCGTCAATACTAGACAGTAACATATTTAGAGCTGAAGCAAATATCAATGTTTCTACACAATTAATCGATTTTCATTTGTGTAATGTGGTGATTATAGACACCAAGCAGCATTAAAATATGTGAATTAAGGTATCAGAAGGAAATTATGTTCCATATTAGGGGTCTTTAGTAAATCATTTGACGTTCCAAACTGATATGATCCTTATTCTATCCAGTTTTCATTGATAAGACTCTTATTCTTTCTCTTGTTGGCATAGATATGGCCCCTATTTTATCCCATCCTTTTTATCAGCTTACCGTATTACACACTATCTACACAAGTGTGTCGGAATGCCACTGAACAGAAAATGGTGTCGAATGTTCAGAATTTCAACATCATGATTATACCGCGAGTCGGAATTTCAATTTTGTACGTTTTTGCAAGTTTAATTTGTTCCTTGGTAAACTAATGCAGTAATGCATGGTTTACATATTGTATTATTTGTGTTTTTAACAAAATGTTTCCAAACTCGCCTTGGTAAACAAACGTAAATTTGCATACCAATTTTCTATTAAAATAATTAGAAAAAGACATTTCGATTAGATATGTGAAGGTAATAATTTAGGTTCTTGACCTTCGTATGTTCAGTTTAGTTTGAGTTACTCACCGGTTCCTTTCCTAATCATATATCTTACCAGATGCAAAAACATGTTTGAGATAATTAACTACACATGTTTAGTTGTACTAATCATATTCCAGAATGTGATACCATTTCATTATGCATTCAAAATGCTATCACACTATATTGTTATCACTGAGCTTCCTAAACTCCTGGAATGATTGCCACCAGAAGTTAGATATAGATTCGTTTTAAAAACCAGATATAAATAAATTGTATAAACTTTGTGAGAGATGTAGTAAAACACAGCTAAAACAAAACCAAACAATAAATATGCTGTATAAACCACATTCCTTAAATAAATAAGATTTACTCATCATACAATGCATTCATATATTTAACATAAAAATGATTCAATCTCTGTTGTCAAAAATCTACGAACTCAGTAAAACTGTTCCACTGTTATTGACACTGGTATGGTATGAAGTCTGTTTGAGGTACACCCTTCTTGAGGTATACATAAGTCAGGTATTCGTTTCCGATGTGCAATCGGCAAAATATCAGCTCATCCCTGTGATTTGTTCCACACGATGAATGACGCTCGCTTATAGTTTTTTTTTAATGTTCTCAAGTTTGTTTGTGGAGTCTTCATTCCACATACAGTGCCAATTATTACAACCATGCTGATGTATACTTTATTTGAAGTCTGTATACGAAATCATCTTTCGCAAAACAGGAGCCTGGAAGTCAGCTTGAGCTCCTTTATCTATCTTTTCAGTACAATTTATATAGATGTAACTAGTTCTCCAAAATATTACTCCATGAAACGACTTATTGTGATGTCCAGTTAGTCCCTACATGTGACTAGTTATATTATTGCATGAAAAGACTTCTTGAGATGTCTTGTTGGAACTGTACAGTTTGCTTTCCTGGCATACGATGGTTTACTAGAAGTAATTAATAAGGCATTGTGCGATGCAATAATCTTTAACGTGCTATCATTTATTTATTGCTAAATAATCTGAAAGAAACCTCTCTGACCTGGAAACACTTTACCATCGACAAAACAGTACAATTCTGGTCTGCATTAAGGCATCTGGTGCAGGTTTGTTTCGGTGTGTTTATTTCAATAATTTCGTCTTGGAAAGAAACAAATTGGATATCAGACGATATAGCTTTGTCGAAAGCGGTAAATTCAAGATGTCGTTTGATGATAGTACCGTGTAGGGAAGAAATATGCCAATGATACTGATGTGTGTACATCAGTTTATAATGTCTGATATGGATCAGGGAATGTTTGATACAATACACAAACGATTCAAGATGTTGAAGCTGAATGTTGCAAGTACTGAAAATTACAGTCATTGCTCTTTTAGAAACATAAAGGTATCGTGAATGTCAAGAATGGACAAATTGTAGTAGTTTCATTTATCAACAGAATCTCGCCAAGGGGATCCCAAACAGTCACGCTATTAGTGTCGTTAATTAAATAAGAGTATTTCTATAATACAGTCTCCATTCTTGCGTGGCGTGTCTATGCTATTAAACGACACATTTGTAGTTCATCTTTGAGAATATAAATATGTATTTAGAGTTACATGTCTTTGAACCCATATATACAGGAGTTCCTCCTTCTATCTGTTCAATTTGCTGCGAAACAGTCACACGAAACATTGAAGATATTGGATGCATTCGACACAGCAATTACTGCAATGAACTGTTCTTTAAACTAGAAAACGACAGTGAGCAGCCGTCTGGTTGTTTACATCAAGAGCTTCGGTTGGTTTGAAATGCTAAGACATTGATAGTGTCAAGAACCCATGGCAATAATCTCGTTACATATTATCAATTAATGAATGAAATGACTACGCTTTGTGCAATTTTTATTCTTGGTGCTTTTGTTTATAAAATCGTTGAATATGTGAATAATATAATAGCAATATGCAAATGTACCAAATTTCATTAATGTTTCTAAAACAAATTAAGTTATAAAAGAGAAAAGCAAATAGAACCTAAACGTTTGGATCATGACTATGACCTGGAATATATAACCACCAATTTATAAAGAAAAACTGCTTTTAATGAAGTCTAAGTACGCTAAAAATCACCTTTTGATCTCAAATGCTTCTTAAAGTTAAGGAAAGGTTTTAGAAAACTTAAAATATTGCTCTTAAACATGTAATATCTAATGTGGTACACTTTGAATTAATAGTATAGAAGCAAATAAAGTTTCATTCACAAAGCTGAAAGGGCTTTATTGTTTAGATCAGAAATGAATGTGTGATTTAAATCTAAAAACAGTGATCAGCGACACTGACATTTAAAATTGGACCACCAGTATTGCACATAATACACTACTTAATGATGATATACAAGACTCAACTATATATGTTTGAAGTTTGACACTGGAATAGAACATGTGGGGAAAAAGATTTCATGCAGACTTGTGTCCTAATGTGATTGGCAACACTCGTTGAAATGATGATTCGTGAGTAAACCAAGTTTCAACCGTTTACCTCAGAAAGTTATCAATCATAAAGTGGAATGTAATGTTTAAAATACTGAGCCTAAGCATATGATATGCAATGAAGTAATTGAAAAAATGTCCAATTATTATGGACCAAGTGTAATCCCTTAATGTCAAACAGTTACAGAGTGGATATAAACGTAAGTACATATGGATGCTATGCTTGCAGCTTTTTCTAAATAGTGGAGGATTAACATTCTGAAGACGTGGTTCATTTTGCTAAACATGGCAACATTCCCTGTCTTTCAGAGAAGTGGGAGATCCAATAGAACATCAATTATGAGGGTTATTGGCTTGGGTAGACTCTCGCCATAATCAATAGATAGTGTGCATCTTATATTAAATTAAATTTATGATCATGATGGCCTGTGTCCAAAACAAAATCTTCATATCCTGTGTTATCTGGATATCTGTCATTTTACTGCACTAGAATGAGAGAGATGGAGTTGACCGAATAGTGGAGCAAACAATAAATTGAATTTAATTACGTGTACTTTCTTGGCATGGCAAACAACTAAGTACTGATAATCATATAACCATAATGTTAGATTTTAGCACTCTGCACCATCACCGCTAAGTAAGCGCCTGATCGGTCTGTCGTTTGGATTTTTAACGTAGCTTTAAAATATTTTCAATCATATCGCTACGATGTCTGCAGTGTGGGAGTTTATAGTGAGGTCTAGCACTGGGGCATGATGCTGCAGACAGGTAGCACTTTGTCCCCCCCCCCCAGCCGCATTATTCTGACACCAGGCCGACGAGTCCTAACACAAATTCTTAATTCTGAGCGCCTAGCGAGGCGCTGTTAGTACCATCTTGATAAGTCGTTGGTATGATTTTACCGGGGTTCAAACCGACGACCTCCTGCATCCGAGGCGGACGCTCTGCACATTAAAGGTAATTACATTGAAGCAGCACTTTTGACAAACAAAGTATTTTGCTCTCTGCGGGTGATTATCAAGAGAGTAGATGACACTGACCGTATGCATGTCAGTGGTGACAATTACTTTGATGGTAGTCAGCAAGAGAAGTCTGATAAAATGGCTGAGAATCGGGGAAATGAAGAAGAATCTAGTCCCCTTAGTATTTACAATTGGAAACATGAAACCATAATATCGAAAAAATGGTACGGGATAGAAGTTCAAATAAATTAATTTTGGGGCAATTGTAAACACAGTGTGACAGGTTGCATTACAGATGAATTATATGTAATGATAATAATATTACCTTCCCGAATGGACGGTTATATCAACAAGAATTTTCCACAGAAAGACTTCTTATGATGTCTCGTTTGTCCGAAATTAAAATAATGCTTATCTGACGTCCAATATGGCTTCCGCGGCAGACATCTTGTAAACCTTGTTATCGACATACCTATTAAAGGGAAAGTCATATTGACGTCGGATTTTTCGCAGAAAGACTTCTGTGATTGTTCTAAATGAAAATCGTGGGGATTTGATTTCCAGTATGAATGTCATAGCAGCCAGATTTAAAATTGTATTATCTCTACACAACCTGAACATGAGGTCATATTGATATGAGGTGCCCACTATACTCCTTCTTGTGATGATGAGGTGCTTCTAAAATAAATTTGTGCCGTTCGTACACCCAATATGGCCGCCACAGTGATCATTATGAAGGCTTATTATTTCTACTCCTCCTGAATGATGGTAATATGAAGATGAGTGTTCACCTGAAAGACTTCTTGTAATGTCTACTACTTGGATCTAAATGAAAATGAAGCCGATTTGACAAAGTCATCTTGACATTGTGCTTTCTCGTCCATGACGTCTTTTTGGTTGACACTGTAAATGGTGTCGAAATTATATCCAATATATCCAATATATCCACTACAGCAGTCATCTTTTAAACCTTGTTATCATTGCTTCTCCTTAACAAAGAGACAGTCTGGCATCTAGTTGTCACCATGATAATCTTATCAAGTTCATAAACGAAAATCCTGCCGAATCCTATATTACTACTGTTATCATCTTGAAGATTTTGCTAGCCCTGACATTTCAAGAATAGGTGGTCTTATCAACATGTTTTATTTTCCCTCTCAAACGTATGATACAATGTAATTCACCCGAAATGACAAGTTTGTCAATCCGAAGTCCAATATGGCCTGTACGGCAGTCATATTGAAATAGTGTTATGAATACTTCTCCTGAAAACATGGTTATATCATTATGATTTTTCATTGAAAGACTTGTTATGATGACTGTTGGCTATAAATGAAAATGGTGTCGATGTGACCTGCAATACAGCGGTGCAATGGTCATTGGAAAATCTTTCTATCGCTAGCTCTTCTGGCAGACGGCCATTTTGAAAACTTTGCTATTGCTACACCTCCAAAAATAGATTGTCATATTAATAGGGGGTGCCAGAAGACTTATTATAATGTATTGCTGGTCCGAAATTAAAATGGTGCTGATCTGACATTAAATATGGGCACCAATGTGCCATCTTGAAAATGTTGTTATCACTTCTCCTCTTATATTTAAAGTGAATTCGACTTAGAATTTCATTAACATAATTCGCATCGTACCTATTTGGAAACTTAACCCGAATGGATGGCTACATCAACATGGTCTTTTATCATTAGACCTTTATGTTATCCAGTTTGTCTTAAATGAAAGTGGTATCAATCGTGTATCTGATATGGCTGCATTGATGCCTGTCTTGAAAATCTGACATGGCTTTTCTTCATTAATGGATAGTCTTACTGACATGCGGATCTCATCAAAACACTTCTACATTATTTTCTATGAAAATAATGTCAATCTGACATCCAGTATATATCACGAATACATGAGAAGCGGTGTGGAAATGTGAACTGAAAGTTTTAATAAAAAGTCAACCGCTTTTTTAATACACAGTCAACCGCTAACTTCATATATATGGAGAGAGTGTATGTCCCCAAATTCCGTTATAATTTACAGGCACATGTTAATGGATTTTGTGTGCTCTTTGACGAATATCAAAGTTCTACTGCTAAGAAGAAGAATAACAAAAGAAAGAAGCAAAAGAAGAATGATCATGAAGAATACGACGATGCTGATAATACAATAATATGAGAAAAATCGAGCATACATTAAACGGATATTTGAAACCCAAGTGCGTCCGTGAAGCATATGTTATGCCTATTTAATTTATTTTGCGTGCTTGAACTTTGTGATTGAGTGAGGGTAGAAAAGTTATAATTTTTCTGACTTGATCATTTTTTAAGAAAGGTATTCAGTAATATATGAATCCATTATCTAGCCTTATTTAGAATACTTAGAATGTTCTGGAAAAGAGCTTTTGACCCATAACCTGGTCATTTTATTGTACCTTAATTTTTTATATAAGGTCGAGGTAAACATTCCTCCTTTACGTTCAGTCCGTGTAATTATTTAATGTTGTGTTCAGATATAATCTGACTGGAATAATTTACTTTTAAACAAATTGAATTACTAAGTGATCATTGACAATTTTAGATAAAATCACTACTTTGGGATTATTTGTAATTCATTCAAAAATATTCAGGATTATATAATTTTGATACATCAAAATTATTGGTACATCATCCTATTAAAGAATATAGGTACACGAGCACTCGGAATTCGATATAAGTTTGGACTTGTTATAAAATTCGTCTTAAATTCTAACTTTGTAACTTAGAGAACTCAGTTTATTTGTTGCTTTAATAAGCTTGTTGGTTTTCTTCTTTCTGTTACGTAGGTTGAGACAACAGAGTCGAAACAAATAACCTTAATGACTACAAATTTATTTAAAGCACTTGCAACTAACTGGTGAATTAAATAAGAATGTAATGAACGCAACAAACTGTGTTATTTTTTCTTGTCAATAATACATACCTTGATATGTTTTAATTAAAGGCTGAAGACACTGTATCACACTTTGAATAATGCAGACCTTGGTATTTTTAATTAACGAATGATTTAATTCACTGCTTGACATCAGTTGAATAATATACATAGGTTGGACACGGACCCATAGATTAGACTATCAACAATATGGAAAAGATGAAAACACTGAATCGACTGAATTCGTCAAAAAAGTTCGTTAAAGAAGCATAGAAGATAATATACACATTCTCCGAAATTTTCACTGGACATTTTGACAAGTTGGATAACTGGAATTGGTACTAGAATTCGAACAGAATAAATTGGGACAGATTTACGAGCAAAGAAAAATAAAGAATTTGCAGAATATAGTGCGTGAAAACGTAGAGTCACAAAAGGAGAGATATATTAATTATTCATCAAATGTGTCTGAAAATTTGATGCTTCTTGCGATACATGCTCCAGAGCTATAATGACGAAGATGTATCAGAGAATTCCAATTAAATAGACGCTTCCGAGCCATAAGTGCAAGATTGGCATCCAAACTCAATGTATCTTACAGAGCACATTAACGGGCTGCAAGAGAGAGGCATATATATATATATATATATATATATATATATATATATATATATATATATATATATATATATATATATATATATATATATATATATATATATATAAGTAATTAATTAAGTAATTCATAACATAAAATGCGAAATATAAAATAAACGGATGAAATAATAGAGTTCATCTGAGGAAAGATATAGAACAGGCTAACAGGAGCCCTAGTATGTAAAATATTTAAATATAATCACTTACAGAAACAAAATGAAACCCATCTTGACATAACTATCCACTGAGAGGGAGAAGCGTTAACGAGATTTTCAAGATGGACACCATTCGGGATATCTGAGCAGCACCGTTTTCGTTTAGGATATTGACTAGACCATGCGATGGATGTGTGTGCAAAGTTTCATGGCAATCTTCCAAGTATTTTAACAGTAGAAGAAACATTTAGCTTATGAAAATGGACGGACGACAGACCATCCGATAAGTTTTTCCAGCCAATTATTTAGCATAAATATGTAGCAAGTCAATAAATGCGGCCATGGATATTATACACGCGGTCTATTTCTTTGATTGTCTCCCTTTATCATATTGATAAGCTGATTCAGTTATATCTTTGGAATGAAATAATCTATAATGTGTTTTTGCTATGTTTGTGAATTTCTTTTCCTATTGTGCTGGTCTGATAGTATCCTTTCTTGTCATTTTGTATTCACTGAAAAGGATTGAGGAAAAATAAGTTGTGAGCGGAGAGAATTACTTTAAAACGTTGTGTTGCCCATTTCCTCCCATCTTCACTAGCCAATGTTCCGATGTGTTAACCTTATCAACACTTTAGCGAATGAAACAGATGATTCAGTGCTTCGAGTCTGTGAAATTCATTGGATGCGTCGGCAGACACATCATCTGGTCAAAATCAATTTATTTAATTTTAACAATATTGCTACATGATCGATATAAGGGGAGCACACAACTGGAATGGACCGATAAATAATAAATTTTCCACTGCCGGTCTGTGTTTGTGCAAATACATTATTTTCCTAAAATGCACATGTAATTGCTACTTTCTGCTACTTTCGATGTTAGATTGACTAAGTAGCCATTGATGTCAATTTCTCAACTATGTTCGGCCGATGTACAAAGTAACACTGCACCGCTGTTACACGCTATTGCTTAGTTGGCATTACATACTAAGGGAGACAACTCATGAAATCCAATAATGCCGCTATGACAAAGCACTCAAATATCTAATTGTTCGGCCAAGGTGTAGATAGGGTTAACACATCATAACCTTGGCTAGCGATTTTCTCTTGTACAGAATATATCTTTGTTTAGTTCTTGTCTGTAATTATTTGACATATGTAAATTGAAATTAAAAAGCCCATTATACAATTAGTAGTAAGAAATACATTGACATGTTTCTTAACAACATTTAAGTGCATTCTCCGCCTACTTTGATGGCTGTCTTACTTGAGAGCTTACTACATATAACATATCTCTCTTTACATACGTATCTAAATATCTGATTGTTTGGCCAAAGAGTTGAAAGGGTTAACACGTCATAACCTTGGCTAGCGATTTTCTCTTGTATCGAATATATTTTTGTTGAGTTCTTGCCATTGCTTATTTGACATAAGTCAATTGAAACTAAAAAGCCCAGAATATCCTTAGTAGTGACAAATATATTGGCATGCTTCTTTATAACATTAAAGTGCATTCTCCACCTACATTGATGGTTGTCTTATTACATATAACATAACTCTGTTTATAGTCAATATTTGTAATATTTTAAATTGACTTCTCTGTCGGCAGAGTTGGGATGTAGATAGATTTGAAACCATGTTTTCAATCATATTTGGGATCTAATCCAACATTTCTTGCTGTATTCCACAAAATCACTTATAAGGCAATCTTGGGATAGATTCCAAAAGAATCTACAACTAGGCAAGCGAGGATTAATCCCCAAAATCTCTCATTAGGAAAATTCTAGATTGATCCCTAAATTCTGCTACAAAACTGACTTGCAATTCTTCACTAAAACCATGCCAAAATAAACGCTCGGTTTTGATCAAAACATCTCAACATCTCATGCCAGAAAGTCTTAGGATCAATCATTTCGCCGCAAACTTTGGATCAGTGCCAAAAGTGAGATCGATCCCAAATAAGCAAACATGGGAACAATCCCCAAAATGTCTTGCTTAAAATTGTAGAAAAGTGACTTTTGTCGCTGGCGCACATGGGATCAGTCCCAGAATCACTTTCAGGTAAGCTTGGGACCAATCCCAAATGACTCCTTATCACACATGGGATCCACTTGCAGAGATTCACTACACTGTATTTTAGGAAAACTTGAGATTGATCCAAAACATGTATACGTTTAGCAAAACTGAATCTGCAAATTTGTTGTCATTTGTGAGACCAGTACCAAAATACGAGTGCGAAAAATAAATATACTTATCTAACCCTCCAAAAATATGGTTAAATTGACTAAATACAGCGTAATTGTTTTGGTCAGTGACTGATCTCTAAAGGATTTTTTTCCTCAATTAAAATATTGTAGGGTAAACAGCAAAGTGGTTTCTGGAATGCATAAAACTATTAAGATACATCATTCTTGATAGACTTTTTGCCGTTGATATTACTCAGTCATGAACTTAATTGCGATACAGACTGTAGCGTAGTTCTAAAATTATACCTCTTATGACAGAAGGATCTTAAATTCATCAGTAGCAGCACACGGTTTCACTAGGATAAATGTACATGCATGTAAATAAAAACTTAATTGGATATATTATTTTGTTGTGTACAAATAAGTAGCCATCAATATATGTCGCCATGGATATTATACACGGGGGCGATCTTAAGGCTAGTTTTTTTTAATGTCTACCCCTATCATATTGATGAACTCTTTCAGTTATATTTTTGAAATGAAATAAACTATAAAGTGTTTTTGTCATTTCTGACAGTTTTGTTTGCTATGGCGGTGACCTGAAAGTCTCCATTCCTGAAATGGATTTGAACAAAATTAATTTATGAGTTGAGAGATTTACTTTAAAATGCTATATTGGCCATTTGTTCCCATCTTCGATATCCAAGGGTCCGATGTGTTAACCCTATCTACACCTTGACCGATCGATCAGATAATTCAGTGCTTCGGGTCTGTGAATTTCATTGAATGTGGCAGCAAGCTACCGCATCCATTCAAAATCAAGTTTTTCAAATTTCAACACTGGTCCTACACGATTGATACAAGGGTGGTACACTACTGCAATGGACTGATATATAATCAATTGTCCACTGCCGGTCCGTGTTTGTACAAATACATCTTTTCCCTAAAATACACATGTAATGGCTTCTCTCTCATACACACTTATACTTTATAAGTTAGACTTACAAAGTATCCATTGATGTAAATTTCCTCCACTATTTTCTACCGATGTACAAAGCAACAATGTACCGCAGTTACACACTATAGGTTATTTGCTATTACATATTAAGGGAGACAAGGCAAGAAATCTTATTGATGTTCCTATGAAAAAGCAGTCAAACATCTGCTTGATCCGACATGGTGTAAATAGGGTTAACACATCGGAACCTTGGCTAGCGAATATGATTTCTTCCTGTACAGAATATATATTTGTTCAGCTCTCGTCTGTGCTTGCTTTGTATATATCAGTTGAAATTAGCAGACATAATATCCTTTGTAGTAGCAAAGAAATTAACATGCTTCTAAACATAATTCAAATGAATTTTCAACTTACACTGATGGGTGACTTACACGAGCTTACCACATATAAAATATCTCTATCTGCAGAAAAACACTTGGGGTCGACCCTAAATGATTCCTTATAACAAACTTTGGATCAATCATAAGAGGCTCGTAGTTTGCAAAGTTATAATAGATTCACAACAATTTCTTTCAGGAAAACTTGGGATTGATCACAAAAAATTGTACACTTACTATAACGGTATCTGCAATTTGTTGTTTATTACTAGAACCAGTACCAACACATGATTGCGAAGAGCCAATATTGTTATCAAACCCTCTAAAATTATTGTTAAATTGGACTAAATACGGACGTTTTCTGGAACCAGTACCAACACATTAGTGCGAAGAGCCAACATTGTTATCAAACCCTCTAAAAATATTGTTAAATTAGACTAGTTTTCTGGAAGGTGACTGTTCAAAAGAATATTTGCATATTTTTTCTTCAGTTAAATAATTGTTGGTTAATTCTAACATTTTTTTTTCACCTTCTACGCAATATGGGAGATATCGAGTTATCTGTCTCTGTATGTTGGTATGTTTGTGCGATATATGACTGCCAGGTAGATTCTTTGCTGAGCATAACTATAAGATCGTTCCTAATACATTTGAACCCAGTGCATACTAATTATACCAACAGTACAGCAGAAACTTTTGCAATTCTGATATCTTCAGGATCAAATAATTTTTGTGATTTATACATTTGTTTCATCCTCACATACACGATTGTATAATCTTCGTATAATGTGTAATTGTGCAAGAAAGGACAATATTGCTATGCCCCTTCTCTAACTGCCTTTCTCTGCCTTTCATTATAAGTCAGTAGAGTTTTATTTCATCTTTCAGATATGTTGAGTGTTCGTATGCTCTCTGTAATAAAAGTAGTCAAATATTGTCTTTTCTTTTGCATGTATTTTCATTGATTCTGTCGGTCAATAAACCATGTATTAACTATAAAGTGACTATGTTGTTTTATATTTTTGTGATAGTGTTCACATTTCTAGTATCGTAAGTTCCTAAACCTCTTTTAACTAAATTAGCCTTCACCGTGCATGCAAATGGACTGTCACGATGTATAAAACTAATTTACATTGAGCCATTTGATCAAACAGTTTGATTTTGTAATGGTTTAGATGAAAATAATACACTGTATCCGAAGCAAACTAATGTTTATATGGATCCTAGGGGGGATACTGTAACATAAAATCATTATTACGAAATATCTTAACTTTGATTGCACGAAATATGATGTATCTATAAAATTAATATGGTCATGTTCGCTCGGCCCAAAGTGCGTAATATACTCTCCGGCGTCATTTTCTATAGTAGAAGTCTTTGTAACAATTTTCAATAATTGAACTATGTACAGTTTGGTGGTAACTGTATTCGTTTTCATCTTAGGACAAAATGTGTTGAATCTGATATCCATATTCCACGAAATACAGTTTTGATGTTTAGGTTATCACCTGCGTCGAATATGAGAGATGTCCGTCTGTCTGTTTGTCTGATTTCTGAATGCCAGTATTTAGTTTCCTTGTGGAACATGACAATAAAACTGTAACTGGAATATGTAGAAATCTTTTCATTCGCATTAGACTAATAGTACAGCTGAAATATTTTGATGTTCGGTAATCTTGAGTTTCAATACTTTTTGTGATTGTTCAATTCAGATTCGTACTCCTTTCTCCACATCAACGTTTCCAGGGTAACAGACCTAACACGTACAATGTTATTATTTCAAATAGTAATTTATAGAATGATTAGTCAATCAATACTTACAATGATTGTTTCCTTATATATATTGACACACGCGTACGATATGTGTACTTCATGTGAACTTGTTCTATTTTTATCAACGATTACTTATAAGGTGGATCAACACACCAATTCATTCATTCGCCGGTCGTGACTTTGTATAGATACTTATAGAGACAAGTACAGTCTTTGCAGAAATGTTTTGCTTTATACATTGATCCTAATTTTAGTACGATAAAAAATTGTATAATCTTCGTATAAGCTGTATAAACACTTATAGAGACAAATACAGTCTTTGTAGAAATGTTTATCTTAGTACATTGATCCTAATTTTAGTATTATTATTTTACATTGTAATTTGGTGTTATCATTGTATCAAATCAAAGCCGTATTTGATGCAACTTTTCACCAGCAACATACTACAACTACGTAATGCTATTTGTAAATATTTGAATAGTTTAAAGGTAGGAAGTCCGAAAGAGAAATACAGGAACGAATCTCGCCCAGAACTATTATTGTTTCATGTAGTGATTTATTGAATGATTGATGGCTCTATACTTTCGTTTAATTACTCCTCTTTTTACAGCTTCTTGAACAGATGTAGGATCTGTGCACTTCACTTGAACTTGCTCTATATTTACCAGCCGTTACGCATAAATGGGCTGAATGTTTACAAACATATAATGTAATGCCCCGGTCGTGACTGTTTATAGATTCTTTCAAAGACAACTACAGTCTTTGGAGAAATGTTTCTCTTTGTACATTGATCCTAATTTTAGTACAATAAAAGATTGTATAATCTTCGTATAATCTGTAATTGTACATGAAAAGACTATATTTATATGCACTCTCTCTAATTTTCTATGTCATATTATAAGTCTGAAAAGTTTGATTTCATCTTTGAGATAAATTGGGAATTCGTATGATGTGGGGAAGGGAAATAGGGAACTATTTATTTTATTTTCGATATAATTTAGGGATTCTATCGCTAAAGAAACTATGTGATAAATTTAAGGTAACTGTGCTATTTTATAATTTTTGATATGATGCATATACAAATGTTTACATGTCTTACAAAATGACACAAATTGATCCTAATATCCCATGATTAATATATCTAACGAGCCAACATTACACTGTTTCAAGTTCCTATACGAACATAAGATAGCGAATTCTACAATAAGATACCATATTGTTTAATAGTTTGGGCTGATATGGTTTTTAATGAGGTCTTTATATGGGCTTATGACATTTCTTTTTCACTGTAAATGTTCATGATATTATTCCTTTATTCGTCTAAGTTAAAGATATCATTTTTACATTTCGTATTCCATAGTTTCTTGGCAATATACAAATACACACATTATCAAGGTAACTCTACGTCTTTGGCTGTATCTCTTCAATTGTGAAACTGAATGTCAACGTTCTATAGTTGCTTTAATAAACATCCCTGATCTATCTATTCCAGTAATAAAATTATGCGAAAGTGGTTGAGACATTATATTTGTTTGCACTTTAATCCAATACCAAACGAGATGTGATATATGATATTACTACGTGTTTGTATTTTTCGATAAAGATAGTCTACATTATGCATGCAGAGTTTAAGGATTTTCATTGCTCTTTTCGTAACTTGAATTGTTTGTCTTACTACGCTTTCGAATTTTGGTGTTGTGTAATCTTTAGTTTCACTACATTTTCTTTTTTTTATATTTTCTGATCCGCATTTCATTTATCACTACATCTGTTTTTTGTATTATTATTGCATGTAGTGATTTATTGAATGATTAATGGATCTATACTTTTGATTAATTGCTCCTCTTTTTACAGCTTCTGGACCACATGTAGGATATGTGTACTTCACGTGAACTTGCTCGATTTTTGCTAACATTTACACAGATTGCTCCTCTTTTTGCAGTTTCTGGAACAGATGTAGGATCTATGTACTTCACTTGAACTTGCTCTATATTTACCAGCTGTTACATATAAATGGACTGATTGTTTATAAACATATAATGTCATGCCCCGGTCGTGACTTTTTATAGATTCTTTCAAAGACAAATACAGTCTTGACAGAAATGTTTCTCTTTGTACATCGATCCTGCGTTTAGTAACATACACAATTTTAGAATCTTATTGTCATGTCCTCCGTGTATTTAATTTGTATGACTTATATGTCGGAGGGAGAGAGATTTCATGCTTGATATAATTTAAGTGTAAGATGCATATAAAATAAACTTTGTTACAGAATGACCCAAAATAATATCTAATATCTCTAGTTTCATAACTCTGATACGAACATTAACTGTTTTAAGACACTTTTCAAAAAGAAGAAAGTGTCTGTTCACCGTTCATTCCAATAGTCTCTCACACAATATACAGCCTCAAATCTACCCATTTGATTGAGCCATTTACCACACAATTGCTATTGATGTTTTTCATTCGTTATATTTAGTCGAAGTCTTTATTTTACATTGCGATTTGGTGTCCTTATTTTATCAAATCAAAGCCGTATGTGATACAACTTTGCAGCAGCAACGTACTACAACTACAGAATGTTGTTTGTAAATATTTTAATAGTTTATAAGTAGAAAGTATCAATGAGAAATACATGGATGAATCTTTATTGATACGGTCTTGACAACCGACTTGCTTTTTAACCAGCAAGGAAACACAAAGCTTAAATCAGAAAGAAAATGAAACCCACTCGTATGTGAAATATGCATGGTATGAAGAAAGTTAGAGGGGGAGTTTAACACGTTCTTTACTAGATATAGTTGCTTCTTGTACAATGGTACGTTAAACGAATATTTTACAAACCTGTTCAGTAGAAAAGCTGCCCCAATGTAGAAAGTGATCGGTGTTTGTTTATCAACATTCAGATTCTTTCTGGATAAAAGGGAGTAAATAACAAGATAAGTTCAAGTGAGGTACAATTATTCTGCGTGTATTGAATGACCTTGTACATCTATTATTTGATTTGGTTCAAGAGGATTAAGAACAAAAGAAACATAGGTCATCTCCCAGTGCTAAGGGATAGGTTGAAATGGAGATACAAAATAAAATAGGGTATGACCTGTGGCTAAAACAGAGTGTAAAGTTCGCGTAGCAGGTATAAAAGGCAGTAAACTGAATAAGCTTAAAATCAGTAACCTTGGCTTTGAACATAAGCAGGTTTCCATCGAACCAGGTAAGATATAATTTTATTACAAGTATCGTCTAAATTATGGAATTACATGACATTGAAAATTACAATAACGGAAACATTCAAAAGCAGATGTTTGTTCCAAATCTTGCACAGTTTCGGAAAGCATAGGATCCTTTCAGGGCGATGTAAGATCCATAAACGTTCATGCCGTTTCAAATCTTCCCTGGCTGTTTAACGACTTCAGCAGTGTGTTGCTCTTGCTTGTCATCTGCTGTTATAAACAAATCATTGTTTTATATAATTTAAGATGTCGAAAATGAATTATTTTAAAGAAATATTAATTGACAAGAAAGCTAGGGTGCCATTTACGTTGTATTTCATTATCTAACAGGAAGCATACGAAGTAAATAATTTGGTCCCAATGTTTGTATATGGTCAAGATAAAAAAGATATATGCAGGTATAAATACAGTTAATAGTATAATCAGGGGTTTAGTCTGTAGCCTTGCAAGTGAACATTCACAGTTGCGTATGAAGGCAGAAAAGAAATGTTTGTTCGGTTATGTTTATGGAAGAGAACTCGCTAAACCTCAGTAGTTTATGGCAAGATAAGTTAAAGGCGTAACAAAAAAGATGCATACTAAAGCTTGCTCTATGTATGTGTTTAGAAAGTACACCAGGTTAAAAGAAACTGTCAAGATGATATGGTTTCAAAATAAATAATAGAAAAGAGTGAGAAAAACAAGCTTTGTAGAATTCAACATATAATTTATTTCACTAGAGCACAAATGAACATGTAAAACGAACTTAAAGTACTCAAAACAAAATCCCAAATAATCCAGAATTTCTAACAAGTCATAATTAATAAAATTCGGAATAAATTTTAGTCATATTCCAAATAATTTTCCATGCTGTTTGTGTTGATGTGTCTGTAGTGTCCTACGGTCTCTGATGTACTAATGTACCAATGGCCTCACCTGTAAAGATTTGCCAACATTCTTTTATTAAATCACCGTAATATAATCCAAGGTTGCCTTGTTTGAATTCACTATTATGCTAATGTCTCTTTAAAAAATTTTTTAGGAGCACTTTGTTTTTCTAAAGAAGAATGAACTGAATTAAACGATTTCACCCATCTCAAAATACCGAATACATAAATGATTCTGGCCCAAAATCTTAAACAAGACTTTTATTTAAAAAACCTAAGACACTAAAGATTAACATAGATGAGGGCCAAACGTTGATTGTTCTAGAAGAATGTAAGTTATAATTAGAAGGTCTGTTACAATAAAGCATGTGACAATCATCAGTACACCACATCTAGCTATGTGAAAACTAGCAATGTCTTTGATTCAGGCAAACATAATAATCCTAATATTTATCTTTCATTAAACCGCTTGGTTACAAAGCTGTCACTGATTTTAAACAAGGCCATCTACTAAATACAATCTTACGTAACCCATAATATGTAATTAATTAAGGCATCTATCGACCAGTGCAAACCAAATATACATAGCAATATCATTTCGAAAATATATTTGAAAATATTAACTTATCAATAACAATTGTAATGATGGAAAAGTCCTCAAACACGTGTGTGTGTGTGTGTGTGTGTGTGTGTGCGCGCGCACGTGTGTATGCGTATACACGTTGTTCCCAATCTGCGCAACTTCGGAAATGACCAGTGCCTTTTCAGGCTACAAATTCGGCTACAAATTCAAGAAATTCAACAATTGTCGTTCTCTCTTTATGTATGAATCCTTGACGAATATTCGTGCTATATCATTCGATAACGTTCAGTACATTTCTTTAAATGTGTACCACTTTGTTGACATGCCATAATCAGAGATATTTGCTAGAAAGAGTTACACTAGGTTGGATATATGAATAATGAAAAGGATAATATAAACGCTTAGTTTGTGTCATTAAAATATGTCCGTGTAATGGATTTAGGTTAGCGTTTTAGAAATAGTCTGTATAAAGCTCGTGGATGAACAAATGTTCTGGTATGATACTTTGTCTCGAGTTGGTTAAATTTATTTTGCAGAATATGGCTTCGTTTCTATTTGGATTACTTTGTCTGTGTATGCTGAGGTGAGTCATTCTTTCCGAGGATTTTTGTCCTCCTCCCCTCTTTCTGTCTCTCTCGCTCTAAAGGTATGTATGTTTATTTTCCGGTCATGGGTGAACCCAACTAAATAAGCTCTTCTGTTGACATTTTGCTATGGCGTTTTTCTATGGCATTTATAGATGTAGAAACAGGGACAGACCGTCTCAATTATCCATCGAAAGTGTAGCGAGGGGTTGAATACAAGAACGAAATGTATATTTATTCTATTTATCTAGTTGATGAAACTGTTAACATCAGGAAGGTGCAATATTTCCAATTATTATTTCTGATCATTTTAACCATTTAGATCTTAAGTAATGGAGAAGTGGAAACATTCATTTTTCTTTATACGTTTCTATTTTCAACACGCGCAATAAGTTATCTCTAAAATCTGTACAATACACTTAAATTCATGCCTAGTGAGACAATGGTTGACGAATGTGTGTATTATTATTAATCGCCTAATAAATTCTTAAAGTTGAAACGACCTCCTACAATAGTATTACAGGTCTGCGGTAAGGTGTATTTCTATTATTTCTAGCTAAAGAGCATAGAAAAGAACAAGAATAAAGAACGCATCCTTTATTACCGACAGAAAAGACTAAAACATGTCTGCTTCTTTCACTTCAAAACTTTTCACGCAAGATATCGTTTCGAAGTATTTACCAATTGTTGAACAATATTTAGAAGTGTCTCTAATCAGAAGCCATGGCAGCTGACAATTAATATTAAATATGCTTCCTTGCAAAAACAGATACATGTCAGTTTCAGAAACACAAACCTCTTTCTTTTGCTGCGACATCAAATTGTAATTTAACTTTCAAAAGCATAGACGAAGAGTGTATAACCTGTATGAGGCGATGAAATTTACGAAAACAATTTACATCTCAAAATATTTAGAGTTTCCAGGACTAATTAGCTTACGTGAGTAGTTAATGGGGCACTCTAGGGACAATGGGACTTATCATTAAAAACATGGTCGCGGCACTCTGGGCACAATGGAAATTGAACATGGGGAATACAGGACCGGCACTCTGGGGACA
>CM068833.1:14531260-14598760 GCA_028554795.2 Sinohyriopsis cumingii
AGTGAGAACAATGAGAATGCGAGTGTCAGAAGAGGAGTGTAAGTTTCTGGATGTTGTGTAAACATGTGTGAGATTAGACAGGAATATTAGAATGGTGTCAATCAAATAAATATAGCATAGTGAAGAGATTGTGTGCATGTTTTCTGGATCGGATGGGTAGCCAGTGGAGGTTACATAGTGGGGGGGGTGTTCTCTTTTCTTTGTAAGGATGATCCAAGCACCCATGTTTTGAACTTGTTGACGTTTCTGAAGTAGATACGCAGATGAATCAGATAGAAGTGAACTGCAATAGTCATAAATGCACTAATAAACAAAAGTGTTGTCTTGAATATACTAATGAACACAAGTACTTTAATGACATCAATGAAATAAAACGGAGGCAAGTGTAGTAGATGCATCTCAGTTCCAGATATGTAATCTTGCATGTGTTCATGATATGTTGGTGTAAGTTCCAGATATGCAGCCTTAGACTGACACCTAGGCTTGATGTTGGTATGGCTGACACTTATTTATTGCTTGAGATTCAGGATGTGAAGTAAAAAGTCTCTGAGCAGTGAAAAGGATGGCTTCAGTTTTATAATCATTCATCTATAGCATATTACCTGTTATCTCTGACTAAAATGCACCTCTCTATGTCTTGGATGGTAAATCAAACCTCAGGTGGGCACCTAGGTATGAATAGTTGAGTGTCATTGGCGTATATTTGGTGAGACAACGGGTGTTGATCTATGACTCTTGAGTGCGGCTGAGTGTATATAATGAAGAGTCTGCGGCTGAGAACAGCTTCTTGCTAAACACCAAAACATAGACCAACTGGGCTGGAATGTTTTCCATTTATGGATACAGTTTGTATCCTGATGACTAAGGAGGAGGTAAACCATGGCAAGGATGCATCATGAATAGAAAATGATGACTCAAAAAAATATATAATCATCTATTGTGTAAAATGTAGCAGACAAGTCACTCCCTGACAGGTAGGCTGAGGTCTGTAATATTTCAACTATCCATTAAGTAGAGAGAAGGTCGTTGACTGCTCTCAAAAATGCAGTTTCAGTACTATGACTAGGGCGATATACGGACTATATACACACTATAAATTAAGATATGATGCAAATGGTGATAGAATACATTTTTCTAAGATTTTTTACATGAATGGGAGGTCAGAAGTAGGGCAGTAGTTCTTTAGATTGATATGGTCAGTTTTCGGTTTCTTCAAGATGCTTTAAAATTTCTGTTTTGAAAACGTAATAACACAGATGAGAGAGAAGTATTGACAACTTCTGTTAGTGAAGGCACTATTCAAGATAAGTAATTAAGCAGCAGTGATGTTGAGTTTACATAAATAATGGGGCGCTCCTCATCACAGTTGTATGTATACAATCCATAGAGAAAGGTTCAAATGCTGTTACAGGTTTTGGCTGATATTCGTATTTTAGCTGTATGGTGACAATAAATCATTTGAAATTGTGAAAATGATACCCAGGCAAATAAATTGCTGTTAAATGCACACAAAGAAAATCTTTCCTTGCATGCACTATGAAATTCTAATGTTTGTGATTATGTAAGAACTTTCTTTTCAGATCTTTGGTTTCATGAAACACAGGGAGTATAACAGTTTCAATTTAATATTCTGATTGCATATATGTGCTTGAGTCCATGACTTCACCAACCTCTACATTTGTTTAAACATTTCTCAGCATAATGCTTTTTTATTTATTCTGATTTTTACGAATACTGGTCACGGGTCAGATGTATATAATTCATCACCCATCTGTCCATGAGCAAACTTTTATCACTGCTTGTATAACTTTAAGGATAGTCATAAACGTGTGCACACATATATTGATTCTTTGCTCAAGCTGGTACTGAATTAAAATCGTACTGCTCAGATATCAAATTGGCTATCGCAGTGGTCATCTTGAAAATCTTAGTATCATTACTATTCGTAACTAAATGGTCATATTAACATAGGTCTTCACTGAAATGCTTCATTTGATGTCTAGTTGTCATGAAAATGGTGTTGACGTGAAGTCCATACGGATGGTCATATTAGCACATGGTTTTCATGGTAAAATTCGTTTTGTTGTCGTAAATAAAAAATGGTGACTATAATGTTTACCTTATTGATACTCCTTATGAAAAGAACGTCACCAAAAGTCTAATTAATATGTCTAGTTGTTCTTAAATGAAAATTGTGTATTGTAACATCCAATCCGGCCACTCCAAAGCGGCCATCTTAAAGACTTGTCATCACTACACTTCCTGAATGGACAGTTGTAATGGTACAAGTTTTCACCAGAAGACTTGTTATGATGTTTGTTTAGTTGTGGATGAAACATGTGATGTTGTGATGTCTATTATTGCTGAGTGAGCAGCTTTAAAATCATGTCACCACTAGTTGTCTTGACTAAATGGTCATACAGTTGTGTGGTTTTCAGTCAAAGACATCTTATAATGTATTTTGATCCTTAATTAAAAGGGAGTTGATCTAACTTTCAATCTGTACCTACCTTGAAACTTGTTTTCGATATTCGCCCTAAATATAAACTTATTTTCCGTGGCGTTTTTTAATTAGATGAGGTTCTTACAGTGTCCAGTTGGTCAGAAGGAAATGACGAACCCTGAATATGGCCATTATACTTCCGAAATTAATGGTAATATCAGCAAGGGGTTTTCACTAATATACTTATGTTATCTAGATCATACTAAATGAAATGATATGTTATGACTGCCATGATGGCTGTCTTGCAAATTGTGTTGTCACAATTCCCCCTGAGCCATTAATTGTTATGATATGGGTTTTTCTGTCAGAGACTTATACTAATATTCAAGAGTAACTAATTTTAAAATCTTGTTCTTGGTGAAAAATATCGAGATGATTTCAACACTCAGCAGTTAAAATGAAACATGTTTGAATGAATCTTATTCTTTATTGTCTCTGATAGAACAACATTGGAAAGGTGGGAGTTTCTTCGCTGGATAATCAACTCACAAATTTAGTTGATGATGTTTATTAACTGACATGAATAATTATAATAAAACATAAACTGTCCACCATATATCCATTACAAATTCACTGTGTACAATATATTTGCATTCCGTTGATCTACATCCTTGTCAATTATCTGTGTTGTATAATATAATAACACTTCTTCAAATATACTTTCTACAACTGGAAGCCTTACTTTCTGTCAACCCCCTACCCTAGTAAACTGCACACTGTAACTCCAAGCCACATTTTCTGACTCTGCTGAAGAACTAACGTGATCTCCAAGTATGAAGTCCTTATTCAGTTGACTGTCATAAAGGATGATTATATGGAACCATTTAAAGGAGGTTCTAATATCAAAAGCAAGTTAAAAGTGTAGAAAATGTATAGAATTTATAACAACTCATTGATGTTTCTGTATAAATTGTATTAACACAGTATGTTGTTAATTTCCCAATTATAGTGCTGATAAAGCAATCAGACTTTAAATCGTTCAGTATACTTTCAGGCAATGAACAAAAACAAATCAAAACAGCATAAAAGCCAGGTATAAGATTTTTAAAGAAAACTAAGAAAAATAAACTTGGAGTAGGTGATAGTTGTCAGGCTCTCCTCTAAGATGCACATTTTGATAGCTAGTTATGTGGTTTGAATGGTTCATAAATTATAGATATCTTTAGAGTTTATTAAGATAGGGAATGGACAATTTTAACACTCACTTCCACCAACTTTTTAACACTGCTCCGGTGGCCTAGGCGCTCAGCATTAAAAGGTTAGTGTTAGTACTGGTCAGCATGGTGTCAGGATAAAGTGACTGGGTGTGACATCATGCTACATGTCTGTGGCATGGTGCCCCAGTGCTAGACATCACTATAAACTGCCACACTGCAGGCATCATATAAATATGACTGAACACTTTTTTAAAATCCATCTGACAGACACTCCATCTTTTTAAAAAGGTTGGCATTCAGTAATCGTCTGTTACATGTTTGAGGAGAATGACATCCTACCATGTAGCATCCTTGTCCTTTTGGTGACATATTATCTGGTTAGGCAGGGGATGCAAATCCCACCATATTATTTACTAAATAACATCGATGTCCTAGTGAGATATTACTGAGGAATGCAACTCCTCCCAGAATAATCCTAACACGTAGCATCCTTGTCATCCAGATGATACATTACTTAGGTAGACAAGGATGCAAATCGTTTTAGATTAATCATACCAGGTAGCATCCTTGTCCTCTGGCCAGGATAGGCAGGGGAGTCAATTCTTTCCAGACTAATTATGCCAAGCAAAATTTTGTCCTCCTAATGAGACAATACATGGGCAGGCAGGAACGCAGCTCTTTCCAGATTTATCATATCAATTAACAGCCTTGTCTTCCTGATATGCATTACCTGTGAACAAATGCAGTGTGGGAAATGGCAAAAGGTCACTGCATTTATTGAAGTGGTAAGATTGATGAAACTGTATCCTCTTCATCCCAACCAATTTCCAGGAAGGAGCTGGATCGCATCCGATCTTAGGTATGTCAAACACCCATCCACCTCAGAGTGAGAGTGACCAAGAGTGTTTTCTCAGTGGAGGTATTTTCACTGGGTAGTAAATTGTCAGATGTATCCTTCACACTTGTTATGGTGCTGTCAGTACATGATAGGGATAGACATATGGCATATCTCAAGGAATGAAAATGCTGGCACCTGTTATGTGCTAAATGTGTCTTCCTGGAAGCAGAGAAAGGCAGAGCTCTTGCTTCTACAGAACCGATGCAGAATAGTTGATGATTAGAGATTCGTGTGATAAATCATCATCAGTTGTCACCACACTTCAGGCATCAAGGTCCAGTTGATTGTTTGGAGATGAGAATTGGGTCCAGACATCCTTTCTTCTGTATCACCATTCAATCCCTTTGGATGGTTGTTGGGTTTACTTTGCCAGCCACAAACAGATTTAAAATTTCTCACTTGTTTTATTTATGCATTAAATAAATTTAGATTTTCATTGTGAAAAAGACCAGAAAATATAATCTCTGACGTTGACTGTGACACGAAACCCATTATCCGAAGTTAATTATTGAATACAAACTCATGTAAGAAATATAACCATGAGAGTGGCGTTATAGTTCTCACTATGCGAGAAACTCATGCACTTCATGATACCTGACAATGAGTCTGTATAAAGTAACCATATTCAAAGTACAATTTTGGCATGTAACTAAAACCTGGAGAATTAAGGTTGAGAGACTGATAAAGAGAGTTGTGCTAGCCGGTAATCATGCCACAAGGGCGGAGAAACCTGAGACATTCTAACAATGTCGGAACATGGGAGCCCCAATCACAAGAAGTACCCTATAATTCATGAAACAGTGGGGAAGCCTTTGGAGGGTACACCTACATGATTAATGAGTCAGTCATATCACGTCTTCTCTCACAATCATCCAATCACGATAATCGTTGTTTACATATTTAGGTTTTACATCAAATTGGCAACCAGTGAACAAGTCCATATAACATGCAGTTTATGAAAGTAATGGACAAAATCGTTTAAACAAAGTCACTGAAAGCTTTTGTAGCAAATGCATGTGTTCATGCTGATCAGAAAATATTATCCCACATTAATCCAGAACCACTCACGTTAGGTACACAATTGTTTAATAAAAGATCTCTGGGAACATTTATACAGTATAATATCATTAAATAATATTCACTTTTATTTAAATTTCACTAATATTGTGAGAAGTTTGTATGATGAATTTTCATGAACATTTTATGAATATAATAATATAGAAATTTCATTACATTGTTAGGAAATATCGTGTTGGTGCATCAAAGTACTTGAATTATTCATGAACCAAGTTCATGACATTTCAGAACTTCAAAGATATTATAATAGTTCATAAAAGTTCATCATTGTGTTTATGAACTTAAAGTAGATGATTCATCAAAATTCTTGACGTGTTCATGAACTTAATTGGGGAACGTTCATGATTATTTGTTCATGAACTCAAATGATGTACTAATCATGAATATTTCAAGACCATTCATGAACAGTCCATGAAGTCATGAATTTGTGTTCGTACAGGGTGCACTTGAATAGTCACATCACCACTTTTCCAGGTTTCACTGGAAGAAAGAGTTGTTGACACGTGCAGTGGCCTGTCTCCGTGCGTTTCAAGCAATGTTTGAGAGTTTGTTTCTGGAGGAGAGCGAAAGTATGACGATTCCTTGATTGCTGATTGACGGTGACTTATTCTATGCTGCATATCCTGGCTGTGCCAAGAGGATTGTTGAGCCATCTGATTTGAACTAAAGATAATTCGGATCAACTGAATGAGCATGTAATTCGCTTGCACTATAAGCAGCTGCTACTAGGCTATCAGGAAACGGTTTTGTATGATAGTAGTTTCAGTGAAGTGGGAGCTAAAGGCTTGGTCTTAATGCAATTGAGTCATGTTAGCACCCAACACAAATTCCATTTGGGAAATAGGTTGTGTGACTTCAGTCATTACAAATTAAAAATGGCTAATTCTTTATCATGACTTGCTTTGTGTCTGCCATGGCAATGATCATTGAGTGTTAGCATTTGATAGTAATTGGAGCCAGTGTTTTCTTCTTGAAAAGCAAGGGAAAAGAGTGAGTTTGCAAACGAGTCATTTATATGTATGATGCTTTACATTTGGCATAACTTCTTGCACATTTGGTACTTGACATGTTTTCAAGTTCATTTTAGTATCATTGTTTGAAAATCTGATGTGCAGATGGGACACTTAAACATTATAATCTTGTCCTGAAGTATTATTGTACTCTACCAAGATGTCTATTTGACAATACTTTAGATGACCTGCATGTTATCCAACAGTTGCATTATGTCCTAATTGATCATGTGAAATACACACATGGAAAAATCACAATTTAGAACACATTTTTCATTTAGCTTGAATCTAATCAAAAGGTCACATTTGTCGCATGATAACTTGCATAGGAAATTAGAAATCTGCCATACTTTCATATATAATAGAATGGAATATTTTCGAAGTTATATTTTCTTATGTGAACATTCAGATTCTCATGTAAGGAAATTAAATCTGCAGATGTGAATGTTTGGCTAGTTTTTCCTTGGCTCACACACTTCACACATGAGCTTGCTACATTTGATCTGCATACGTTATTAATAAGGTTCTCACATGTATTTTATGAGCATGTGAGAATTGGTGAGACTTTTATGTGTGGGAGCAGCAGAGGAGGGGAGCAGACCACTTAAGGGAAGGGTCACCCTTTGTTATACTAAAAAAATAGTGACCCTTCATAGAGGTCAAATACCATGTCTACGGTTGTTTGTCCCCAACATAATTGTAGACGAGCCTCCTCTGCTGCTCAATCTTGGGAATCTTCGGAATCTTCGGAATCCTGGGAATTTGTTTTATGTTTCAAGTAATATTCAAGTTCTGATGGTGGTTTTTCTATTTTTGGATTTATGTTTTTTCTTTTTCTGTAATATATCATCAAACTTCTGTATCGATCTCCACCGCAATTTTTGCAAATCTGATATAATCCTCTAACGCCGTTGTTACATCCAACACATCTTCGTGGACCGGCACCAATTTTAAAGTTGCCGGAAATAGATAAACCTTTTGTACTGAGGACTGATGCGTCCGATACGGGTCTTGGGGCTGTTTTGCTACAGGAGCAAGGTGGGATGAAATTGCCCATTGCTTATGCAAGTAGGAAATTGCTACCTAGAGAGGGAAAGTACTCCGTGATTGAAAAGGAGTGCCTAGGTTTAGTATGGGGAATAGGAAAATTCCATACATATCTTTTTGGGAGGGAGTTTACCTTGCAAACGGATCATCAGCCGCTTTTATATTTGAATAAAGCAAAGGTCACCAATGCAAGATTGATGCGTTGGGCATTGTCTTTGCAACCATACAGTTTTCGAATCGAGGCAATTCGAGGGCCAGAAAATGTGGGAGCTGATTTTTTAAGTAGGGTGTAATTAGCAAATCATTTCGTTCGGTCTGAAAATTGGAAGTTTTAATAATGTTTCATTGTTCACATTCCGTGATTGTTCTAAAAGTGATGCCACTTTTTTTAGGGGGGAGGTATTGTCACGGAATGGTGTAAATGTTGTTAATTAAATACATGTACTCGGGTTTCGTTTCTTTTCTCTGTACAACGATACCCGAGGGTGATTATAATATCGTCTATGTATTTCGAAATCGTGAGTACGATTCGTCCTGTGCCACACGTGCAAGGTGCCTTTGATAAGGAATAACGAAAATTCTAAAGGTATAAATACATTACTACATGTAAAGGACCTTTACAATACAAATGGTTTTATCAGCAAGCGGCCTGCTAAAAGGATTCGCACAACTCCAGCTGTAGGGGTAGGTAATGTTTTGGGTTTTAAGTGATAACTAGTGTATTACCATATTTGCCTTTGCATGTATGTTATAGTTTTCTTTACATACCATAATGCGTGCATTTTTTATTCTTGTTGCGACGTAGTGCAGGACTTATATTGGTAATGTAAAGCTACATTTTTTAAAAGAATTGTTTACTATTGTCTTATCAAGCAGGGTTAGGTTTACTATTGAACCTCTGTTTTGTAATTGCCATAATAATAATATAATCTTTTTAACTTACCATGTATAACGTTCTTACGTTATGTCTGTATCAAGTGTAGTACACTGTATCGGGTATATTTTCAGCTGAGTGAGTGAGGTTTTGATGGTAGGAATATCCGGGGTGTCCGGTGTTGTCAGAGGGTAGAAACGTCCGTGTGTCCGGAGCGTTTAAGGTGCCGGAGCGTCTAATGTCTAGCGTCCGGAGTGTCCAGAGGGACTAAGGTGACCCAGCTGTAGAGCCGTCAAAGGACTAGGGGGTCCGGAGGGTCTAATATTTCAAGTGATCATAGTATTCCGAGGGTCCGGAGTCTATATTGGTAGTGAAATTGATTCGGAGGAGCTGTGGAGCGGATATGGTGCACGGGTGATGGAGTGCATCTCCACACATGTATTTTTAGCTGTATGCTAATTTTGGGTTAGTAAGACCCAGTGTATTATTCAGGACTGGAAGGATAGATTGTATATCCGTTCTTGTTTAGTGACATAATTTCGCTACCTGAGCGAATACATTTTTTTTTACTATGTGTAAACGCTTACATTGTTTACTGTTTGAGTGAACTATATTCATCTTTTCATTATTGAATCATTTGTGAAATCATTTATCCTGTATTTTAGGGTTACTGAACTAAATTTATTTGTATATTTTTTTCATCTTTGAAACTGCGTTTTTATGTTAAATAGATCCAATATTTGGATTATAAATACGCACACATCTTCATAATCCATTATTCATCGCCACATTAAATCATATATGTGTCGTCAAAACGTGTTCTGTTGTTAATCCGAAATATCCCACCCGGTTATCTTGTTACAAATGGTGTCAGAAGTGGGATCATTTCGGATATAACAGAGCACAGAAATTGTTTTATTATATTTGTATGCTTTCTGTGTGTTTCAGATGCGTTTGACAAAGCACCAAGGTTAGGTAGATACCTAATATTACTTTATTTTTGTATTTAATATTTTTGTTGCATTTCGTGAAAGAAAATACGGTTTGTGGTAATTACGTGTTCTGTTATTAATCCGAAATATCCCACCCGGTTATCTTGTTACAACAGTGTTAATATCATTCAATCATCATTGTAAATGTAGAATTATAATGCTTTACAGTGTTAAGATCATTCAATCATCTTTGTAAATGTAGAATTATAATGCTTTACAGTGCTAATATCATTCAATCATCATTGTAAATGTAGAATTATAATGTTTTATAGTGTTAATATCATTCAGTGATCATTGTTAATGTGTCTCAGAATTACAATGATTTCTGGTCTTTTTCAAAACTTGTCTAGTATCAATTATTCAGTCCACACAGCCAAGGAATGCTTCATGTCATAGTTTTAATTTTTGTTTCTTCACTTGAAGATTACAGATCAAGGCATAGACGTTCAATAATTGTTGTGACTTGTTTGATTGAAATGTGTGTATCTTGTATTCAAACTGTTGTTTGAGTTATTTGCACAGGGAAAATGTATGGGCAATCCAAAATGTATGATTCCCAGCAGTCTTATCACTGGTTAATTTCCTTCATTTTTATGTGAGTGTGATAAGGTATAGTGAGGGAAAAAGCAAGTTAATTGTATAGCTGATGAATTGGACATTAATTCTAATTTCAGAATGTTCTTTATGTTCTCAAAGTTTGAGTACTAGTGGCAAATAGTACCCTAAATGTAGTCGTTCACATGTTGGCAAGTTCAGCTGATATGTCACGGACAGTATAAATCATCCAAAATCTTAAAGACCCTTTTCACAAAATATACCTTTGTACCAAAGTCTTAACGACCAACACCCTTTTCACAAAATAAACTTTTGTACCAAAGTCTGATGGTATACAGTTAAAAACAAGCTTTCTGAGAGTTCGCAAACTCAGCCAATTAGCACAGGGGCCCCGAGTGGCCGAGAGGTTTAAAGCGCTCATCATTATGGATCACTGCCATCTCACCTGTCTGCATGGGTTTGAGTATCGGGCTTGGCCAATGTGGGTACATAAGAAAGCTTCCCAGTAGCCTTTTGTGGGTATGTGGTTCTTTCCTGGGTTTTCCCGGGTTTTTCCTCCACCATTTATATTGGCGCTATGTAATGCCTATATTGTGCTAAATATGGCATTAAACCCTATAAAAATGCCTACAACATATGTTTAGAATGAAAACAATCCAATCTCTTAATGATGTAATTGTATACCACCAAGTCTGATCAAAATCTGTTAAAAACCAAACCGTCTAGAATTGCTCTCACACAAGACTTCACAGGTAAATGATAGACAACACTGTAACTAAAATAACCTCACCTGGCTAGAAACCAACTGACTGATGAGCTAAAGTACAAACATTAATTAAATTGCTTGCAGAGATGTTTATATGGCCTAAGGAGAACACTCATGTGACCATGACCTCTTACCTCCAACCTGGCAACCTCTGATGGTCACCCATTAATACAACAATATATATTCCTCTATAACGAAATGTTTGCTGGATAAATAGATGAACAAATAATGAATGACTAGACATACATTTGTAACTACATTTCCTATTGTCTCATGTTTTGCAACATTCATTGCGGACAAGACTAAAACATGATCCTGATCATAAACATAATATAATATTTGATAAAACATAATATGCTATTTGATAAAACATAATATTCTATTTGATAAAACATAATATTCTATTTGATAAAACATAATATACTATTTGATAAAACATAATATTCTATTTGATGAAACATAATATTCTATTTGATGAAACATAATATTCTATTTGATATAAAACATAATATACTATTTGATAAAACATAATATACTATTTGATAAAAGAAGATCATAATCACAGCAAAATTCCAGCTTATTACAACACGAATTACATGCAAGATAGACAATGATCCTGATAAAAACAACAAATAAAAATAAGTCATATCAGTTCCTGATTATTATGAACTTGGAAAGATTCAACTGTTGTGTTCAGGCTTGCTAAGAAAAACCATTATTATAAACTTGGAGAGATCCAATTGGTGTGTATAGGCTTGCTATGAAAAACCATTATTATGAACTTGGAGAGATCCGACTGGTGTGTTTATGCTTGCTATGAGAAAACATTACGAACTTGGGGAGATCCGACTGGTGTGTTTATGCTTGCTATGAAAAAAAAAACATTACAAAGTTGGGGAGAACCGACTGGTGTGTTCAGGCTTGCTATGAAAAACCATTATTATTAACTTGGAGAGGTCCAACTGATGTGTTTAGGCTTGCTATGAAAAACCATTATTACTGACTTGGAGAGGTCCAACTGGTGTGTTCAGGCTTGCTATAAAAAAAGCATTATTACGAACTTGGTGAGATCCAACTGGTGTGTTCAGGCTTGCTGTGAAAACAACTATTATGAACTTGGGGAGAACCGACTGGTGTGTTCAGGCTTGCCATTAAAAACCATTATTACGAACATGGGGAGATGCGACTGGTGTGTTTAGGCTTGCTATGAAAAAACATTATTACGAACTTGGTGAGATCCAACTGGTGTGTTCAGACCTGATATGAAAACAATTATTATGAACTTGGGGAGATCTGACTGGTATGTTTAGGCTGGCTATGAAAAATCATTATTACTAACTTGGAGAGGTCAAACTGGTGTGTTCGGGCTTGCTGTGAGAAACCATTATTACGAACTTGGTAAAAACCAACTGGTGTGTTCAGGCTTGCTATGAAAACAATTATTACGAACTTGGGGAGATCTGACTGGTATGTTTAGGCTGGCTATGAAAAATCATTATTACGAACTTGGGGAGAACCGACTGGTGTGTTCAGGCTTGCTATGAAAAACAATTATTACATTTATAACTTGGAGAGGTCAAACTGGTTTGTTTAGGCTTGCTATGAAAAAACATTATTACCAACGTGGGGATATCCAACTGGCGTGGGTGATATGACAAATCGAACTATGACCAAGACAATGTAATATACTTACAAGCATCAACATCTCCAGATTGTTCCTGAAATTATAACAAAATATAATGTCATCACACAGTATGATGTAAATAATACTGTGTCATTTCATGCCTATTCATCCCAGGTATGGTACATTTACAATGTGTAATGTCATTACATAGCATGATATAGGTGATACTGTATAATGTGTTTACATTACATAATGTCATTCCATGCCTACTCAGTCCATATTATTTAAAAATTCATACCCTCAACATGTTCTCTCCCCTTTTTCAAAGTGACTAATCTATCGGAGTTTTAGATTTCAACAAAAACCCAATATTATGGGGCAGGTGGAATAGAGGGGTAATGTAAATCAATGGCAATCTTTTGATATTGAACACAATTTCTAAGCAAAAGTTCCTGGAATGTACTAATGCTGAAGTCACTGTGGTACCCATACTGAATGTCTGAATGGCAACATTTATATTTCTGAGCAGTTAGACATCACAATAATTTATTTTGTACAAAAACTGATGTGGATACAACCATCCACTTTGGCACAGAAATAATACAATTGTAAAGACTGTCACTGTGGTGATGCAGATACAACCATCCACTTTGGCATAGAAATAATAAAATTGTAAAGGTGTCACTGTGGTGATGTAGATACAACGATCCACTTTGGCGTAGGAATAATACAATTTTAAAGACTGTCACTGTGGTGATGTGCAAGTAAGAACTTTTTCCTCCAAGACCAACTAGACATGATAAACAAATCTTCTGGTGAAAACCACATGGCAATAATACTTTCCATTCAAGAAGAATAGTCATAATAAGATGGCCACTGTGGTGGTCATATCCAATCACAAACCATTTTGCTTTTAAGGCCATCCAGATATTATAACAAGTCTTCTGGTGAAAACCCCATGTCAACATGAATTTTTATTCAGCAAGGGTAGCCATATATAACACTGGGGTGGCCATCTTGGATCTCCAGGAATCACCATTTTCATTTACCAGCGACCAGACTATTAGATGAGTGTATTTGCAAAGTTTCAGATCCCTCTTTCAGTTCATTTACAAAGGGTAACGATAACATTATGCTAATGGAGGGATAACATAACTTTTTGTAGCTTATGACCAGATGAGTTAAAATGAAAACAAAACATCAAAATAACTTTAAAACTTTAGAAACCATAACACATATTTTCTAGTGTAATAACTTGTAAAGCTTTAGAGAATACCTTAATTTACTGATACTAACCTGATCTTCGAACCAAAATTTCAACAGATTGCATGACTCAATTACGTTGTCATGGAAATCACAGTATACTTCTGCATTCTCTTTAAGATCGGATACAGGAATATGGATATTGACACTTTCACCATTGTATTCAGGACATTGTATAGAGTTCTCAAAGTTCAGGCTCTGTCCCAGGTTTCCAATTATCTTCTGGAGATTGGTAGTGATGAACTCTCTTGCCTCAATACACTGCTTTGAAGATGGAGTCTTTTCCCTTATCCCCATTCTTATGACCCTCACAAAGATCACATGTTCTCTAAAGTACAAAATCAGTTTGTGATGCCGGTCCAGCTGGAAAAAACAACAGCCACAAAAGATCTGATTCTCTTGTTTATCTTCTTTCTTCTTTGTAGCTATTGGCCAGTGAGCAACACAGGAAGCAAGAAGTCTGTGGAAGATCGGGAATGGCATAAAACTTTCCTTGAATACATAGCAAAGGACTGATGAACTCCCCATCTGGTCATGTGGTTTTGGACAGATGACCTCTCCTGGTGCTTTCTGCTGAAGCATACATGGGGCAAGGAAGTAATTTTCCTCCTGATAAAGAAAATTACGTATTTGTTAATGGGGACATTCGCCTTAATTTAAAATTAAAATTATGATAGTAAAATGAAACAAATATACCTGGGCATTCAAGTGAACTCTGTGCAAAGATGTTTTATCCATATACCTTTGGTGACCATTGCTTTATTTTAATTTTCTTTTCAAATTGCCATCGTAGAGGAAAGTGGCAACGACAGTGCATGTACATGATAACTACCGAAAATTTCCCAAATAGGTCTCCTATCAAACATAAAGTTGTGTCACTGAGTGGATAAATATTTACACATTTTGACATCTTTATAAAAAATAAAGTATGTAGTCATTCCCAGTACCAGTGCAGTTTTGAATTTAAATTACACTTATTTCTTCTTTATACAAATCTGCATGGCAATACTATATGCTTGTTATTTATTAGTGCTATATTGGTAACTGACTGCCTTTAGCATAGCAACTTAAGCTGTGATACACGGCTGGATCTTTCTCTATAGTAACTTAATTCAGTCACAATATGTTATTGAAAATGTTTAGGGTTTTCGGTTATTTTCAGCTCAACAAACAAATATATTACTATAATTTGGTTTCATAATATGAATTTTTAAATAAAACATTTTATGATATACACACGCGTGAAACCGTACGGTGGAATGTCTTTAAGATGTACATGTCTGTATGTGCAAGTTTGCTTTGTGTAAACAAACTGCTATGATTCTTTGGTCTTAAACTAAATAACAAATGGGAAAACGCAACAAGTTTAGTAAAGTCAACAAAAACATTAATATCTCTAAGTTAAACAGTGCAAATTTACTATGAATTTACTGTGTTGTGAATTAAAACCCTAATAATTATAAAGGTTCTACCACAAATCCAAAAGTATAGAATGTTTCAAACAAATTCCAATAATCTGAACGTGTTGATGTACCAATAGTTTCAATAAATTGATGTACTAATAGTTTCAATAAGCTGATGTACCAATAGTCTTGATGTATCACAATGATGTAATCCATAATGCCTTTGAATAAATCGACAATAATCCCCAATTAGTGTTTGTCAACAATGTCAATGAGCACTTTGTAATTCCAATGAATAATTTTAAAATAAAATATTCCTTTCAGGTCATAATTGAATGCAACAGTAAATAATTCCACAGACTGAACATAAAGAAGGAATGAATATTGAACACCTCAACCTTATATAAAAATCTAAGATACAATAAAATGACCAGGATGTGGATCAACGTGAACTTCAGAACATTCAAACTTTTTAAATAAGGATAGACCTTGAACTCAAATATCAGTAAAGAACTATTAAAATGATGATAAAAGTCAGGTAGGCTGGAACTTTGCTATCCTCAATCATGTACAAAGGTGATGCAAATAAAATAAATATACATTACAAAATTCATTAGAAAATACACAATATATTGATTTACTGCTCATGGAGCAGATTTAGAGTGTACTTCACAGATTAATTTATCTCTGAAAATGTAAGTGTGCAAAAATTTTTTCTGCTCAGTGACACAAGTTTAAATACAATTAAGATGGGACCATTTTAAGTTGGCAATAATCATCCCAGGCAAGCTTTGCCTTGGCATGTCTCAATAAATATAAAACTAATAAAGTACCAGTCACAAAGGTGTGTCAAAATGTATTCGGAGTGCCATGTCTCAATCAATTTAAAACTAATAAAGTATCAGTCACAAAGGTGTGTCAAAATGTATTAGGAGAGAATTGAGTTTTTCATTGCATATATCTGTAAAAAAAAAATTAATTCTATGTTTAGTTTAACAAGAGTTGTAACTAGACTTGTGACATATACAACAATCTCACTGACACTAATGTGATGCTGGTAGTAAAGTATTTAGTGTTCAAGAGTAAATCACTGCGATCTACTGTCACTGAATAAGAACACAGTGATGCCATAAACAGCATGATCAAGTATTATATTAATAGGATACCCAGAGCTGGGAATTTAACATAAAAACCAATCTAATGGGTGTTAATCCATAAGTAACAAATGTGTAAGGAATTTATGACAGTGGTTTAGAACTATGCAGTGTGCCAAGCTAAACAACTTCAATCAATACAGCATACCCAGAGATGGGAATGTGACAGAAAAACCAATCTAATGGGTGTTAATCCATAAGTAACAAATGTGTTTAGGAATTTATGACAGTGGTTTAGAACTATGAAGTGTGCAAGCTAAACAACTTCAATCAATACAGCATACCCAGAGCTGGGAATGTGACACAAAAACCAATATAATGGGTGTTAACCTGTAAGTAACAAATGTGTAAGGAATGTATTACAGTGGTTTAGAACACTGCACATTGCAAGCTAAACAACTTCAATCAATACAGTATACCTACAGCTGGGGATCTGCCATAGAGACAGCTGATTATAAATTGGACTAACTTGCAAACACATTCAAAACTCACTGAAAATAACACACTGACAGCATGTCAAAAATTTGCCATGCCTACACTTAAAAATCACTGAAAATAACACACAGACTGAATGTCAAAAACATACCATGCCTACACTTAAAAATCACTGAAAATAACACACAGACTGAATGCCATATCTATAAACCATGTCTACAATTAGAAATCAGTGAAAATAACACACAGACTGAATGCCATATATAAACCATGTCTACAATTAGAAATCACTGAAAATAACACACTGAATGCCATATATAAACCATGTCTACAATTAGAAATCACTGAAAATAACACACAGACTGAATGCCATATATATAAGCCAGGTCTACAATTAGAAATCACTGAAAATAACACACTGAATGTCAAAAACACACAATGCCTACACTTAAAAATCACTGAAAATAACACACAGACTGAATGCCATATCTATAAACCATGTCTACAATTAGAAATCACTGAAAATAACACAGACTGAATGCCATGTATATAAACCATGTCTACAATTAGAAATCACTGAAAATAACACACTGAATGTCATAAATATACCATGCCTACAATTAAAAATGACTGAAAATAACACACCGACTGAATGCCATATATATAAACCATGTCTGCAATTAGAAATCACTGAAAATAACACACTGAATGTCAAATATATACCATGCCTACAATTAGAAATCACTGAAAAAAACACAGACTGAATGTCGTATATATACCATGCCTACAATTAAAAATCACTGAAAATAACACAGACTGAATGTCATATACATACCATGCCTACAATTAAATATCACTGAAAATAACACACAGATTGAATGTCAAAAACATATCATGCCTACAATTAAAAATCACTGAAAATAACACACGGACTGAATGCCATATATATAAACCATGTCTACAATTAGAAATCACTGAAAATAACACACAGACAGAATGTCATATATATACCATGCCTACAGATAAATATCACTGAAAATAACACACGGACTGAATGCCATATATATAAACTATGTCTACAATTAGAAATCACTGAAAATAACACACGGACTAAATGCCATATATATAAACCATGCCTACAATTAGAAATCACTGAAAATAACACATGGACTGAATGCCATATAGATAAAACATGTCTACAATTAGAAATCACTGAAAACAACACACAGACTGAATGCCATATGATATAAACCATGTCTACAATTAGAAATCACTGAAAATAACACACGGACTGAATGCCATATATATAAACCATGTCTACAATTAGAAATCACTGAAAATAACACACTGACAGAATGCCATATATATAAACCATGTCTACAATTAGAAATCACTGAAAATAACACACAGACTGAATGTCAAAAATATACCATGCCTACAATTAGAAATCACTGAAAACAACACACAGACTGAATGCCATATATATAAACCATGTCTACAATTAGAAATCACTGAAAATAACACACGGACTGAATGCCATATATATAAACCATGTCTACAATTAGAAATCACTGAGAATAACACACTGACAGAATGCCATATATATAAACCATGTCTACAATTAGAAATCACTGAAAAAAACACACAGACTGAATGTCAAAAATATACCATGCCTACAATTAGAAATCACTGAAAATAACACACAGACAGAATGTCATATATATACCATGCCTACAGTTAAATATCACTGAAAATAACACACGGACTGAATGCCATATATATATATATATATATATATATATATATATATATATATATATATATATATATATATATATATATATATATATATATATCATGCCTACAATGAAAAATCACTAAAAATAACACACAGATTGAATGTCAAAAACATATCATGTCTACAATTAGAAATCACTGAAAATAACACACAGACTGAATGCCATATATATAAACCATGTCTACAATTAGAAATCACTGAAAATAACACACAGACTGAATGCCATATATATAAACCATGTCTACAATTAGAAATCACTGAAAATAACAGAGACAGAATGTCATATATATACCATGCCTACAGTTAAATATCACTGAAAATAACACACGGTCTGAATGCCATATATATAAACCATGTCTACAATTAGAAATCACTGAAAATAACACACGGACTAAATGCCATATATATAAACCATGTCTACAATTAGAAATCACTGAAAATAACACATGGACTGAATGCCATATAGATAAACCATGTCTACAATTAGAAATCACTGAAAATAACACACTGAATGTCATAAATATACCATGCCTACAATTACAAATCACTGAAAATAACACACAGACTGAATGCCATATATATAAACCATGTCTACAATTAGAAATCACTGAAAATAACACACTGAATGCCATATATAAACCATGTCCACAATTAGAAATCACTGAAAAAAACACATAGACTGAATGTCAAAAATATACCATGCCTACAATTAGAAATCACTGAAAATAACACACTGAATGTCATAAATATACCATGCCTACAATTAAAAATCACTGAAAACAACACACAGACTGAGTGCCATATATATAAACCATGTATACAGTTAAAAATCACTGAAAATAACACATGGACTGAATGCCATATATATAAACCATGTATACAATTAACAATCACTGAAAATAACACACGGACTGAATGCCATATATATAAACCATGTATACAGTTAAAAATCACTGAAAATAACACATGGACTGAATGCTATATATATATAAACCATGCCTACAATTAAAAGTCACTGAAAATAACACATGGACTGAATGCCATATATATCAACCATGTATACAATTAAAAATCACTGAAAATAACACATGGACTGAATGCCATATATATAAACCATTTATACAATTAAAAATAACACACGGACTGAATGTCATATATATACCATGCCTAGAATTAAAAATCACTGAAAATAACACACAGACTGAATGCAATATACATACCATGCCTACAATTAAAAACCACTGAAAATAACACAAAGACAGAATGCCATATATATACCATGCCTACAATTAGAGCACTGCTGAGATCTGGGATTCTGTGTAAAACACTGGGTCACTAAAGCATACCATTTGTAGAGTGGTTCACAAAGATCTGATGAACAACTTAACTAAATTCCTGTCCCCCATTATGTAAACATATGTGTGTTTCCTACTGCACTGGTTTCAAAATTATTCAGATACTTTTTTAACATTAATTACGATAATGATTAGCATATATATATATACATATATATATATATATATATATATATATATATATATATATATATATATATATATATATATATATATATATAATGTACTAATGCATCAAGTATTGGGCTAAACTGGATGCACAAATTAATTTCCGGATTTTTTTTTAAATTTGTAAAATATCTGGGGGAAAAAAAGTGCAACGGTCAGCAAAAAAAAAAAAAAAACAGCGATGGTTGGCTGACTGGAAACACATTTTAATTTGTCTTTCATGAAAATTGAATGCCATAAAGTTGGCTGTAGTAATAATAACAGAAATCATGATAATGACAACCGATCATTAGTCTATATAGAAAAAATATATTGGTAGGAAATCAATTTCTGTTTTGGCCAAATGTAAGCAAGAGTCCCTCGAGTTATTGGAACTCTACTTGGAATTCAAGACAAGACCAACTTTTTTAAACTGTTGAATGTTTATGGGAGGGTAATAATTGCTTCCCCATCATTATTAACCCTTTACCTCATGCAAGCGTATTTGGACACATCTACACCATTCGCATCGAAGAGCCTTTTTACGTCGGCTGTAAAAATCTGCCATTTTAAATCGGTTTTTGGGGACCCCCCATTAGATACTACATTCATTTCTGTGAATGACAATTACATCAGATCAAGTGGTCACTGTTTATGCACTGGTCGATATCTGTTATTTAAAGTAACTTGGTCGTAATCTCCACTCTCCAAAATGGCAGTCGCAGATTTCATTCAGTTCTTACAAAGTTTTCATGATTAGAATCACAACTATGAAATATTCAATAACCTAGGTAAATGCTCTGATATTGATGTAGGCATCAATTAGTTTTTATAAATTATCAAATTCAGATGACTTAGTGATTTAGACACAGACGAAAAACTTGTAAATTTCGAGTATGAGAAATAGCAGCTACGGTTGGTCATGCGGCCTCACTGACAAGATGGTGAACGAGTTCTCTCAAGATTTTAAAGCACATAAAAAATCCTTCCGTGATAAATAATTACATTGCTATGACAATTGGACTTTACTCTTAAATTTTTCCACATATAATAGATGTGTACCAAAAATGTAAAATGGTTAAAATTGCTGTTAAATGTAACATACACTACATTGCTTAACAGTTCATAGACAACCGTAAGCATATGGAGTCGACTAGGTAGCAGGTGTTCTATTTATAGCGCATAAACGTAACATACACTACACTGCTTCACAGTTCACAGGTAACCGAATGTGGATGGAGTCGACTAGGTAACAGGTGTTTTATTTATAGCGCGCTTCACTTTGTAACTATGCTCAGTAAGGTAAAGGGTTAATTTGTTGGGTACAGGATAAATAGTCAAAATGGTTGAAATACATAAGCCATGCAGTTTGAGTCATATTAATCTGTACCCGTTGTAAGTAGTGTGATTATAGTGAAATAATCATGTGATGACATGTCCATTTTTTGTATGTTCTTATGGATAAGTTGTACATATTGAATCGTGTGCAGTGTTAATTCAGAATAGTTTCAGAAGTAGTTTGCTGCTTGAATCCAGAGTTTTGTATATTAAACATATTTGTTTGGGTTGTGCTTGGAGTGAAGCAGAGTTAATTTGAGAAAGAAAGGTGGTGGTATTATGTATGATTGTTTGGAGGTTAATGGACTGTCTTTTTCTTCCTGTAGAGTTAGTACTCGTGGTAAACAGTGCTTGAGGCAGTGTCAAGTCTAGCGTTGGTCTGTGGACGACAATGTGTGTTGCACCAGTTGGGCACTGAAGTCATGCTTGTGTTTCAGGTATGTAGGAGATGTATTATTCTCTGAAGAACACATTACCAGACCTTGTTTTACACAGGAAGGGTCTTGTTGTGTTATCTTGTCACTGACCTGATAGCGACTTGCCAGTTGGAAATTGCTTCGTACAGTGTATTTTTAAAATTGTCCACTACCATCTTGATGATCATAATGGTCAAGTGTGTTTTCCATTATGTATAGTTTGATTGGTCTGCTTGGATGTAATAGTGTCCATTTGGGAAGTTCCAAAGGACAATTCATACCACTTAATAATTAATTTGCAGTATGAAGTAATGGTATTGCACACCACAGTATAGTTGAATCATTTATGTGATGGTGTTCCAAACTTTTGCTTTTGGGAGTGGTTTTCTTATGGCTAATTTTGGTGGCTGTAGCATTGGTTTATGAGTAGTGAGTTAGTTGTAAGAAGATAGGATCGGCTGACACAGACTGAGTAAAAAAGTATATTGTGTACAGGTGTACTAACTTCTATTGGGAGATGTGTATCTTGGTAGAAACGCAAACTGCAGACCTGAGTTTTTTTTTTTTTTTTTTTTTTTTTTGCTGGGCAAACAGGAATGGTCCTGTGTTACATTTGTTGTCTAGTTGTTAGAGACCTATGTGTAGAAAAGTCTTTCCTGCAGTGAATTCCAAGATTGTTTTGAGAGAGTTTAAACCCGAATAGCGTGTTGGAACATTTTCATGTTGGATTCAGCTTGGTTAATTTGTGTTTATTGTAGACATTTAGTTTACTGATAAGCAATTAGTGATTCAGAAAAAAGAAGAAAAAAGTTTAGTTGCGGATGTTGGGTGATGTGCTAATAGGGACAAGTCCATTGATTCAGAGTTTTGTCGTAATCATCTTTGGCAATCATTAATTGGGTTGGTGGTTGATTTTGGGAAGGTCATCAATTTTGATTAGACCACAGAAGTGTGATGTTTGTGACACTCGAAATCAGTGATATTTTTAAAGGTAAGGTAATAAATTTGGTGTATGTGCATTTGGTTATAGTGCCCAGTTTTAAGGACTTCTTACATCTGTGTGATTACTTCTCTGATTATTGGAGTTTAGTGCAATAGAGATATTCCTTTGCCTGAAATTAGCCAATTACTAGGAGCAAACTTCACAAAGTAAAGTGTTAGTGAGTTTCTATGATGCCATGTTCAGTAGTAGTGGATTCAGGTCCAAACAAGGGGTCCGGAGTGACCGTGTGATCTAAAGCACTCTCCGTTATGGATCACTGCCATCTCGCCTCTGTCTGCATGGGTTCAAGTCTCGGATTCAGCCAATGTGGGTATGTGAGAAAGCTTGCCAGTAGCTTCTCATGGATCGGTGGTTCTCTCCAGGCTTTTCCCGCCTTCGTCCTCCACCATTATTACTGGCCACCATGCAAAGCCTATTTTGTGTGGAAAAATAGCGTTAAACCCTACAACAACATTGTCAGAATCGTTCAATATTTTACAATATTGCTCACCTTCATTTTGCACTCACGTGCAAGACACGTGTGCCCAATGGTGCATTAGGAAACATAATCATGTACACTCGTGTAGCAGACCCTTTATGTTTTGGTTGATTAAATTTGTGAATGAATTAAGGCAGATGTTTCGTGAACTGCCACGTACCAGCTGCTTTGCTACATTCCGTGTTTACTTTTTTGATACAGTGTTTTGGATTTTACCGATAGACACATCATACCATCAGTACTATATACCTATCCATCAACACTATAAGCCTATCCATCAACACCATTTACCTATCCATCAACACTGTATGGCTATCCATCAACAGGATATGCCTGTCCATCAACACTATATGCCTATCCATCAACACTATACGTGTATCAATCAACATGATATACCTATCCATCAGCATCATAAGCCTATCCATCAACACTATACACCATTCTCAGAATGTATTTATGTATTCATGTGACCTTGGGTCAACGAATTCAAAACCAGCTTCATTTTACCTGCCAGCCATGGCTGATACAGTTGATACCGGCAACGGAAAAAATCGTGACAATTATTGTTGTGTTCCGATGTGCAATTGACATCATTATTTGCCGATCCATCAACAATATATGCCTATCCATCAACACTATATGCCTATCCATCAACACAATATGCCTATACATCAACACTACAACACTATCCATGAACACTATATGCCTATCCATCAACACTATATGCCTATCCATCAACACTATATGCCTATCCATCAACACTATATACCTATCCATCAACACTATTTACCTATCCGTCAACACTATAAGCCATTCCATCATTATGATATGCCTATCCATCAACACTATATGCCTATCCATCAGAACTATATGCCTATCCATCAACACTATAAGCCTATCCATCAGCACTATATGCCTGTTCATTAACACTACTTGCCTATTTCACAGAATACAGTCATAATCCATCAACAATATCTGCTAATTCAACTAAATAAAATCACTTCCCATCAACACCACATGCCTATTTAACATAATATAGTATTGTCAATAAACATGCAATGTCAATACAACATAATATAGTACGGTCAATACAACATAATATAGTACGGTCAATACAACATAATATAGTATGGTCAATACAACATAATATAGTACGGTCAATACAACATAATATAGTACGGTCAATACAACATAATATAGTATGGTCAATACAACATAATATAGTAGGGTCAATAAGTGCAATATCAATACAACATAATATGGTATGGTCAATATAACAGAACATGGTAGGGTAAATACAACATAATATAGTACGGTCAATATAACAGAACATAGTAGGGTCAATATAACAGAACATGGTTGAGTCAATACAGAACTGGTAGGGTCAATATAGCAGAACATGGTAGGGTAAATACAGAACATGGTATGGTAAATACAGAATAAGGTAGGGTAAATACAGAACATGGTATGGTAAATACAGAACATGGTAGTGCAGCACTAAAACTTCAGAATTTCTATTTAATATACCTTGGCCTCATTTCCTTCTTCAGTGAATGGCCTTGGCCTTGCAACGATATTTAATTTCTCCATTAGGAGCAAGATATGGTCCTTGTTGTCATGGAATTCCTTGTGGTTTTCCTTTGTCCAGATGGCATCTATAAATGAAGAGAATGACTTCAGAGAAAAGTCATTTTTAAGTAGTACTATAAATACCGTATAGACGTACTATCAATTTTTTATTGGCTCAAAATTTAACAGAAAACTTGTTACATGTACACATATGTGTATGTACTTCTTGACTGTCAGTGACACAGTACAGTTACTGTTGCATGATTGTACATTTATGGGTGCATATTCATTATTGTCACTGTCACAAAAAATGGCTGTAATTTCAATGTCAAACTATGACCATCAAAATACTTGGCACCACTCAAATGACTTTCCTGTGGAAAAAAATTCAAACCAAACATTTAGTCTCAGTCATATTGAAGTTCCACAACATACTCATCTGATGCAGTATCAGTAATGAGCTTACCCATTACATTAAAAAGTAAGATAATGATAATTTTAAAATCAGATAATGTGGGGTAAATTTTGGTTAATTTAAATTGTATTCTTATCGAACAGATATGCCTGATAATTTTCTTTGGGCATATATACAGTCTAGTACAATTCTAGTTTACTTCTTTTAATAAAATATCTTGACTCATTGTGGATACATGCAACTTTTTACATCATTAAAGCAATGTATTAGAACAGAGAGTGTGGAGAACAAAACAATCTCACGGTTCAATATACTGTCAAAACTTTTAATAACAGTTACACACAAAAACATATCAGATGGGCTTTTGCAAACAAGAGACTTCTCACACGTATCAATAGCAGTTATGCACAGAAAGATGCCAGATGGGCTTTTGTAAAGAAGAGACATGTCAAATCTGTCAATAGCAACTACACAGAGGAACATACCATGTGGGCTTTTGCAAACAAGAGACTTGGCAAATCTGTCAATAGCAACTGCAGTAGAACATGTCAGACAGGCTTTTGGAAACAAGAGACTTGTCAACTCTGTCAATAGCAACTACACACATAAACATACAAGACCGACTTTTGCAAACAAGAGACTTGTCATATTTCTCAATAGCAGTTACACAAAAACATACAAAACAGGCTTTTGCAAACAAGAGACTTGACAAATCTGTCAATAGCAACTACACACAGAAAACAGCCAGAAAAAGTCTTTGTAAAATAAAAAAGCCCGGTTTGAAAGTGAAATATTGACAATTAAATCCATTTATCTAAGCCATCAAAAAGGTTTATCTACTTATCATCTAATTGTGATTGATATTGTTCCATTGTTTTTGATCAACCAAGGTTAATCCAAATGGAATTTGGAACTTCAAGTGGTAACACTTGTAGTAGTAGTTGTTGTTGTTGTAGGGTTTAACGCCATTTTTCAGCACACAATAGGCTATACATGGCGGCCTGTATTAATGGTGGAGGAAGAACCCTGGAAACCCCCACCGAAAGAATCACCGACCCACGAGAAGCTACTGGCAGACTTTCTCACATACTCACATTGGCCGAATCTGAGACTCGAACCCATGCAGACAGAGGTGAGATGGCAGTGATTCATAACTGACCACTCGGCCACCCACTTGTAGTTCTAACCTGTCTATGACAATGATAATATATGCTTCCTTACCAATGTGAATGAAATATATACGTCTGAGAATGTAATGACATAATCCCATACTCCTTATGTGCCTCAAGTATGGACTCTTGCACGTTAAGAAGTCATTGTCCATGGATGGATGGCACATGACCCATGTATGACTACAGCATAAGCTCAAATGGCCTTTACTCAAGATGAGACAAAAAGAGGAAAGCTATTGGCCTTTTTCACCATCTTAATTGGATTCTAAAAGTATGTTTCTAGTACGGATACAACATACAAATGCCTATTATTTGCTTATTGCTTTTTATCACAAATTATTTTCACAGCACATTGGAGAAAATTCAAAATTTATCAAGAATGGAGCATGTGTCAATGACGGTTTTGTTGTACCACTAGACTACCAAAATGACATGCTCTCTGCTTTATGAATCTGGCTTTGCCCAGGATGCTTTGACAACTTTCTGGTAGTTGTTCTTGGAATAAATATGTTGGAAATTAGTTGTCCTCTTTGGGTTTTTCACAAACAGTGACTATCATTTATTATTTTCCAATTTATTTACAACATAATTGGAAATGGGTTTATTGTTGATATCATGTAAATATTGGACCTGTGATGTAATGGGCATTTAGGCTGTGAAATTTGTGTAGACATAACAAGCAATATAAATGGTGAGTACCAGGTCAAGTTTCATCAACAATGTAGTAATTTCATGTCATCTATGAGGTGAGTAAAGACGTAACGCTGATAATACTCGACTACTACTGTAGTGTAAGGAATGCTCTATATGGATGTAATTGTGGGTAGGCTGGGAGGACATGTGTGCATTTAGGATGGGTCAATATTGTTGAAAAAATATTTTACTAGGAGAATTGTTTTTTTCTTTGAAAACATTGCCCCAATCATAATACCTTCAGATAATAAGTAAGGGAGGGAGGTACGTCCCCTTACCCTGGATATACCATCACCGATCCCTTTAGGTATAAGAGACAGCTTGTAGGTAACCCTACTGGAGGGGACTTCATCTGTCAGAAAGTGGCTTCAAATAAAGAACAAATTCCCCTTTCCTTATATCCAGTACAAGTCGAAAAGCGGCAACTTAAGAACTTGTTATCTGGAATCCGCACTGTTGAGCTTTGGATATATATGGTTTCAGAAGATCAAGTTAAGCCCTTTGTGATGACAAATCTTGGGGATAAAAGCTAAAGAATGTGGACCCTGATCTCCAGCCCACTGCCTGAATGATTTCAGTTAGAGAACAGCTCTGGTCAAATACTATACTGCTGGCAACTGCTCTAACCTTGTCAGCTGAAATGCATAAAAAGTTCATATGATTTAGCATTATTTCTCGATATGCATGAAGGATAGCCACCTTAATCCAGGACGAGATAGTCCATCTTGACATACACCCCTGTTCTTTCTTCATAGATAAAATAGGCATAATCTCCCTCAGCGGATCTTGTTCTATTACGGTACACCTTCAAACTGGGTCTTGAGATGATGTGTCTAGACTTGACAGAGGTTTCATGATGAAAGTCTGGTTACCCGTGGAAGGAAGCATGTTCTTCGCAATGATAGCGGATGCAGTTAAAAGTAAAGTCTGGTTACTGTGGAAGGAAGCCTGTTCTTGGCAATGATAGAGGATGCAGTTATAATTAAAGTCTGGTTACTGTGGAAGGAAGCCTGTTCTTGGCAATGATAAAGGATGCAGTTATAAGTAAAGTATGTTCCTGTGGAAGGAAGCCTGTTCTTGGCAATGATAGAGGATGCAGTTATAAGTAAAGTCTAGTTGCTGTGGAAGGAAGCCTGTTCTTGGCAATGATAGAGGATGCAGTTATAAGTAAAGTCTGGTTACTGTGGAAGGAAGCCTGTTCTTAGCAATGATAGAAGATGCAGTTATAAGTAAAGTAAAGTCTGGTTACCCGTGGAAGAAAGCCTGTTCTTGGCAATGGAAGAATATGCATTCATAAGTAAGACTGACTCATCTAGTCGGAACTGTATGTAGTGTCGGTCTTCTGCATGCATTTCAGTTTAGTTACTGTGAAAGGAAGACTGTTCTTGGCAATGATAGACGATGCGGTCATAAATAAAGTCTGGTTACTGTGGGAGGAAGCCTGTTCTTCGCAGTGACAGAGGATGCAGTCATAAGTAAAGTCTAGTTACTGTGGAAGGAAGCCTGTTCTTAGCAATGATAGAAGATGCAGTTATAAGTAAAGTAAAGTCTGGTTACCCGTGGAAGAAAGCCTGTTCTTGGCAATGGAAGAATATGCATTCATAAGTAAGACTGACTCATCTAGTCGGAACTGTATGTAGTGTCGGTCTTCTGCATGCATTTCAATAATTCTGCCCAAAGTCACTAATGCCATGATGAAGAAGGTCTTGTATGAAAGGCATTCCAGAGATACCCCTGAAAGAGGTTCAAAAGGGGTTTTGTTCAACCGGGTTAATTGCAAACATAGGTTCCACTTTGGGCACAGAGATAAAGTATTTGGCTGTGTATATTGTTACGTACTCCACCTTGTTGCAAACAATTCCACCAATGGCGGGTCCCATCTGATATATAACAGTGACAACTGAGGGATGGAGAGACCATTCTCTTTGTATTAATTGATTGTTCCAGGACAAAGAATCAGCTAGTATGTTTAGGAATAATTGGATATGGTGAACTTGAACGTCAATTTGTTGTTGACCATGCGACTTTAGAAAGTCCTAAGTCAGGATGCAAAGTGCTGGGAACTTGGTTCCACCTTGTTGTTATGTAGGCCTGTTGGACAGAATGAGGACTTACCATTTAAACATTCCTGCTACCAGTGAAAGGCATTCAAAATGACCTTCATCTCCAGAACATTGCTATGCAGATGTCGTTCCTAAGGAAACCATAAAAACACTGGATTCGCGAAAGAATGGTACTAGATGGGCTCCCCAGCCTTCTGTTTTTCAGAGATGCTCCCATGATTTTATTTTAGGGAAGGATTTCCTCCACCCACTCCTCTTGTCAAAATGATAAGGGGGGGAATAGAACAAAGATGATTGGAAGGAGAAAATGACGACAGTTCAACAAATACATAACACGTCAATATCCATCTCTTTCTTCCTTATCCACTCTGTAAGACTAATATTGAAATCAAAATATTAACAGATGTTGCATCAATTTTTTTATGTATTAATATATTTATTAAAAAAGTGCGCTCTACTTATAAATTGCTTTTTAATTTCGCTTGTTTTTCTGCTGTTTCCACATTTAATTTCAAAATACATGTACTGCCAAAATGTGGAGCTGATTGGCATCCTATCTGTTTCGTTCCATCCATCATCTACATTGGATTCCACTTTAACGTAATTTTGTTTGGTTCCAAATAACTCACCTGTATCTCTGTTAATACTTTCTGAGTTCCTATATTCTGAGATGCAACAACATTGGGTCTTCCAGATAGGCCATATTATAAACGCGCATCTGCAAAATTTTGTTTATGCAAGTTTCAAACCTTGACACAATGCTTGTTACGGGGTCTAATGTGCCAATACAATTTAATTTAACAACAACACATATCAAACCTAAGAAATCACGTGCGTAAACAGTTACGAAAAAGTGTGCATCACGACAAGCTGTATAATATTTTTACCACTTACACATGTACTTGGAGGGTGAACGGCTGAATATAGTTGCATCCTTGGTAAATTTTCATATGCATGACATGAGATTAATATGTGGAAGTTCACACGCATTTTCACTTAATAAGTGTGGGAATTCGTAAACTTTTGCGTGAATCACACACCCTGGGTGCATCTCTGGTAATTGCAACAGTACAAATTGTAATCCAAGGTGGTTGTACCTGCATAAGTATACCACAGCTGAGCCAATTTTATTTGCACCAAGTCTGCAGAAGGTACCTCATTTGTGTGCAGAAGGTGAGAGTTAGTCTAGCGGGCAGACTTCCATCGTGACAAAAGGTGAAGGGTTAGTCTAGTGGGCAGACTTCCATAAAGACAGAAGGTGAGGGGTTAGTCTAGTGTGCAGACTTCCATCATGACAGAAGGTGAGGGGTTAGTCTAGTGGGCGGACTTCCATCATGACAGAAGAATCATTTGCAATGGTACATAAAAGGGTGATCTAGGACAAAGAGATCTGCTGTGTTGAGAAAGCCCAGTAGGCAAAGGAATTCCCCTGCAGTTAGTCTTCATCGAAAGTAAAGAACCCACCATGGTTCGGATTTTCAATGCCCAATCATGAGGGAGATGAATTATGTTTGCCTGTATATTGAACTTCATACCTAGGTGAAGAAATTATTAAGATGGTAATAGGTTGGATTTATCCTTGTTAATGAGAAAGCCTAGATTTTTAAGCAGTGTATTCATGCAGTGATTTAAAATATAACTATGGTTAGTATTTGTGCAGGATGTCATCCAGATAACATGATTGGCAGCTGTATAAATGGTAAAGACATGCATCATTACATGGTACATGAGATGAGTGAAGTCCCAAGGGATGTTGTCAAGTCTAAATGGAAGTGCTCTTAATTGGAATGCAATGTCATAGTATGGTGAACTGCAGGAACTTAATGGATTCCTGGTGAATAGTGAGATGAAGGTAAGCATCTTTTAAGTCCACACTGATTGCAAAGTCTCCCTCTTGGATGGCATTAAACATGTGCCACTGTGTTTCCACTGAGAACCAAGGTGCATGAATAAACTGATTAAAGACACTGAGGTTGATGACTGAATATAGAGTGCCATTTGCCTTTGGGACCAAGACAAGTCTGGATTAAAGCCCAGGAGAATTTATGTTATGAATTAATTATACTACCTTTTTTGAAGAAGGTTATTTATTTCTTCCTAATCGGATTGAAGGTCTGTAATTGGTGGGATTCTGAACAGGATGAAGTGTGTGGAAAGTGAGGCAGAGTACCCTGGAAACCACTTGTTGAGTCCATAATTTATCATGGAAAATCTCGTTTCATTTGGCAGCAAAGAATTTGAGCCATTCTCTGACTAGGATGTGTGGAAAAGGCAGAGTGGAGATGACATCATCTTCTGAGGACAGCAAGCTGATGGGAGAAAAAATGTTTATTTGCCTTGCTTTGTGAGGACTGTGGTTTTTGCTGGGTGGAGGTTGAATAGGACATTTTTCCAGAGGTTTGTGTCCTATGTGTGGCTCTTGGATTCTTTTGTTGATTTTCTGTAATATATATGTATCAATGGCGTGTTTGCAGTGAAGGGAAATTGGTCTCCTTGGTTGCTTGTCTGCGGACATCTTTGATCTGGCCATTAACACATTTACCCCTAGCGACAACTTAACGGGGCAGGAGGTAGTAGCCTACTGCCAATCTCTGTAGTGTCATGGTCATGCAAGGTACACTAAAGTCGGTGGCACTATATAAAGGAAGACAGATGTAGCTCTGCAATGAAACCAAATAATCTGGAATATCTAGTTGCACTACAAAATACTGATAAAAAACCCTCACTTTTTGGATCCGACTTTATTCTACCCAAAATTCGCCTGCGGTCAGAATCTGATTTTGTGTCTGCATTTTAGACCTTTTGGTCTCAGATCTAAGGCAAACCAGTATTAGCTGCAAACAGACAGATGAGTCTTTGCAAAAAGTAGGATAAGATGGGCATTTGGAATAAAAAGTGGTCTCGATACAAAAATAATGACTATGTTTTGCACAAAATACCCCACAAAAGAATCACTCCAACGTTTACCCTTCTGCTCATACGCGAGTCAAATAACCAATGAAAAACGATGCTTCTAACACAACCAGGATGCATGTTATTGAGTAGATGACTGGGGATTTGTTGTTTTTGGATCTATTCTGAAATAGCTTTCAAAATGTGTTTCCTACTCGATTTTCAGGCACAAATGACAAAAACCTCCAGGGGTTAAAGACTGTGCTTGCAGCTTCGCCTTATGTTGGTCCTTAAGGAAAGTGGAGGTTGAGAGAAAACTGACTCACTTTCCACCACTTGTAAATTATTAGCTGTTGTTTCAGCATTGGCCAAAGTGTTTAATACTCTGGCCATTCTTGGAAGAAGATAAGCCTCCTGTTTGAAGATAGCCATAGTGACAAAGTGCAGCACAAAACCCACAGCTACAATACTCTGCACTAACTGCTCAGTGTCATCAAAGGCCATCCAATCCTTACATATGGAACATGGCGTTTCATCTCCAGAAGATAAGATATCATAGTCACCTGCTAGGATTTCTAAACAAAAGATAGTCACTGACATGAACTAAATGGGAGTCGTGTTTGCGAGAAGAAAAGTCGGTTATTGCTTGGATCATGTAGTTGATAATGAAGATAGTTTAGAATGTTTGTAATCCTCCCAGACTGTGACATCATATTGTCTAGAACTGATGAAATGACTTGAGAGCAAGCATCATCGTTCTTGTTGGTCTTAGGTGAGGCTGAGGTCTCCTGTGATACCTAGCAATTAGCTGGTGAAGAGCGACAAAGTCTGCAGCTCCTGAAACTCATAGATCGCCCGAAATATAAGCCATGACTTTGAAATGGTCCCTGTGTAAGGAGTCTATTCTTATGGCAAAGCGAGAGGGATTTACAAAACAAGGTCTGATGAATGTACATAATGCCATAGGTCAGGCTGGACATACTGGAAGCTTTCTTGCTGTTTAGTCATTGACACTGAAATGGAAATAAGCCATCTGTGTATGGCGAGGTGTCATCCGACTTGTAATGTTAGGATGGGTTACAGATGTTTGATCCATGTAAATGCTGGTCAGAGAGAACAGCTGGCAGTTTATTCAGCTTTCCCTCGCTGGAAGCAATATAAAAGTAGTTGAATCCTGAGGAGGAAAGGACCACAATAGTTGTCAAAAAGGCTGAGTCCAGTGGTGGTTAATTGGTTGCCGTAATCGTGTCCGATGCTGAGGGGTGACATGTGAACTTATCTCCCTTTTGTGCCATAAAATATTGCACCAAAGGCCAGCATGCAGACTGATGTCATCATCCATCACTGTACATTTTCGTGCTTTGCCCATGGTTCTAATCTGCATGACAAATAGAGCAGAGCACAACAACTGGGGAGCCCTGTACCCGTCTTTTGAATGCAATGTTGTTTCAGAGCTGTATGTTAAGTTGGCCAAGCAATAGATAACAGCCAGTGTAATAAGGAATGAAGTGCATATGTAACTATGACAATATCATCTATAGGAACAATACATTATAAGGCTGTATACCTGCACCTGTCTTGCTTGGATATTGTGAGGGTGAAGGGCAAAACCAAATGAAGGCTACCTGGAACAGATGTAATAGCCGACAATCTTAATACTAATACTACCTGTCGGAAAAGTCTAGAACGACATGGGCAGGTAGAACCATTGAAGCATTGTGTCCGGATGCTAAGAATGCCTAGGTAAATAAATTATTGGTAGCAGATGAGCTAATACAGGAATGTGTCCTTGTATAATATAATTTACAATTACACCTGTATGAAGGCCCAAAGATGGCCTGTACGTATCAGTTTAGTGCACTTGGTTTTGAACAAGGGGTGTAGTACAGTGTTATACCATATGATGTTTCCCTGGTAATTAGAGATTAAAGCAGATGAGCTATCCAGTTTGTTTAGGTCATTCTGTAAAGAAATTTCGATTTCATATTTTTTGTTTTGGACGTCTGACAATGTTGTGTCATCTGCATAGAGATCTGTAGATGATATTGCATCCCTTAGTAAAAGTGATAGGTCATTAATAGATAAAATACAGTAATGAACCTATAATTGAGTCTTTTGGTATTCCATATCTAATTGTTCCAGGTTCAGACAGAACATTATTTATGTAAACATGTTGTGTTCTCTCACTTAAGTATGAAGTAAACCATCTAACTGTGCTTTCATCACAAAGTTAGAATTTCAGTTTCTCTAAAAGGATTTTATCATCCACTATTTCAAAAGCTTTCCTGAAATTTACAAATACAGATCCTAGTTTTCTACCTTTGTCAAGTACTTGAAGCCATTTATCAGTTAGAGAGATTAAGGCAGTCTCACATGAATGGTTCTGTCTAAAGCCTGATTGATTAGGGTGTAACAACAAGTGTTTGGTTAAATATCACATGAATGAGTCATGGACATGTTTTTCAATCAACTTTGACAAGTTTGGTAGTATTGAGACTGGTCGGTAGTTCTCAGCAGCATCCTTAGAACCAGATTAGTGAATAGGAGTTGCTTATGCAGTTTTCCATATGTTGGGGAAAGATGAGGTTGCAATATTTAAAATGATTATGAATGTTATGCTATCTAAAAGAGCAGAGCCAGAATATTTAATGATCATGGATCAATATGATCCAGTCCTGTAGCTTTCTTGGTATCATGTTCACTGAGAGATTGTTTAACAATTAACAAAGTTTTTTTTATGCTGGTGGAATAGATTTAGTTGTATTTAAAACTTTGTATTGCCAGGACTTGTCTTTAATTTTTGGATTATTTTTTACTTTAATTCGCAATACCGTAAGTTATTTTTTCCCTCATTTTTCTTTTTGTATTCTAGGGAAATAAATTATTTGTTAAATTTTACAAAGCTTGTTTTTTTCACACTTTTATGTTACTTATATTAAAAAAGATAGGCTCGTAACACCTTAAGGTCAGCTTGTAAGTCATGCAACACTGTTTACCAAATACAGCAGTTATTCTGAAGTGGTTCTTTGGGGGCACATATACTACGTGGCTGGTCTAGTTTTTCATTCCTTCTTTTAATTTAATTATGGTTATCAAAGTTATATACACTGTACAGGAATGCCAGGTGTTTACTGATGTGAGTTTCTTTGGTGGGAATGGAGATGCTATTTTGCTTGTAGAGACAAATGCACAACAATCACAGTGATCAATGATCGGTTTGAAACTAATTGGTGAAAATTTTATTATTGTGATGTATTTGATGACTAAGGTATTGTTGTAGTGGTTAAAATATTCTGAAATTTATGTCAATAATATTTAAACTTAACATTATAATCAATGAAGAAAAAGAACTTTGTAGTGTCATATTATTTCGTCAAAACAATATTCATTGGTGATAAAACAGAACATCGTTTATGTGGATTGAATACAATATATGTATATATATGTAGGGTATAGGAGAAATTAAAATCAACATATATAACGTAATAATTGGGAGTTCTCTGCACAAATCTGGAGATATCAGATTATGAGAGTTTTTATCACCCATCTGGGAGTTGATGGGTATGTGTGGATATCATAATACATCTGATGAAACCCCATGCCAAATGAATTTTTGTTTCAGAGATATGGCCGCATACTGGACGTAAGATCAGAACCGGTTTAGTTAAAGATCAACATTAAAAACACAAAGGTCTACCACAGAAGACCCATGATGATATGACGATTCATTGAAAAGAAGTAGTGTTAACAAGATTTTGTTAAGCTGGCCACTGTTACAGCCATACTTGACCCCAGATCAACAAAATTTTCATTTATGACCAGGCAGACATCATAAAACCATACATTCGGGAGTAATGATGTTATAGATGGTCACAGTGCGATGACCATATTGGATGTCAGATCTAATCAGACATGGTGATGAGGAAGAAAACGAATTATGAGAAGACCTAAAACATATACACATAATCAAAAGTAAACCAAACTAATACACACATACAACTCACAAAAATACAAGGCGAGGAATTTTTTATAAAACTATTGCAATGTAATTCCTAAACCTTGCCAGCGCTGTGTAGTATTCTGATGTCCAATAGTTATTTTCTTTAATACCATTTACAAAGCAATGAGTAAAATTATTCGACCCAGAAATGTTAAAGTTGACTCCTGCAGTCATTGGAACAGGGAACATGTCAACAGAAATTGGCTGGTGCATATTAGGCACACACAATGCAAGAAATGTACATAATATTCACTCAACACAGGTACAACGATACAACATGTATATGGACATTAGACATCAATGTATTGAATATGTGACACCAAAATATTCAATGGACATAACAACAATAACAGCACAGCTCCTTCAAATTCCTGGGGTCAGGCTTCTCAGTCACAGCTGAGATTTTGTCTGGTTTAGTAGAAATACCATACTTGCTAATGACATGACCAAGGTAAAAAATGAAAGTCTTGAAGAGCTCACACTTAGTTGTTTTAAGTCCTTGCTTCCGAAAACTGTTTTGATGCATTGGATATGTTCCTCAATGGTTCTTAAGAAGATCAGGATGTCGTCCAAAAAGATTAAACACTCTCTCCAATGTAGGTCACCCATACATCGTTCCATCAAGCACTGGAAGGTGGCAGGGGCATTGGCAAGTCCAAAACCTAACTGTTCCACTCAAATAAATTCATCTACCTACTGATAAGGCAGTCCTGTGTGTATCTTTTATATTGAATCTCCACATTCAAGTATCCAGATCTGAGATCGAGCATGGAAAAAGCCTACCAAACTATCGAGGATATAATCAAACCATGGCAATAAACATGTGTTATGTTTGATACAAGCGTTAAGTTGATGTCAGTAGATTGAGAAATGCAGGGACCCATTATTCTTTCTGATCAAGTCTACACTGGACAATAAGGGATACTCAGATTCCCTAATAACTCTATCCTCTAGCATCTCCTTTATGTGCTGGCATACCTCCTCATAGAATCATGGTGGAATTCTACGATATGCCTGCTTAAAAGGCGTAGGATCTTCCAACACAGTCTAGTGTGCTAATAAGCCCAATACAAGTGTTACTTTTAGACAACACAGAAGTCCAACTACCTAGGACCAGTTTCACTCTCAGTACATGGCTTGTGTGAGGTTCAGAGTATCAACATGCATCCCTAAATAAACGACTGGGGAGGATTTTCAGGAAGGGAATAAATCAGAGGTGATATTATCAACTACATCAACTGCTGTAATCTGGAAAACCTGGACTTGGGATCAAAAAAATAGTTTTCCCTCTCATATTACAGACTCTGACAACAATAACTAGTTCACTTTAATCATGCACTGCCTTATTGCCAGAGGAATTTATTACTGTGGAACCTTTAGAAATAGAAATGTTACCTGCAGCACCAAATGTGTATAGTGAAAGTTCATGCTCTACCAACTGAACTTCACAAATGAAATCGTCACAAGACTGCAGTGACTCATACTTTATATTGTGTATTTGGTCAACTTCATTAGGAGCTGCAATAAGATTTTCAAGATGGCTGCCATGGTGACCATACTGGAACTCAGAGTGGCACTAATTTTTGCTTAGGAATATGAAGACATCAAAGAAGTCTTTTAGGGAAAACCCCATGGTGATATGATCATACATTCAGGTAGAATAGTGATGAAAAGATGGCCAATAAGTGACAACCATATTGGATAATAAAGTGGTCCCATGTTCGCAGAAGACCGACTAGGCAACAAAGGAAGGATTTTGGAAAAAACTACATATCAGTATAATTTTCTCTTCAGTGAGTCATTGGCAATAATAAGATTTCTAACATGGCTGCCATGGTGGCCATACTGGACTTCAGAGCGACACCATTTTTACCTTGTTTCAGTAGTTAACCATAACATCTGACTGTTGCCCCGAAATTCTAAATTTTCGTCCATTCCCGATGTGCAGGCCATCAAGAAATGTTGTTTAAGTTATGGTCCATTGTTTTTCTTATGACTTTTTAACCCTACCATTAATAAGCTTGTTCTTTGCTCCAAATGCCAGATGTCCACAATACATGGCAGCTGTAGATGGTGGATAAGTAAAGTTCTTTTGCACAAACGTTTCTCCTTCTGTTAATTTGTGCCCTTGACCTCGAAGTATTTTAACCAAAATTCAGTAGGGATCTTCCTAACCTAAGTGCTAACTATCTGAAAGTTTGGAATCTGCTGACTGTGGAAAACTAAACTTTAGTACTTGGAATAAACTGGTACAGACAGATGAATGGATAACAATAACTACAGACAGATGGATGGATAACAACTAATAGGTACTGACAAATGATTGGATAACAATTGCTACAGACAGATGACGAATAACAATTGCTACAGATGGATGGATAACAATTGCTACAGACAGATTGATGGATTACAATTGCTACAGACAGATGGATGGATAACAATTGCTACAGACACAGGGATGGATTACAATTGGTACAGACAGATGGATGGATAACAACTAATAGGTACAAATGGATAGACAACACCTAAATGGTATAGACAGATGGATGAACAATAATTAATTGATACAACCAGACGGACTGATAATAATTGGTACAGACGTATGGTTGGAAAATTCCTACTTGGTAAAGATATATTGACAATCAATTGGTATAGATGGGAGGAAAACAACTTGTACAAGCATATGTTGGTAGAGGGATTCTAAAATAAATTTTGGTGGTGAATCTTTTAGAAAACATCCTTCACATAGCTATGTTAGTAGAGTGAATCTAAAAGCTGGCATCAATCATAACAAGATTGGTTATCAAAGGGCAGACAATCAGCAATACTTGCCTACTGCTTTAAGAAATAGCAAACTTCTAAACCCATACACAAAGATTCACATGCTGATCTACATTTTGTAAACTAATTATGACTCCATGGAAAAATGGTATGACTTCTGGAATGATTATTTATATATCCTGGTGAATGTCACCCAATGTGTGGAGCAGAAAAATGAGATTTTTTCCCCAAGGACAAGCAGTTTATCATCAGTAGAGTGACAACATAAATTTGGACTATTAATGGATTTGTAAATAAACATTTTCCTAGGATTTGATGCAGAATTAATAAAACATGGGGATTTAAGAATCTTTTAAAAAGGCAAATATGTACAAACCTATCAATTCATGAGTGAGTTTTCCTGTTTCTTTGAATTCATACCACTTGCTAGTGATAGCAGAGTATTTCTTGACGAAAGTTTCAGCTGTGATGAGGGACTTCAGGGCATTAATCAACCACTGTGGATCCAGAACAATCTTCTCTCTCAATGCTTCAACACTGAAAAAATGTACAAAATTATTTTTATCTCAAGAAATCAAACAAGAACTGGGCTGATTTTATCTCAAAAAATCAAACAATGACATGGCTGGTTTTTTATCTCAAGACTTCAAACAATGACAGAGCTGATTTTTTTTCCACCATGCATCAAAGAAATCCAGCTGTTTTGGTAACCTTACTTTTCTTATCTCAGTCTAGTCATCTCAGACCAATCATTTCAGTCAATGTGTCCAGGCGCTCAGAACAACTTTAAAAAAAGAAACCTTTGTTGTCTTCTGCTGTGCCTGATATAGTTGTTCTAAAATGGAACAACAACAAATATATAATAAAAACATAGCAACTTAAGGTCAGTCTATCTTGTCGAACACACCATACAAAAATATTTTGAGAGAGACAAAGACACACACATATGATGTTGAGCCTTTTGGTATTATGCTAGCTCGTTCCATGTAGCATAGTCAATTTAATCCTATATGCAGGCATAGCTCAGTGCATTTTCAGGTCAACATCATCAAATAAAGCTACCTAACTAGTTTTAAATATTTTGTGTAAAACATTATATACTATTAGCTACATTTACCGATGCCGACCTGAAAAATGACTGCGCTACAGATAGGATAAAATTTTCAATGCCGTGTGAAATGAACTATGACAGAAAATACTGATCCATGCACACAGAACATAGATCTATACACTTCATAGCCTCCCAACTCTCTTAACTACAGAAAATTTAGTAATAGCTAGAAATCTGTATGTCAAACATGCTTTATTCCAATTGTGTTAAGCATCTCCACTGTGCATCAGTTGAATCAAAAATATACCTACAATATTTAATGACATTATAATAATGTATTTACCAACCAGAAGGAATCATTTATCTATTAACACATTAATCCATAAGCAAATTTCACTGTAGCACTTGCCATATTTCCAAGACAGAAAAACAAATTTTCAAAGAATCCGTGAACTTTAAAGTTTAGCACATGGTTATCCGCTAGGGTCCATATTTGAAGGGTCTTTTATAAATGGAGGTAATTTTACAATCAATCTCAAGGACAACACAAGTATTTCACAAAGAGTTTCACCTCCTCCAAAGAAAAGGAGTTATATACAATATTGACACAGATCACTAATCACCCATGAATAATCTAATGCAACATGTTACTCTTTGTTACAAAATATAACTACAGTAGAACTAAATTCCCAGTATTGTTCAATTATTTACAATATAACTTTTCAAAATTGGAACTGATAAAAACGAAAGTTTCTTGTAATAAATATTAATTATTTATTGTTAATTCCATATAACATCCACATATTACACGTGATAATACCTCATTACTATGTGATGTTTTATGTTGTTATTTTTCTTTGCCTAAACATATAAAATGTGTACTTCAGATGCATCGGTCACACCACAGCCCTCATAGACATATCTGTATTAATGAGCCGCATGTAAACATGTGCATGTGAACTATAATTACACTAGTGAAGAGTTCAGTTTACTTTAAAGGAAAATATTTGGTGAGAAAAATAATCAATGTTGGGGTTTGGACCGAGACAAGGAAATCTTAGTCATGGGGTTACATTATTTATCTCCCAACGAGGCAAGCCTTGTGGGGAGATAAATAATTTAACCCCTTAACGGGGTCTTTTTTTTTTGTCTCGGTCCAAACCCCAATATAGATTCTACATATCTCAAGACACCAAACAATGACAGGGCTGGTTTTATCTCAAACAATGATAGGGCTTGTAGTCTTTGATCAATTTTGTACAGTATACAATCTGTAAGATCTATAACAGTCACAAGGATTGTCTGACAACTTACAAATCATTCTTGTCGGACAATAAGTACATCTTTTTCATTGGGGACAGTAATCATCCTGTGTTTAACAATCTTCAAATTAATTAGCGACACTAATCATCTTTTGGCCATTCCGTCCACCCACGCAAATCAACTAATGTACTGGAAATCAAATACCAATTGGCCTGTCCGTCAACTCATGCATGTCAACCAGTGTACTCGAAACAAACCTACTTGGTGGCCTGTCTGTCAACTCATACATGTCAACCAGTGTACTGGAAATCAACCAACTTTTTGGCCAGTCTGTCAACTCATGCATTTCAACCAGTGTACTGTAGATCAACCAACATTTTGGCCAGTCTGTCATCTCATGTATTTCAACCAGTGTACTGTAGATCAGCCAACGTTTTGGCCCGTCTGTCTACTCATGCATGCCAAGCAGTCTACTGCAGATCAACCAGCTTTTTGGCTTGTCTGTCAGCTCATGCATGTCAACCGGTGTATTGTAGATCAACCTACGCTTTGGCCAGTATGTCAGCTCATGCATGTCAACCAGTGTACTGGAAATTAACCTACTTTTTGGCCAGTCTGACATCTCAGACATGTCAACCAGTGTACTGTACATCAACCAACCTTTTGGCCAGTCTGTCAGCTCATGCATGTCAGCCAGTGTACTGTAAATCAACATACTGTTTGGCAGTCTGTCAGCTCATGCATGTCAATCAGTGTACTGTTGATCAACCAACTTTTTGGCCAGCCTGTCAGCTCATGCATGTCAACCAGTGTACTGGAAATCAACCTACTGTTTGGCCAGCCTGTCAACTCATGCATATCAACCAGTGTACTGGAAATCAACTTACTTTTTGGCCAGTCTGTCAGCTCATGCATATCAAATAATGTTCACGTGGGAAAGCCTGCCAGTAGCTTCTCATCGGTCGCTGGCTCTTCCCTGGGTTTCCCAGGGTTCTTCCTCTACTAGTTATACTGTCCACCATGTATAACCTATATTGTGCTCAAAAATAGCATTAAACCCTAGAACAACAGCAACAACATCAAATAATGTTATACAAATCAACATTGCTTTATTCCATGTCTACAGGCAGGTGTATTATAAGCATGGCCTTCGACCTTGAACCTGATGTGATGGATCAAATACTGCTGAATCTGCCTCATACTCCAAAGACATCCTTGCAGACACGTAGCATGATGTCCCACCCAGGATATTTAATGAAATGATTTAAAATAGTAAATAACACTTTGTAATGGCTTTTCTTTAAGATCAAATTCAATGACAACTCATAACACACTCAACTTTTTGAAATGCAGTAGAAGAAACCGCAATATTTTGTGTTCTCTTCAAGTACTGTTTTGTTAACTAAAAATGTATAAATAAACGAAACGAATTTATTGACTATTAGTTACATGAAAGACATCAATGAAGCGTATATCACATTTTTATTATATTTTGCATTGACTTATACTATAATTTATTAAAGTTTTAATATATGCAATTTGTGTACGTTTAATTTCAATTATTATTACAACCTTTAAGTTATTTCGTAAAATAGTTTTCCATTTAGCTGTTACTTTGACGGTATTAGCCAGGGATCACAGGTCATTGTAAGTATCACTTTATAGTGTTTTTCTCAATGATTTAAGTAATGACTTTTGCCCATAGTGTGTTTTATTCATGAGACTCTTGACTTGCAAGAATATATATATAGGTCATCCTTTTTACGCCGTTGAAGAGCATTGATGATAGTTACAGTATAGCCTGGAACGCTGTATTATCACGGTACTTAATGTTCTTATCGGTGATATTAAAACTGTTTTGCTATTGCTGCTTACTTATTATTTATAAAGTTTCAATGACTTTCCTCTTTCTACTCCTATAAGAATGCTTTGTCAATCGAAGCTCGTAAATGTAAATATAACAGCATATGGTGACTGACCCAGTTTAACCTACCATGAGGGAACAACTCTACATTATCGCGGCATTAGCCTAATTTACGTATGGTAGCACGCAGGTATTATAATAAATATACAATACCTCTTACCAATGAAAATAAATGTCCCGGCTTTTACAGGCATACTATTTCCAACATAAATGAAAGGATCCAATAATACAATCAAACACACATGTAATTCAACTGTAATTCCATGAATAACAAAATTACAAATTAAAAGCAATTATTATTACTGAGTATATGAATTTTAAATGCAATGTGGGCAATGAAATGTGAATATAAAATAACTATTATTAATATTATTATTGAAATATTACTGATTTCAAGAACATTTAACTGTTATTATATTCTTATTTATATACGAGAAGTATGATCATAAGTAACATTTTGTAAATTTTGGTCCATATTGGCTACCATGGAATGAAATTCCAAGCTTGACCTTGTAAGGACATGTATGACACAAGCAGTATATGACCTATACTCATCAAACATCAGACAATACACTGAATATAATTCATAATCAAAGCCAATGCTGGTATAGCAAGTTTGACTGGAGTTTTCTATATGACGATAAACGTAAATGAATGCACTTTACAAAAAAAGTGATATTCATTCTTTTTCATTGTAAACTTATAAAAAATGTAGACATTTTAGAGGATATTGTGCTGTACGATATTTGCATCCTTACTGGCTACAGCTTTACATATGTAAACAACTGCTAGACAGTGCGTGTCCAAAATTAATTGGGAAATCCCATTTGCCGCGATAATATAGAGCCCGCGATAATACAGCGTTAGAGTATACATTACGGTATTATTTAAAAACAAAATTAAGAAGAACAGCATGACATTTCCAAAAGCAAATTAAGGCTGACTTGTCTGGAGAGTAAAATATCGATCTAGTGAGAACATAAAAACAAAAGGTACTCCTGTAATGCCTTGAATGGTTTGTCTATGGCACACAATTTTGGCCATAAGGTATACACTCTTAGCTATCAGCGTTCGCGAAAATCTGTCAGAAGATGCTTTTGAATCTCATTTTTAATAGGATATATAATAGCATATGTATGATATATAAAAAAATATAGGGCTTTAATTTCGATATTTTGCTCATATTCATTTCCATTGTCCTGAGAGAAGAAAAATATTCAGATTAGGGTCAGTGATTTAACTTTTTAAATAAGTAGTGTGGCACCTTTTTCTAGGAATGGGCAGTTTTTTAACTAAGGTATTGGTGTCAACCATTGGGTATCTGCAGATAATAACAATTAGATTTTAGCATGCATACCTCCACATGTCTTGTCGGATTGTTCAAAAACTTGTTTAAAAAGCAGAGATTTTTGCAGTTTTGAGGATAGGGCCTGGTTCATAGAATTTAGAATTTTTGCCATTAAAATGGTCCTTTGGTAAAATTTATTGGAAAAATCTTAATATAGAGTAATTATAAAAACTGTGTAGTAATAATTATTACATAAACAGCAAGTACTTGAAATAAAGAATAGCCTGGTGCCCCAGTCCTACAATATAACATGATATTTGTGGTCTGTTGCAACCAAAACATAAATATCAGGTGATTCATCGTACATTTTAGTACTACCTAGTGCATGTGACCACCCTAAACCTAGACCAGGAACATTCCATATTCTAAGCAAGTTTACAATTTGGTTGTCTCCCAAAAAGTGATATTTAATTTCCATGACAAAACCCTGGTCACACATACAAAATGCTGCATTTTCATTGTAAAGTTCTTTAAAAAGTCTGTTAAGTTATTCATATTCAGCAACTTACTAGGGCTCTATTAGTTGAGTCTTCCACCTTAGGAAGATTTTTGCATAATTCAGGACCCATGCTACCTGGCGAAGTGGGTGACTAAGTATAAAAAAAATGGTAAGTTCAGCTTTTTATTTTAGTCAAGCAAAAACAACTTTGCCCTGTGATTGTTCAACTGTACATCAAGTGACAGTAGTGTCTGACTGTAGATGTGCTCCCTCTACTTAGCCAGGTATTTCCTGTGTAGTTGTCTTGTTGCATCATACCTCAAGGCAATAAACATTGCATATATCAGATAAATGGTCTTGATATCAATTGCGCCAACAATCAAAGACTGGCACAATCACAGGCATGTGCTGCAATACACTGACCATAAACCCCACCTAGAGCAAGTTATCATAGTCTGATTTCCACAAGTTATATTTTACTGAAAACATAACAGTTTTTGTTTCCAAATTAACATCTATATGTATATAAAAATTTGTTTCAAAATTAGCAAAGGGCTTTCGGATTGTTTGGAGTTATTTTAACTGCCGTGTTCTTCATAAAATCAGTTTGACACAGTAAATAAACCTGTCATGTGGCTTCAGCCATTTGCTTCTCGCGGATCGGTGGTTGTTTCCGGGGTTTTCCCGGGATTTTCCTCCACCATTAATACTGGCTGCCATGTATTGCCTATCGTGTGCTGAAAAATGGCATTAAACCTTACAACAAAAACAACCTGTCATGTGGCAATAAGGACAGATATCGCTGTATCTAGGAAGTACATCTTGATTAGATTGTCTTGGGGTATTTTTTACTTAATTTAATTCCTTTTTTACCTAATGGGCAGATAACTTAAGGAAAAATATACAATTCATAGAATGCATTTGTCAAAATATTATGTGATAAAGATTAAACATAGAATATAATTATGTAAGTCAGAAATGTAGGAAATAATGCTACAATTGGAATTCAAGAACCCCTGTAAGGTCAAGATTGATTTCTGACATTGATAAAAATACAATGGAAAAGAAAGCAGTGAAGCATGCCATATTTAATGAATAACATTACTATTGATATGTAGATACATACTAAAACCATAATCCTGCAATCCTATCAGTTGATTATTTTAACAAAACTAGCAAGTGTGTGGTTATTGATAATTTCAACATGACACGGGTCAAGTTAGACTTGAATTTTAGGGATAAGTGACTTCTTCTTTTGGACATAAGAGGGAGAACTGGGAGCTAAACAGGGAGAAGTGGGAGCAAAGCAAAAGATGCAATATATATATATATATATATATATATATATATATATATATATATATATATATATATATATATATATATATATATATATATATATATATATATATATATGTATATATATATATATATATATATATATACAGTAAAACTTGTCTTGAGAGACTACTGCTATGAGAGAAAATCTGTTTTGAGAAACCAGGATCTCCATGCACAGTTTTATTGATTATAGTGTTTTGACCTGTTATGAGAGACCACATATCTTTAGAGACCATTATTGTTTGACAGATGGGATTGTCTTTCAAGACAGATTCTACTGTATCTGCTTTTGTGTGTTGTTATCGTTCTCTTATGTTAATTATGCCCTCTATTTCCTAGTACGCATATTTGGATTTAACACTGGTTTTAAGCAATAATTTATTTTCATGTAGAACATTTTGTGAGTTATCTCCAGTTGGCAAGCTAAACTTGAATTTTAGAGAAAATGGACTTTTCCTTTTGGACAGAAACAGGATAAGTGAGAGCTAAGCAGGGAGAAGTGGAACACTTACAGGGAGAGATGGGACCAAAGCGAGTCACGCACAATATATATATATATATATATATATATATATATATATATATATATATATATATATATATATATATATATATATATATATATATATATATATATATATATATATATATATATATATATATGGGTGTGTGGGTATGTTTTATTCTCTTATTTGAATTATGCCATCTTTCTCCCAGTATGCATATTTGCATTTATCATTGTTTTTTTAGCAATACTTTACTGTGAAGAAGAAAATTTTTTAAGTTCTGTTTCATTTATAAATACATTTGGAACATGTTTATAAACTATCATCTATAACTATACTTTGGCAATATGACTTAAAGAGAAAACAACAAAAGTTATACATTGTAATGAATTTTAACTGAGTAACTAGATTACAATATTGTAATTTCAAGTTTGTACCAATGCTAATCAACTACCCATAATCATGATTTTTTTACTATTACTTTCTGAATGTTCATTATAAAATGGCATTTGAAAAGATTTCTGAACTTGTTTGAAACAACCCTTGTACCATGTACATTAGAGTAAATACACACATCTTTCATATCATACTGTTCATCCAAATTGATTTGTGCTGATAAAACTTTACCTTAACTGTTCATAGACAACACATTGAAGAAATAAATTCAGTATGTGAATGAACTAGATCCTTTTTTCAAATGAATCGTCATAGCCGACATGCAAGTCACCTATTTTAGTATCTATAGAAAGAGGGGTTTTCTTAATGTAACCGCTCACTTTATAACTTTGTTATGGTTACGACAGTCCTTTGATATGATTGCAAATGTAAAGTTTAATTATTTGTCTATATTAGAATTAGTTCAATAATATTTGCTTTGCTTTTTTTTTGTTTTCACAGAAATTTGTGAACTTAGAAAACAAGCTTGACCTTACTTCATCTCTTGAATTCCACAACATAGAGCATTGTCTGATGTGTTTCAGACAGACATAATTGCATGTTAAAGCTAAGTATTCAATAAAATAATATTTAGACTGCTTTCTATGAATTGTATATTTTCCTGAATATATCTGCCCAGTGGTTTACAAAAAGAGACAGTCTAACAAAGTGGTACTTCCCAGACACATCGATGTCCACCATTGAGTCCACATGACAGGTTCACTTAAGAGTTCCAAAATGATTTTTGAAGATAATACTGTACATGCAGCAGTTAAAATGTTCAATTTACCAATTTTATTCTTAAAACACAAATTGCTGTTTACTAAGTTTAAGTTTCACAACACAAGTTTGTTTGTTTTTTATCATCAAATGATAGAAACTTACTCATGAAATGATTAACGGTAAAGCACCTTAAAAAACCCACATGCCTGTGAATCTGTAAGAATTTGTTTGTTGGCACAATTGATATCAACACCAGCTATTTGATGGCTTGATGCCTTCACTTTGCACTGAGCTATAACACTGGAACTAACCCGTCTAAGTGAAGGGAGCATCTCAAAAAGGATGATCATCAATGTACCTGTAAAATATCACAGGCGAAGTCGTTTTCCTAACAGAAGAAGGTAAAGGTTACATTTTTTAGGCAACTTAGTCACCCACTTTGCCCGATAGCATGCCTCAGTGGCATTATTCCTATCATTCAGCCAATCAAATAACACTATCTGACTAATTTGAGTAGGTGATTGACTTGGTTTTTATTCTTTTAGACCATTGTCTTTGCTAGCAAAGAAAAATCCTTCAAGCCTGCTATTTGTCCTTTAAAACTAAATATTTATAACTAAAACTTGTTGAAAATTATTCCTTAGGTTTTCCAATGTTTATTTTGAGAAATACAGTGATGATAAAATGAGACACTTGTAAGATAAAGGATAATGTCTTTCTCCTGCTGGAACCATGTGTCAAGCCTTTTGTAGCACATATATCAAAATTATTAAGAAAGTCCCTCATTCTAAAAATAGATGCATCCACATTTCATGCATAGCATCATATATTTTCTTGGCTGTGCCGATTTGGTTGGAAAGAAGGGTCTAGCTTATTCATTTATCGACTTTTATGCTTCAATTTTGCCATCAGAGCATAGCTGCAGTAATGTTTTTTCAACAACAATGAAATTAGAACATACTATGGTGTGAAGGCGTATGGTTTCATGTATATGCTACAGTTATTGTCTCAAATGTTAGTTTAGAAATCTTTTATGCGCTAGCTGATTCAGCATTTTTATTAATTTGCAATTACATTACTGTAATCTATGTACTTCTATCAGTTAAAATTATTTATAATGTATAGCTTCTACACTGCTCTTTTAAGTCTTATGGCTAAAATACACTGCATATGAACATGATACATTTGTACACTTACAAATGATATCTGCATTGAAAAGTATTATTATTATTATTATTATTACTATTATTTCCATTTCCACAGCTCAATATATATGGTATGATGGCTGCTAATGATTATGTAATAACTGAATGGGAAGAAGGATCCACCAGGATTCAGAATACTTGAATCTGATTCATCACGAGGTCTGTTTTTTTTTTTCTTTCTTCCCCATCTTGTGTAATGTTGTGTGTATTTAGGCAATTTTACATGTATTCATTAAGTTAACGTACATTATTTGAACTCTTTTAGTTAATAATAATGTTTTTAATGACATGGAGACTTTGCATACTTATATGCTTTTACACTCACCGGTACTTTTGGAGTTTTAAATAAAGTGATGGTAATTGAAGCAAAAAAAACAGTAAATGAGCATTAAAGTTTACATTCAAAGACTTTGCATAGAATAACAGTCTTAATAAAATTAAAAGGGATACTATGGTATTTACATGTTTTTATGTAACAGCCCTTTTTACATAATATTTACTTGTTATATTACTAGTGATATGACTGAAAAATTGTTAAAGCCATTTTAAAAATCCAAATCAGACACATGCACAAAAGTAAATAAAGTTCCAAAATCAATTTGTGCATGTAACTGAGACGGGTCCAGACATGAATAATTTAATCTGCATCTAACTTAGCTGGTTTACCCATCACTTCAAGTACATAGAATATATTATATACAATGTTTTAAAAATAAAAAATCCCTTTTTAATTTTGTTTCGTTCATACCTATATGTACCTAGCATTTTTTAAGCCATGCCTGCCTGTACTATTTTTCTGTACATAATGATGATTGAAGACTATATTTAGAATATGGGATGATTAAGTCATATTTCTTACATAAGATTTTAATTAAGAGCGCTGGACATTGTTTATAAAAAAAGAGATGTCTTTGCTAATGCTACAAGTAATATACACTTTAAAAGAAAAAAATAAGCATCATCTGCTTACAAATCTTGTTAAGACATGATGGTACCATGAGAAATTCATCGGTGTGTGTGTGTGTGTATTAATCAGTTATTTGAAATCTGTATACCATTAAAATATGGAAATTTAAAATTTAGTCTTTATATTAAAATGAAGAAAACAATAATCTGGTTACAGGGGGACTCAAACCCAGGACATTCGTATTATTGACACAGCTGTAACCATCTGAGCTATGCAGTCATTTGTTAGGTGTAGTATTAGATAATTTATAAAAGCCAGTGAGCTTGAAAACTTACTCTGATTAGTTGTAAATATATCACTGGGATTCACTGTTCTGTAATTATCGTGCCTTAATGAGTGAAATTCAAAATATGAATAAATAAAAGAATGTTATCAAAGTATGAGTCTATTTAACCATTTATGCAGTTGAATTTGATTATAAGAATTGGCCATTTATTTTTTAATATTCAATGAAGCATGAACCCAAAAATTCATGCTGTGCACACTTTGTATGATGTGCATAATAACTGGACTACTTTTACTGTTGGGGCCCCGAGTGGCTGAGTGGTCTAAAGCGCTCTTCGTTACGGATCACTGCCATCTCACCTCTGTCTGAGTGGGTTCGAGTCTCGGATCAGCCAATGTGGATATGTGAGAAAGCTTGCCAGTAGCTTCTTGTGGGTCGGTGGTTCTTTCCGGGGTTTTCCTGGGTTCTTCCTCCACCATTAATACTGGCCGCCATGATAGCCTATCGCGTGCTGAAAAATGGCGTTAAACCCTACAACAATAACAACAACAACAACAACTTTTACTGTTCATTTTTTTATATAATGTTACATGTCATATTTATGTATTTGTATTACTTACATCATAGTGTTTAAGATTGTCTGCTCATGAAAGAATGTACTTTTTACTTAGTGGCTATTTATATTTTTCAGTCACATTAGCATATTGCATACTGGCTTTCATTATTTTTAAATTCAATTACAATCAATACTCCTTTACTGCAGATGTTGGTTGAAGAAACATTGAATCAGATGCCGTTCCATCCATAGCACTGTCAGATAAGTATTATGATAAACATTTTTATACTTTACTCCATGAATATCTTGGATTTAAATGGGTTTTTTTCTGGGATGGGATTGAATCTTTTCATGATTGTGAAATGAAATACTTTTTGCAAATAAATACAGTAAAGCTTGTGGAATGAAATACTTTATTCAAATAAATATAATAAAACTCAACATTTTATATTTTTTACTAATTCTGTCTTCTACCTCCATTTGTAATATTGACCCCAAAACTCTATTTCATCATTATTATAATTATTAAAGTATATAATTTATTTTTTGAATGTATTATCATCAGTTTGCTTATATCCATATGTGTCACTATTAATAGTGGCATTGAAACTAAAATATTTCATTGGTATTAATAAAGATGAGTATATAAAAAAAATGTTTATATTTTTTTTTTGACATGATGCTTTGTTTTTCCTAATATTTGATTTTTCAGGTCGTTTGCTATAAACATTGATAATCTAAGTAAGTAACATGTGATGAACAAACCAGCTGGAAGTAGCCTGTCAATGTACACCTCCCCTTCCCATTTGGTACATTAAAAATATAGAATACTCCCTTTGATTATGTTTGTTGGTATTTTTTATTTTGAAAGAAACATCAGTTATTTTATTATGTCATGTTCTTTTATGTGTTCTTAATTGGAGGCATACGCACTGCACTAATTTAAATCCAGCTATTTTCTATATTTGTATGCTACCATTGCTAATGTATTTTATTCTTACGGGTGATGGCATGAATAGATTATGTCCATTACAACAGTTTTCCAATGAAGTTTTTATGCAGATACATCTGGACAAAATTAGCTTAAATATAAGACAACTTTGACCTAACTTAAAGGCTTTTGTATTTTGCAAAAACACGTATTTGTTAATTACCCCCTCAAACGCATATATTAGTGAAAATATTTACCTAGACACATCTAAATTAAAGTAACTCATTCTTACAAAAAAGATTGGATATTGTGACCTTTTATGCACACTTTAATGGTTATAATGACATGGGTTTTTCTGTAAAAGATTTCTTATAATGTCTACTTGGTCCTAAATGAAAATTATGCTGTTGTGATATCCAAAACCACAACCACGATGGCCATCTTGAATATATTCTTATTTATTTCTCTTTTTTTCATATCATACTAAAAAAAAACTGCCTTATCATTTGTAGCACATTTGATGCTTATTGTAGCATTGACTCAACATTATCAAGACAGTTTGGCTGCCGCATTCAGAAGAACAGTAACAATGCTAATGTGTACAGAGAAGTTATTGTTATTAATGGGCAAATGCACTTAATATACAGAGCTTCGAAAGTCATTTTCCCTGGTGATGCAATGATATGTAACAAAGAAAATGGTGCTGAAGCCACTGATCAGGTAAGATGAAGAGAAATTAACACTAGTGTTAATTGGAAACTGAACATTTAACTAATCGGAATACACATTTTTGTCAGGTCAGGTCTGCTAGTTGTCTATGGGGTCTGTGGGGCTTTAAAATTTCCACCTCCATCAAACATTTATGAGTGGTAAATGTCTTGTCCATCTATTTTTATACAAACAATTCTTGCCTATTTAATAATAAAGCAGTTTTGCCAAAGTCTCTTCATGAAGTGAGAGAAGGATGACAGAGATCACATTTGTGTAAAAGGTTAATGACACAACAGTACATCATTGGCTATATTGTTTCAAATAGGTTTAGGTATTTCAAAAAGGAATACAACATATGGGTCAAAAGAGTAAAATCAGTAAGATACAGCTAAAATTTTGTTATAGAAAATACAATTTTATATTTAAAAAAATCCAAGACCTGGGACCTTTAACATTATGATGGGACACATCCAGCTGTAACATTATGATGGGACACATCCAAGGTCAAACAAGTTGCCTTAATTAGCAATCATACTTAAGTGACATTGAGCTGAGGTGGCTAGATCTATGTATGTATATTACTCGATATTTTATGCTCCCCAATTTTTCATGAACTGCTGCATAAGTCACTAAAGTACTCAGTGCTGAAATTCCAGGAAAAATCATTCTATCAGCTTGTAAATGTTTATTCCCCTTCACTTTATCATATACTATTCCTACAGTTTGATATTCAGAAGGGACTTGTTTATCTAAAGTCTTATCAACTAAATCAAACACATTCTTAAATTATATCATTCCTTATGATTTTTTTTCAGGTGTCAAATCTAGATATTGTAATGTACTCTGTGAAAAGTGACATGGTAAGAAAATAGGTATTGCTATTCTCTCTTTCAGACAGAAATATGGCATCAGTATTAACAAATCAAGTCCTATTACATCGCCATTTAATCTTACATGGTTCAAAAAGAATTTTCTATCCATATTTTTGTGTTTCACAATTATACTGGAAAATATCTAGTTATTTTCATCTACATCATTGGTGTTTGTGGATGTACCCAATCAAATCTGTATATTCTAAGTTCTTTTCAATTACATCCCCATTGTACTGTTAGCAGTATCATATTTCTTATGATTTTTTATCAATGGGGTTTAAAACTGGGTCTCAGATTATCCACTGAAAATATTATTTGAAACACTGAACTACTCTCAAATAGTCCTTGTTCATAAATATTGTGCCATTACATCGGTTAGTTACTTTCAGATTTTCATAATTACTTAGGCAAGTCTGAGATTAGACTGTCATCTTTATCTCTTATTTTTTTAAAACAGATTTCTGAACATTTTGATGACATCATGATAGATCCAGACTGGATTCTGTACAAGAATGATAGCAATATGAATGTAAGGATACAATAATAAGCAAGCCTTTCTTTGTGTTAGTGTCTGGCCATATTGCATGGCAACTCACCTCCTACCACCAATCCATTTCAACAAAAATTTCAGATCTACATTGTAAATATCTAACGAGATTCTTCAATAATAGTTAATATGATGTGATAATCCTAAGTAGTGAAGGGGGATCCTATAGCCTCAATGGGAATTAGCATTACAGACCCCCTTGGGAACATATAGCCTCAATGGAAATTTAACATGGAGAAAAATCGTGGGAACATATAGCCTCAGTGGGAATTTAACATAGAGAAAAATCGTGGGACGATATAGCCTCAAGAGGAATTGAACATGGGAATTGGGACTGTATAGCGTCAAAGGAATTTAAACAGGGTGGGACTGTATAGCGTCAAGGGAAATTGAACATGGGAATAGAGTATGGGTCTATCTAGGGACTAGGGGAATTTAACATATGGAAATTGAACATGGTGGGTCTGTATAGCGTCAAGGGGAATTGAACATGGTGGGATTGTCTAGGGACAATGATGGTAGAGGGTCAAACACAACAGAGACAGAAACATACATACACTAGTACAAGCGTGAGATTTATATATAAAGCATTACCAAGACCTGAAATCTTGCTGGGGTGTTCAAAAATTTGCATAATTGTAATGATGCTATAAATAGCTATAATCAAGGAAATGCTCAACGACAAAATGGATGTGACTAAAATGACGAAATTGTCCCAGAATTTAAAGGAAAATAAACATATCCCCGAAAATTAAGTTACAATGGTTTAGACTAAAATGGATAAAATTAGTAACTACTTACAATATCAACTTCTGTGAGGATCGTGAATAAATACCTATGTATCTATAATCAGCTGAAATTCCTATGAAATCCCACTATCTATTTATAGCTCCAACTTGTGGGTTTTTCCTTTGGAAAATCCCACTATCTTTTTATAGCCTCAGCTTGAGTGACGTTCCTGTTTATGAATTCTAGTATATATGTATAGCTACAAAATGTGGAAATCCCCAAGTCGATATTTATAGTCTCGAAATTTCCAGCGTCAGTGACGTCACTGTACTGAACACTAGGGGATAAATGGCAACAGTGTTGCAAGTGGCTGACCTGAATACGCGCTACTGTAGGTAGGTAGGTAGAGTGTATCTGATAGGGATAAAGTGAGTTTTATACGGACAAACAGAGACCAATAGACACACACAACGTACGCGCGCAGACACACACACACACACACACACACACAAACACACAAACACACACACACACACAACGTACGCGCGCAGACACACACAAACACACAAACACACACACACACAACGTACGCGCGCCGACATACTCACACACACACACATACTCACACACACACACATAAACACACACACTATAAAATAGATAAAATTAGTAACTACTTACAATATCAACTTCTGTGACGATCGTGGATAAATACCTATGTATCTATAATCAGCTGAAATTCCTATGAAATCCCACTATCTATTTATAGCTCCAACTTGTGGGTTTTTCCTTTGGAAAATCCCACTATCTTTTTATAGCCTCAGCTTGAGTGACGTTCCTGTTTATGAATTCTAGTATATATGTATAGCTACAAAATGTGGAAATCCCCAAGTCGATATTTATAGTCTCGAAATTTCCAGCGTCAGTGACGTCACTGTACTGAACACTAGGGATAAATATCAACAGTGTTGCAAGTGGCTGACCTGAATACGCGCTACTGCAGGTAGGTAGGTAGAGTGTATCTGATAGGGATAAAGTGAGTTTTATACGGACAAACAGAGACCAATAGACACACACAACGTACGCGCGCAGACACACACACACACACACACACACATAAACACAAACACACACACACACAACGTACGCGCGCAGACACACACACACACACACACACAAACACACAAACACACACACACACACACAACGTACGCGCGCCGACATACTCACACACACACACACATACTCACACACACACACATAAACACACACACACTATAAAATAGATAAAATTAGTAACTACTTACAATATCAACTTCTGTGACGATCGTGGATAAATACCTATGTATCTATAATCAGCTGAAATTCCTATGAAATCCCACTATCTATTTATAGCTCCAACTTGTGGGCTTTTCCTTTGGAAAATCCCACTATCTTTTTATAGCCTCAGCTTGAGCGACGTTCCTGTTTATGAATTCTAGTATATATGTATAGCTACAAAATGTGGAAATCCCCAAGTCGATATTTATAGTCTCGAAATTTCCAGCGTCAGTGACGTCACTGTACTGAACACTAGGGATAAATATCAACAGTGTTGCAAGTGGCTGACCTGAATACGCGCTACTGCAGGTAGGTAGGTAGAGTGTATCTGATAGGGATAAAGTGAGTTTTATACGGACAAACAGAGACCAATAGACACACACAACGTACGCGCGCAGACACACACACACACACACACACACATAAACACAAACACACACACACACAACGTACGCGCGCAGACACACACACACACACACACAAACACACAAACACACACACACACACACAACGTACGCGCGCCGACATACTCACACACACACACACATACTCACACACACACACATAAACACACACACACTATAAAATAGATAAAATTAGTAACTACTTACAATATCAACTTCTGTGACGATCGTGGATAAATACCTATGTATCTATAATCAGCTGAAATTCCTATGAAATCCCACTATCTATTTATAGCTCCAACTTGTGGGTTTTTCCTTTGGAAAATCCCACTATCTTTTTATAGCCTCAGCTTGAGCGACGTTCCTGTTTATGAATTCTAGTATATATGTATAGCTACAAAATGTGGAAATCCCCAAGTCGATATTTATAATCTCGAAATTTCCAGCGTCAGTGACGTCACTGTACTGAACACTAGGGATAAATATCAACAGTGTTGCAAGTGGCTGACCTGAATACGCGCTACTGCAGGTAGGTAGGTAGAGTGTATCTGATAGGGATAAAGTGAGTTTTATACGGACAAACAGAGACCAATACACACACCCACACAACGTACGCGCGCAGACACACACACACACACACACACATACACACATACACACACACATACAGAGGGAAGAGGAAAAAACAAACCCCAAATATACTATCAACACAGAAGGGAGATGATACAAACCCCAAATAAACTATCCACACAAACGTACGCGAACGCATACAAACCCCAAATATACTATCAACACAGAAGGGAGATGATACAAACCCCAAATAAACTATCCACACAAACGTACGCGAACGCATACAAACCCCAAATATACTATCAACACAGAGTGAAGAAGTAAAAGTTTTTTGAAAGCACCTAAGCCCTCACCTGCAATGACCAACTCTGCCAAACACCTACACCCCACCCCACCCCACCCCCACTTCCAACACTACAAAACCCATTTAACCCGTTATTTTATGGCATCAGTGTGTGATTTAGGAAACATCAAGACACAAAATAATGGAGGAATAGACTGACCATTGTTTACCGACTTGCATGCCTAAAGAGCGTGCGTGAAGGAAAACATCCTTCCATTTCAATTCTAACTAAAACATGATCCAGACGGATAGAGATAGGTGAAAGGGCACAATTTCATAAAGTGTGAGTAGAAAACAAAACACGCCATCCTTATTATACAATGTCAAGACCAAGAGACACTTACGTGTTCTTTCTGGTCTATTCTCTTTTAGAAGGTAGTATGAAATTTCACATCAGGGCCAACGCATCGGCTCACATTGTCAATTTTTCCATTTCCATGTCTTTACTGGCACAAGTTCTTCATCATCTTCAATTTCTTCTTCTTCTGAATCCCTCATCTCTGTTTCGTCTTGTTTTTGTTTATTCTCTTTTCTCGTAGGGCACTCTGAATTCCAGTGTCCTTTCTCCTGACAACGATATTAGGTATCTTGACTTTTGTCTCTCTTTCTTAGACGAAGCAGGTATTCTGGAGACAAATACCCATTTACCTTTGCAGATATAGCAAACTTCATTAGCACTTACACACTTTCGTATGACTCTCATCAAATCAACGACCAAAAGAGTAAGTTTTGTTGCCACTTTCGCATGTGAATTATGCTTTCGTACGACTTTTAGCAAATATTTGACCAGCAGGTCGATCTGTGCTGACTCTTCCATCTTTGATCATTTGAGAGCGGAATGAATACTCTGACGCTAAGACACTCTCCTTATATACAGAGACCTGCTGCGTATGAAACCTAGTCAAATGTAATTTTGCAATAAGATGAAACGATTTCATTGAGGAAGTAAAAGGCAATGATGTACCGTATCGCCTCACACAAAACCTGAAGTGTTAGTTCAAATCCGTGTCAGCGATTTCGAAGACGACATAACTGGGCTTTAATCAATGCTCTCCATTTCTGCCACGAAACCACGAGTCCTGATTCACGCCAAAAGAAATTTCGTTCGGTCCATAAAAAATAGTATCACATCTGAGAAACGCAAAAACGAACTTCCAGAAAACTGAGAACGACGGCTTACACCTACAACGTAAATGTATGAGTTCAAGTAGTGCGTAAAACTTAGTCAAATTAAATTTTTATAGTCAAGACGAAACGATCTCTTTTCGAAGAAGAAAGCAGACACCAAACGACAATGGCGATCCGTGTCACACAACACTTTTCAAAATGTGTATGATCAGAGGTTTATTTAGCGATCTGCAAGGTTAAATTAAATGTTGATGTATTTTGCAATAAGACGGACACAATTTCCATGGGATCGCCCATGGTACGATTGTTCGTGCATTAGTTTAATTTTTAAAAATATTTTTTTATATAAATCGCCTATAGGATAGACCCAGTAAAGCATGGCCATTCTCGTCACTGTCTGAATAGCTACTCAAGTCAATTCGAAGCGAACGCGGTAAGAAAATAAGTATAGCCAATGAAATGGCTTACAACGGGTGATGCATTGTTTTGTTCTAGGACTGTGTGGCATAATAATCCCTATGTTCTTGCGTTGTTACCATTACAGTGCAGACACTGAAATGTGAACTTACAAGCCCAATTTGTGTGTGTGTGTGTGTTGTACCATTTCCTCTTACCACATCAAAATACTGAGCGTCACAGTATTGGTTCGCGTTTTCAAGCTGACCATTTTTTTATATCTCACTTAAACATTTCGACATAAACACTCACACTCACATCGGTAGAATCAGAACAGACGTATTACAGTATTGAGGGGCATATTATCTTTTTTTTCAGACCAATAAATTTGGGTTTGTATGAAGTAAAGAACCGAAAGTACAGTGAAACTCAAGGATGATGACCCAATCTGGCTGTCTATTGATGCATGTATTTACTTAAGAAGAAATATGAACTCTAAAACACAAAGAGGTACGGCAAGCATGATTAGATTAAACACAACGATGTTTTTCCTTCACGCCTGTGTAATTTAGAGTTTCAATCGTCTTTGAACACAAACTTGGTCTCCTTTTGTAGGGCTTGAAATAATAAAAGAAGCTGAAAAATCTTAAGCACTTTGCTATAGATAATTTCATCAACAGACTAAACAACATAAATACCGTTACAACAATAGAAAGCCTTAAATCTTCTATCAAAAAGAAATGCATGAAAAAAATTAAAGATTAACGATAACTAACCAATGAAACCGAATTTAACAAAGGCAATGACATGTGAAGAAATGCCTCTCACTTTGGAAAGGTAGGCGAATGTACTCTGTCATGCACCATCAACTTGAAAAAAAATTATAAACAGGGAGAAACCTGAATTCAAAATTCAGTTGTTTTTTTTTTTTTTTCTTCAAAATTATTTCGTTTCTTTTTTCTTTTTTTTTGGAACAAATCTAAGCACTAATATAGAGTGGAAAAGGGAAAATGCACATACAAGCTTTGATATTTCTGAAAAAATGAGGGGATATTCCTAACGTTCATAACCACCTATATATGCTTGGACTTGTCTGTGACTTATCCACAAAACAAGATGTACATATTTCTGGTCAAGCTGCAAGTGTGTGCGTGTTTTTGAAAATGGTAAAAACTTGGATATACAATTTTCTCGTGACACTTATAAAGTGAAGAGTCTGTGCAAGTGTCAAAAGCCAAAGTCATATAAGTTTTGTATTTTGTACGGCTTGTAAAGATTTCCACTTTAGGAAATGTGAAGTATCACAAGTTATTATCACAAACAGAAGTGGAACATAGGGGCTTGCAAGAAAGAAAATAACCCAGACAGTTGGTGTCATCAAGAGTGCTAGAGACGGTACCCGAACTTGCTTGCTTGCTTACTTGAATTAAAGTGATTTTCGCTCTAATGGAGCATGTATCACTGGTTTAATAACGCACCGCGTGATTTTTAATTACTCCTGGGGAAGGAAAGAGAGCCTCATCCCCCCAGGCTTTTATGTACTCACAGACTACTTTTAAATTTAGCCACTCAGGTGTAGGACTAACTAGTCCTTAACAACCTGACTGAAAGGCTTTACACATGAGTGGGAATTGTCTCACCACACACTCATTTTTCTGTCCGAGCGCGGTAATGGAGGAAAAAGGTGCTCAGCAAGACAGCCATGGATGTTAAGTACTCACCAAAACGCTAGCCCGTACTTATTTCAAATCAAGTCCTGTTTTTTGGTAATCGACAATAATAAGTACCAATAATGTGTTAACCACCTGTGCAATTAGTTCAAATCTAACGAGTATGTTAAATTTCCTAACATATCTGTCTAATATTAGTACTTAGTGTACATAAAAATAGCCATACTGATCTTATTTAAATTATTATGTCTAAGCGACATATACCAGTTTGGTCACTGTTAGGTTTAAAAAGTTAAGTTTGTTGGAGTGTTCCAATGGGTCAAGTTTGTTTCGAGAATAGTTTAGTCAAGGAGGGATACCAAGCCAAATATGGTTCCCTATTTAATAAAAAGCAATCTTTTGGAGCCCTAAAAAAGTCTGTTTTTTCTGTTAGAAGGTAACACGTCTCTCTTTTGCTTTAACGTTCTTTCCCGCACTCCTAGTCACATGATTCTTGGTATCAGGAAATGCGTAGCCATGATGGGCGGTAATGTAAGCAGCGGTTTCTACCAGTTGACTGAGGGGGTATCCAGTGTAGGTTTGTCTGTAGAATTGGGGAAGAACTCTGACCCCTAATCCCCATTGAGAAGGTCTTGGTTTAAAGGTGTCTAGAGATCTGTAGGCAACGTATTATATGGCTCTAATAAACTGCCCTGCTATCTTGACGTCATACAATGCTTGATCTAGCCCCATGTCGGTGTACTTTTCAACGAGGGTCAGCGTCCCCCTCCTCCTCCTCAACCGCCTCAATTTTTTTTCTGGTTCTGATACTAATTTTTCAGATATTTTCAAATCCGCGGCTATGGTGTCTGTCGCTGTTATTGTTGTTGTGGTTGTTATTTCAGCTGAGATTGCCTGTAGTATCGGAGTGAGAAAAGAACGTAGTGCCTCCGATAATTACATTTGAGTTTGCCATACCGTTTGTCTAAGATAATTGGACCTTTGTTTTGCCACCACTCTTTCCGGGACGGGTTGTTTGTTAGGTATAGTCGGCTGTTGACTAGATGTTATTTGTGTTCTCGAGGTGGGTGGAGTGCTAACTGGCAGAAACCGTAAAGTGGGCAAACGACGTCAAAGAAGTCAAAGTACGTTGGAAAGGATATCCGACCAGTTATCATTCTTGGATCGACGCTTCGCACGTCATCGACTATAAAAAGAAGTGACCATCATTCCCTTTCACACAGATTCAGCTACTGCGATCACTCCTTCACCCAATTCTTCTCTGCAAGATATACAAAAACAACTCTTGTGGGTGTAGTGCGGAGAACGTGTGCCTAAAACGCAAATCGTCTTTTTCTGCCAAATCTTCGTGGTGTATTGTGTCATCGGGGCAGCCATCGCCAATTTGAGTTTGCAACAAGGAGACAAACAATTGTGGACCATTGTATTAAGCAGTTACATCGATTACCTGCTTTCCAATCCCTCCCTGAAATTCTCCTCGAACGGGAACCACGGGAACCTTGTGTCCAGTGTCAGTGTCAGCCACCACTCCAACAACAACTCCATTTTGGGCGGAGACACGCCTCTGACTTCCAGTATCGCCTCGGAGAGCCACAAAACTCTGGAATTATGAGCAATAACAGCCAATTTTACTTAACCTTACCCAATGACAGTTCCATGGAGGTGTTTCCCAACAACACGTTGTGCTGTTACACGGTCAAATTACCTCAGACCATCCAGTTAGATCACGAAGCCCATTGGGAAGTGGCTTTGGTAGAAATGATTCACCCTACACAAATCAAAAACATCACCGAAAAGCAAAACACTTTCGAGGTGGAAATCCTGAATGCCCAATTGGAGGAAGAAATCAACAAAATCGGGTTTTTAGGGGACACAAGAGCAGCTAGCAACCCAGCCTTCATTATCTACACCTTGAAAATTCCTTCAGGTTATTATTTTAGTGGTGAACATTTGGTGGACACTATTGCGGACAGGTTCAACTTAGCCTTTGGCAAAGCACTGAACAGAGCCAAAAAAAAGTGTGAAGATTGAGTACCATAAAGTGGCTCATCGTCTCGTAATCAAATTTCAAGATACGGACACATTGTCCCTCAGGTTCAATGGTAGTTTGTTTGAAATTTTGGGTGGACATGCAGAAATGGTCGCAAACAATATGAGCCCCAAGATCAAAAGTAATATGGATTTTTACAGAGCGTTTGGAAACCCGGTAGAACTGAACCAAGGACTTAATTTGATCTTTGTGTATTCCGATGTGGTGGAGTACAACGTGGTGGGACACACCTCTGTGCCGTTACTGCGTGTCATTCCTTTCAAAGTGGATAGTACCACAAACAATGACCAGGAAGGTGCAAACACCTATCACGTACACCGTGAATTTGTACATCCTCACTATTTACCCGTCAGTAAGTCGTATTTAGACACTGTCAACATTGCTATAAAAGGAGATCTGGGACAAAATATTCCCTTCTCCAAAGGGAAAGTTACAGTGAAACTCCATTTTCGAAAACGGTTCTCTAACGAATTGTAAGTCAAGACAGCGACAAGTGACATTTTCACCCTATAAAATCCGGCCAGATGCGTGTGGAATTTCAGTTTGCAGAAAATCTACGCGCAGATAATACGGTGAACGTCCTCCTGTATGCTGAATTGGACAATACGATATAAGCCAACAGTTTGAGAGAAGTCATTCTACACTATTAGAAGTCATGGAAGACTTTTATCAATGTTTGTATAGTAGGGATTCTTTGGACATGGAATGTGAAGATCCTGAGGAAGGAGAACCCCAAGACAAAGACGAAGAAGTCATCATGACGAAGTCTAGATGGCCAGAACAAGAATCACATATAGTTTCCTGTTATGCTATAGTCTTGACAGAAAAAAAAATTAAGGAATTGATCAAGAAAGATTGCTATGGATGTCATAACGATCATCCCAGTCAAATTCAACACGATAAATGCTAATGCTGAGTCAAGAAGAAAAATTGGACGAATATCTGGACGAAGCTTGGAGTCTCATCTCGGAAGAAGACGTGTTACAACAGTGGTATAAAGGCTTGCATGAACATTATTGTCCTCCATTAACAACTCAAGAGATCCATCGCATCGAAGCTCTGTTGGATCAGAGTTGGGAGACAAGGCGAAGAAAACTGTTATTTGTCAGACATTTTCAAGCAGAAAGTCAGGATCGAATTGATGACTTAAGAAAAAAAAACAAAAAATGGATACCTGAGAACTTTATTACCTTTTGAACCACAGTTCGTACACTGCTTCTTGGAATCCTGTCGTCTGTGCTAAAGATGAACTCCCTCATCGCAAACCTAAAGACCATCAAGCTTACGTGATCAACACGGACGACAGTCATCTCCCAGGAACCCACTGGGTAGCCGTCTACTTTCCTCAAGAAGGATGTGTGAAATATTTCGATTCGTACGGATTGCCCCCTTTGGAAGACGATATCATCGACTTTATGAGAAGAAATGCTCAGACCACCCGATTCAATAATGTGATATTACAAGGCACAGTTTCCTTGGTGTGCGGACAGTACTGTGTGTATTTTCTGCATCATCGCAGCCTGGGCTATTCCTTAGAACATTTAGTGACTCATTTTGATCCTCGTTCTTCTTCAAGAAACGATGTGAAAGTAGATTGATGGTTTTGTGACCAGTATGCTTATATTTTGTCTCAAGCTAGGAAACGTAGTGTCCATCAATGGCCTGATGACTTCCAACAGTGGAAATCACAACTTCATTCACAACGTTGTCAGCCCTGTTTAAAGTAGAGTGTGAATTAAAAAAAAACGTTTGGTATTTGAAAAAAATGTTTGATGTTATAGTGTTAGATTATTGTTAAAAAAATGTTAGAGTTGTTTGTTAGTATGAATAAAAAAATGTTGTGTTTTGAAGAAAAAAAAATGCCTTTGTGGTTTGTTTGGCTATAGGAATGTTGAATTGATGCTCTTTGACTTCTTTCTATCCCTCCCATAACACTATTTGAACGTTCCGGCTCGAAAACCGTGTAGCAATGTTTTCCTTCACGTCCGCGCTTTGACAATACAAACGGGGAAGTCTCCAGTCTGCCCATCCATTGTTAACTTATCTTCCTACGAAGATGTGCTCAAGATTAGCCAAGTTGAACGAAGCCTATGTGAATTTGCATAGGGTCATGACAAGTCTGATACTGAGACCTGAAGAGATAGACAATATCATAATGTTGAAAATCACTAAGACCTGAAAGAAGCGCTCTTCAAGGAGGAATTCAAGAAGGAGAAAGAAGAATGGATGGAGAAGTACAGACTTCATAAACGGCAGAGAGAGCAGCAACAGCAGCAGCATGAACCTGACAGAGGCTTTGTCGATTGTCGTATCGACACCAAAGAGTTGTCGTATCGACACCAAAGAGTTCTTCTCTTTTCCGAAGAAGCAGACCTTATCCTGTGAGAAAGCTTGTCGTCAGAGGAGGCCGCCATCTTATAACCTAAGCGATCGCCATAGCTTCAAGTTCCCAAAAAATTTCAGGGCTACCCCATACTCTCGAAAAGAAATAACATTCCATTGCCTATGATATGTTAGTCAGTTAGAAGAAAAAATACAGAAGTGAGTCTATCAGCACATGATTTCTTTATCTTGGTTAGAAAGTGTGACTCTAAGTTGTTCGTTTCCGTCGATTATCAAAATTTTAAAAATAGTAATATTCTGTAAAAAAGTGAGTGAATGTTTCTTTTAGGTCTGTGCGGTTTTTTTTGTTTTTTTTTGTTGGTGATAATATGGATAATGTAAGTTCGGGTACAACGAAATTAAAAGAATTAGGCCCAGAACTCGGTGTGGAGGGAAGAAATATACGCAACAGCAGCGGGAGCAAGAAATGCAGACCTAGCCAGTTAGCATTGAGGCATTCTGCGTTTGACAATGCCTTTGATGTCGTACACGTCGTCTTTTTTGGTGACACGACTTGATCTGAAATAAGTACGGGCTAGCGTTTTGGTGAGTACTTAACATCCATGGCTGTCTTGCTGAGCACCTTTTTCCTCCTTTACCGCGCTCGGACAGAAAAATGAGTGTGTGGTGAGACAATTCCCACTCATGTGTAAAGCCTTTCAGTCAGGTTGTTAAGGACTAGTTAGTCCTACACCTGAGTGGCTAAATTTAAAAGTAGTCTGTGAGTACATAAAAGCCTGGGGGGATGAGGCTCTCTTTCCTTCCCCAGGAGTAATTAAAAATCACGCGGTGCGTTATTAAACCAGTGATACATGCTCCATTAGAGCGAAAATCACTTTAATTCAAGTAAGCAAGCAAGCAAGTTCGGGTACCGTCTCTAGCACTCTTGATGACACCAACTGTCTGGGTTATTTTCTTTCTTGCAAGCCCCTATGTTCCACTTCTGTTTGTGATAATAACTTGTGATACTTCACATTTCCTAAAGTGGAAATCTTTACAAGCCGTACAAAATACAAAACTTATATGACTTTGGCTTTTGACACTTGCACAGACTCTTCACTTTATAAGTGTCACGAGAAAATTGTATATCCAAGTTTTTACCATTTTCAAAAACACGCACACACTTGCAGCTTGACCAGAAATATGTACATCTTGTTTTGTGGATAAGTCACAGACAAGTCCAAGCATATATAGGTGGTTATGAACGTTAGGAATATCCCCTCATTTTTTCAGAAATATCAAAGCTTGTATGTGCATTTTCCCTTTTCCACTCTATATTAGTGCTTAGATTTGTTCCAAAAAAAAGAAATAAGAAACGAAATAATTTTGAAGAAAAAAAAAAAACAACTGAATTTTGAATTCAGGTTTCTCTCTGTTTATATTTTTTTTCAAGTTGATGGTGCATGACAGAGTACATTCGCCTACCTTTCCAAAGTGAGAGGCATTTCTTCACATGTCATTGCCTTTGTTAAATTCGGTTTCATTGGTTAGTTATCGTTAATCTTTAATTTTTTTCATGCATTTATTTTTGATAGAAGATTTAAGGCTTTCTATTGTTGTAACGGTATTTACGTTGTTTAGTCTGTTGATGAAATTATCTATAGCAAAGTGCTTAAGATTTTTCAGCTTCTTTTATTATTTCAAGCCCTACAAAAGGAGACCAAGTTTGTGTTCAAAGACGATTGAAACTCTAAATTACACAGGCGTGAAGGAAAAACATCGTTGTGTTTAATCTAATCATGCTTGCCGTATCTCTTTGTGTTTTAGAGTTCATATTTCTTCTTATGTAAATACATGCATCAATAGACAGACAGATTGGGTCATCATCCTTGAGTTTCACTGTACTTTTGGTTCTTTACTTCATACAAACCCAAATTTATTGGTTTGAAAAAAAAGATAACATGCCCCTCAATACTGTAACACGTCTGTTCTGATTCTACCGATGTGAGTGTGAGTGTTTATGTCGAAATGTTTAAGTGAGATATAAAAAAATGGTCAGCTTGAAAACGCGAACCAATACTGTGACGCTCAGTATTTTGATGTGGTAAGAGGAAATGGTACAACACACACACACACACAAATTGGGCTTGTAAGTTCACATTTCAGTGTCTGCACTGTAATGGTAACAACGCAAGAACATAGGGATTATTATGCCACACAGTCCTAGAACAAAACAATGCATCACCCGTTGTAAGCCATTTCATTGGCTATACTTATTTTCTTACCGCGTTCGCTTCGAATTGACTTGAGTAGCTATTCAGACAGTGACGAGAATGGCCATGCTTTACTGGGTCTATCCTATAGGCGATTTATATAAAAAAATATTTTTAAAAATTAAACTAATGCACGAACAATCGTACCATGGGCGATCCCATGGAAATTGTGTCCGTCTTATTGCAAAATGCATCAACATTTAATTTAACCGTGCAGATCGCTAAATAAACCTCTGATCATACACATTTTGAAAAGTGTTGTGTGACACGGATCGCCATTGTCGTTTGGTGTCTGCTTTCTTCTTCGAAAAGAGATCGTTTCGTCTTGACTATAAAAATTTAATTTGACTAAGTTTTACGCACTACTTGAAC